>OX421452.1:2122953-2130453 GCA_949126865.1 Montipora capitata | reverse complement strand
TGTACAAGAAACGTAAAAACTCCAGTAGAATCTCGTACTCACAGTCTGGCAGTTCAATACAGTCCCTAGTGTCCGCCATTTGACCATTGAATATGGCATAAAACACAGGGCTGCTTATTGCAAGCACAAATTTGTGAGCTGGAATCACCTTACTTTTCGATTTGACTTTCGTCATTCGACACGGGAACAATAAACTTTACATCGCTGAGTAACTCCTTGTTGAAAACAAATTTCATTCTCTGGCTGACTGACGAGCTTTTTTTTTTGCCAGTTTTCTTCAACGCTAGCCGTTGTACTTCTGTGGTTTAAATTCTTTTTCACACTATTAAACTGAAATGCCAACTGATCACTAGGCAGCTAAGCAACCCGGCCGTGTTAACCGAGGGCCAGGTGACTCAGAGGCCTGACGACCGCCCCATGGAGTACCCCTATGTATGGAGTACAGGAAAAGCCCACATAAGAACCTAGAATTTTTGAGGTCAGGCTGCACAGGTTCTTATATTTTTTGGGGAATTTTAATTACGATTCAGGCTGATTAGGTTCTTGTTAGGTTCTTATTTTTCAGAGGTTGTCCTAGGACACTTTCCATTTGAGAGAACTGACCGGCCAGACCAGGAATTTGGAAGGACTAACTCTACAACGCCTTCAGATTAACAGTCTTCGAGGAAAATATATACTCCTCCGAGAGAAAGCGAGGGATTATCATGCAAGTGTTCCTTAAATTGTTGCATTTTTTTGCAAACTGACGGGTCTGGCCAGCCAGTCCTGACAAAAGAAAAGCGCCCCTAATGTAACAATTGGCAGAAATATTGAACTACTAAATACACAATGGTTTTAGCACTTGTATTTTCAACAACAGGAATGCTTGCCTTGCTTGCTAAACAATAACATACACAATAACTTTTTGTCAGAAGGTTCTCACAATTAAAAACCAGAATTTTGACCACCAAAATTGGAGTGATTTTTGTGTAGAAGAACGGGTTTTTTTTTGGCCGGGCTGAACATGTTCTTCTATTTTTGGATATTTAAATGTCAAAATTCAGCGTAGGTTGTTAAATCATTGGGTTCTCATATGTGGCTTTTTACTGTAACCAAATGGAGTACCCCTAAAATAGTTTGAGAGCAAAAAAACCACTTTTCGAAGTTGAACTTCCAAGTAAAGGCTGTTCGATTCATGAAGCAAAAATTTCAATCCTTTTAAAACCCGCCTCTCTTCTTCAGGAAAGCATGTTTACTATTCTGGGTAGTGGCCAGTGCGCGGCTTATCTTTTTTTTTAAATGGCGGCCTACAACTACGAGACCTGCTCCAGTGGGCCATAAAAGCTTGAACTCATCCTTCTTATACCTCTAAACTATTTTTAGGGGTACTCCATTTGGCCTCTCCATAGGCTAGGGGTCCTGGCTCCAAATCTTAAAGCTAACCTTGGTAAAATCGGGGCAAACGTCGCATAGCTTTCTCTTACAAAACTGTTTTTTGTTCGATCCGAGGTGAGCGATCCCAGTTGCTCCAGTCCGACTTTTGTAGCTGCCTCTTTGAACAGCGATGACTTTTATTAAGAAAATTCATGACTTGAGAGAGCCTGTGGCCTGCACTCACCAGCACTGAAAGGACCTGCAATCCATTTAGTGGGGTTGCCATATGGCAATCCAGTCATAATATTAGTTAAATTTCTCCATTTTATTTTTCAAACCTAGCATGTCAGGGTTGTCAGGGTTGAGGACAAAACAAGGGGTTAGGGTGATTTATCGAAGCCTTATTTTTTTGACATCGATCCGAGGTGAGCAATCGGAGTTGATCTGGTTTGACTTTTGTACATGCCTCTATTCAAAGCAGTCAATACCTTGAAGTTGGTGATCAATTTAACCTACAGGCTGCCATTGCGCTTGGTCAATTTCACCAGTTCAGACTAGCTGATTTCTGGTTCTAAAGTCACTAACTTCAGGCATCTAAAAGTCACGAAAAACGACCATGGATACGGTGGAAAAAGGAAAATGATTGAGTTCCCAGTCACTGCTGAAAAATAATGTTTTGGTGTCTCCTTAATGAATTTGTTTGTATTTTCTCCCCGGAAATTTTCAGCTCACAGGGTAAACTGTAACACAGCAAGTTCCAGTGAAATTAAGTCCACAAAAAAATGGTCAGTGAACATGGAATCCTTTGCACTATACCTTCACCATGCTGTTTGACAGTTTCATCAACAACCCTTTTTTAAAAAGTACTTGTCATGTCTTGGCTATACAAACATTGTAAGTTACTTGTATGCTTTGCCTACCAGAAGATACCAATTTGAACCCTGATAAAGTCTGCGGCAAAAATACAAAACAAAAACAGCTCTTTAGATTATGCCCATTTTATTCTTTGGCTCAAGAGAGGGAGGACCTCTAACAGACAGCATTATTCGTTCCTTTTTTGCAAATTCATGGATCTCCCCTTTCATACCTTATCCATAAACTTGCAAAAAAAGGAACTCTACTAATATTTTCCCAGTACGGACCTCACTCTAGTTCAATAACATCTATATGAAAGCGAAACGCGTGTCAAAATATCAAACTTTGTTCGCTCCACAAACGAGAAGAGTCCTGGGTAACAGTTGTTCAAAGACTGATTAAAGCTAAACCCGGATTACAGGAGACTTAACTCACAGTTTTTTTGCTAAGCAGAAAAAGGTTTCCTCAAGATTTAGATTTTTTTGCCCTAATAGACAGCATTATTTGTTGTAATTCTTATCCCAGTACAAAATTGCAAGTACAAATTTTGAGCATTAATCACCTTACTTTCGATTTCACTTCCGTCATTCGACACGGGAACAATGAACTTCACATCGCTGAGTAACTCCTTGTTGAAAACAAATTTCGTTCTCTGGCTGATAGATGAGCAGGTTTTCTGCCAGTTTTCTTCAACGCTAGCCATTGTACTTCGCAGTTACTTCCCTTTCTCAGTACAACATTTGGAAAACACACTGGAAAATGAACGCTCGTTCACCGAGCATCCCGGTCTTCTCATTCAAGGGCCAGGTTGCTGAGCATCATTGGAGGTGGAAAGTGACGGGAGGAGGTTGTATTCCCAAAGCTACGTTAATACAATCTATAATTTTGCTCTCCTAAGAAATGTACGGGTACGGGGAAGTAAGTTTTCTACGGAGCCCATTAAGTGTCATCCGAATTTACACTCTTATTTTCAGTTTTCGCTACTTTTTTCACTACTTTTTTCGCGGCTTTTTTCGCGACTTTTGCGGTTTACATGCATGTTTAAAATGGCGGCGACGAGATAAGAAACACAAGGAGTGAAGGCCTCACTGATCACCTTCCTGTGTGAAAACATGTATAGAACCTTTTATAGTTTTGCTCTCACAAGCAGATCTTTTAAGAATTTTCCTTTTTTGCACGAAATGATAGGTGGTTCTTTAAAAATTTGGCGAAGTAGGGGTTGATTTCGAATTAAGGACGTTCGCGCCAATTGTTTCTGCGCATCCTTACTGCGCACGCAAATGCACACGCCACGTCATACACGAGCGCGCGCGCTAAGTAATAAAATGAGAAATGATAGGGCAAAAGGCCATTGCTATAGCTTTGCCTGGATTTAACGGTCTTGGACGTTCGGTGACCCCAATTTTTCTTTCCAGAAACGGATTTTATTTACAATTATCTCCACGTTGTCCAAAAATGAACAAAAAATCAATGTGGGAAGTTAAAAAAAATTCAAGATTTCTGCTCACGGGACATCAAATCCTGCCATCTTGCAGCTGCAAGGCGCGTGAAACTGTGGTCGCTAAATGCGAACTTGATCTTTAAGGAACCTCACCAGTTGACTAAATTCACTTAATAAGTCCACTTAAACAATATTTGGCAGAGAAGATTTCACTTCAAAGATTCAGTTGCAATATATTTGAGTTTACAGACACTGGCCTTATTCGCTAACGAATGCCCGATTTTGTCACATTTTGGGTGTTTTTCCGGGCATGTTCTCTCCAAAACGAAGTCGGTGACCCCCCATTTTTTTTACATTTCTGACATAACTAAGTCATCATCTTACAGTGGTAAAAGTTTCAGAAAAAAAGCAATGTTGAAAAATTTTCGCGCGAACGTCCTTAAATATCATTTTGTGAGTAAAGCGTCTTTTAAGTTTGACACTGATGGCTGGTATTGTGTCACAAAAGGTAAAATATCTTTTTGTCTTTTGTTATTTCCTTTAAGCACTGAGCCCCTCCTTGTGAATTTGATTTCTGATAGTAGTTTTTCTACCATATTGCGTGGGCAACCTCTGTCCTGCAAAACTATAAAAGGTTCTATACATGTTTTCACACAGGAGGGTGATCAGTGTGGCCTGTCACTCCTTGTGTTTCTTATCTCGTCCCGCCATTTTGGCATACAACAAGCCAGCCCGCAATGATGTAAACCACAAAAGTCGCGAAAAAAGTAGCGAAAAAAGTCGCGAAAACTGAAAATAAGAGTGTAAATTTGGATGACACTTAACAGCTAAACAGCGCAGCAGTGTGTTGAAGCTTAAAGGTTCCATCACATGGCACCAATCGTATCTTCCACCATTAAACCTGGTGAACAGTTCTCTTTCTGGCTTTCTTTCCACCTTTTGAATCTTCGCCACTTAGTCCACTACATCTAGTCACTTTGCTCTTCCACCTAAGCCAGTTACCTAAACAGAACTCCAACAAGTTTGTGAATGTAGTTAAGCGTACAGTAGTTTTGACAGGGGGGCACCATTAGTTATCATCGTTATCACCATCACCATCATAAGAACCATATATGAGCTTTCCATAAATCAATTCAAAGTTTCGGACAAAATAAATTCGCCAATAGAAATGTCCTGTACATGATTTTCCGATGCGCCTTCATACTATGAAATCATCAGTAGCGTCGGTTTTGATCATTAATGCCTTTTGTTAGAGCAAAACCGACCGATATTTGGTCTTAGCCGAGATAGGGCAAGATAACCAGCAAAGCTTAAACGTCGATATACTTGACAGAAATAAACTTATTTATTGATCGAAATCCTAATCATAAACGTGGTAAAAACGGAAAGAGCTTACGTGGCTGAGGTTGATTGAAAACTGGCGGGAAATAGTTACAATGATAGTTATATTTGCGAGAATGCTATTGTCTAACGATATTGTTCAATCATACGACACTTGTGGGTAGATAACATCCAAAAAAAAACTCCAAAAATATTAGCGGTGTCTGGGGCGGAAATTGCAATACGTTTGTAACGAAAATTCATTCTTGTACGATTATTGTTCATAAATCATAATGTTCCTTGGCGTGACGGCACAGGTACTGTTGTGAATATGCTTGCCTCGAGAGTGCAAAAAAAAAAACAGTTCATGAACCTGGAAGTTGCTGAAATAAGGATCGCTAACAACAAATACAAATAAACGATCTCGCTAAACAAAGAAAGGCGACGAATCCCTCACAGTGGAAAGTTATAGGTGGGAATACCATTTGTTGACTTAACCAAGGCTTTTTGCACTGTGTCGCTGCATAGCATTGTTACAAAAACTGATTAAACTAGAAATAAAATGAGACATATAGCTGTGGTTACGGCATTATCTTTCACAACAGAGCCTGGAAGTTTCTTAGGGTCAACAGAAGCGACTTAGACACTCAGCTTATGTCGCACGGCGTGCGGGCGCAGGAGTCACTGGGTTCTTGGACCTACACCGTTTTCGCCCTTTTCAAACGACCTTCAAAAGGGACTCAGCTGTGCGGAATCTTATTTGTATACAGATGACACGGAGCTGTTCGATAAATACTCTGCCGCTACTCACCTCGATTTCAAAGAATAATTGTTAACTATATACGACCTTAAAGTTTATCCGTTTCTCGTGATCGGTAGTCTGGAACACCCCATTAAACGGGCAGTAATTAAAGAACAATTCAAACACCAATTAAATGAACTTGAGATCACCAAACAAATTTTCTTCCACTACTGCTGTTCTCAAACACAAGAACAACAGCTATCATTTCCGTTTACAGCTCAGTTCACTTCAAGCTGCCTTTGTATCTAAATTCTAAAAAGCCCAGCGCATGTGACATCAAGCTCGCCCTTCTCTAACCCATCTTCCTTTGCGCGATTTAAAAGACGTCTGGGTACGAGGCAGTTTTCAAAGTGAATGCAAAACCGTCGATCGCAAGAGGGTAGGGATAGGGGTTTACGTAATCAGACAACGACGGCATCCCAAAACAATAAAAAACACTGAGAAACCAAAGGTTCTGCAGGCTCCGCGCGTCCGTTTTCATTTTGGTACAAGGTTCAAACTGCAACCACATTGATAATCAGACATAAATTGGTGCTACTATGGTTTGGAGAATTATGATTGTAGCGAAAAAAGTTGCAATTCAAAGACCCAACTTTTCATCTAGTGTCTTCATCCCGGATAATCCAAAGCTATCCGAGGAGTCTGTTTATATGCTTACTGATCTGGCAAAAAGGAGGTTGCGTCATTAATAGTGATAAGCGTCCTTAATTTTCTAGAAGATGAAAATGGGTTCCAGCTAAAAGGCCGCCACAATCACGGTGTTCACGGAAAACCCACATATCCTGAAAAGTATCTCCCTTTTGATTCCCACCACTCCATTTGCCATAAAAGGTCCGTTACTGGAACGATGAATTCCACGTCCTAGCCGTTGTCGTCGTCTTTACGTAAGCTCCTTACTTCTCCTAACTCTTGTGTCTGCAAATCTTCGATGGAAATTAAGACCGTCTGGAGCAAAACCGAGGCGAGGGAAGGTCTTCGCGAAAGTGTGCGGATTATTGTTTCACTTATTCAAGGGCATAAAAACTACGGAAAACCAAAGTTGACTGTTGACAGCTATTTATTACACAAAGCTGTTGACTGAAATGGCGACCATACAGTTAGGCAAAACGAAGCGTCACACCCCAATTTTGGCACAGTAAGTAAGCATTGGGAAAATATCTAAATGACACATGACTTATTTCAGGAAAATGTCTTTAATTAATTAAGGTAGTAATATTTACGTGTCACGTGTCATAAATGCTATTGTTAGCTCTTATTAACCGAGCAGGAGGTCTGTAGAATCTTGACCAAGGTCGTGAGTACAGACCGTACGCAGTAAGGTCTGTACACAAGACCGAGGTCAAGATTCGCCCATACAGACTGAGTAAGCTCGGTTAATAAGATGTTTATTATATGGCAAAAAAGAACAATTTAATTCGTTTAATGTAACTGGTTTATACTAACTGACATTTTGCTTGCAAACGGCGATGAGTGGCGATGAGCTGAACTTAATTCTTCCAAAGTTTGCTCGTCCTCCTTTTTTTTCTCATCATGCTTTTTGGCACTTCCATAAATAAATATTGGTGGAAGAAAATACTCAATGTTTTTGCATTTTAGTTTGCAACTTTTTCACCGCAAAACATTACCGCGGTATAGACGCCGGTCTAGATGGGAAACTGTAGACCACGGTCAATATCGATTTTAGCCAATCAAATTCGTGAATTTGGTAGTTCCCAGTCCTTGTGAGACA
>OX421452.1:2090453-2117953 GCA_949126865.1 Montipora capitata | reverse complement strand
TACAAATAAAATCAAGTTGCACTATCCACGGCATTGTAAGAACAAGAGGCAGCAAATTTTTTCGTACACTTATGGCGGATTAGTCTCGAGGATTTCGCGAGAGCTCCGTGCAATCACGATGGCATTTTCACTTCCGGCGTTTCAATAGCCAATCAGATCAAGAGTTTGGTCGGCCAAAATTTGGCCGACCGTCCGGAATTCTTGAGAGACTTTTGGTCAGGCCCAATTTTAGCGAGCGACGACATAAGAGAACATCTGGCCGAAGCTAAAAATGGGCCTGATCGCAGGTTAGCACTCACCAGCACTGAAAGGACCTGCAATCCATTTAGTGGGGTTGCCATGTGGCAATCCAGTCATAATATTAGTTAAATTTCTCCATTTTATTTTTCAAACCTAGCATGTCAGGGTTGTCAGGGTTGAGGACAAAACAAGGGGTTAGGGTGATTTCTCGAAGCCTTATTTTTTTGACATCGATCCGAGGTGAGCAATCGGAGTTGATCTGGTTTGACTTTTGTACATGCCTCTATTCAAAGCAGTCAATACCTTGAAGTTGGTGACCAATTTAACCTACAGGCTGCCATTGCGCTTGGTCAATTTCACCAGTTCAGACTAGCTGATTTCTGGTTCTAAAGTCACTAACTTCAGGCATCTAAAAGTCACGAAAAACGACCATGGATACGGTGGAAAAAGGAAACTGATTGAGTTCCCAGTCACTGCTGAAAAATATTGTTTTGGTGTCTCCTTAATGAATTTGTTTGTATTTTCTCCCCGGAAATTTTCAGCTCACAGGGTAAACTGTAACACAGCAAGTTCCAGTGAAATTAAGTCCACAAAAAAATGGTCAGTGAACATGGAATCCTTTGCACTATACCTTCACCATGCTGTTTGACAGTTTCATCAACAACCCTTTTTTAAAAAGTACTTGTCATGTCTTGGCTATACAAACATTGTAAGTTACTTGTATGCTTTGCCTACCAGAAGATACCAATTTGAACCCTGATAAAGTCTGCGGCAAAAATACAAAACAAAAACAGCTCTTTAGATTATGCCCATTTTATTCTTTGGCTCAAGAGAGGGAGGCCCTCTAACAGACAGCATTATTCGTTCCTTTTTTGCAAATTCATGGATCTCCCCTTTCATACCTTATCCATAAACTTGCAAAAAAAGGAACTCTACTAATATTTTCCCAGTACGGACCTCACTCTAGTTCAATAACATCTATATGAAAGCGAAACGCGTGTCAAAATATCAAACTTTGTTCGCTCCACAAACGAGAAGAGTCCTGGGTAACAGTTGTTCAAAGACTGATTAAAGCTAAACCCGGATTACAGGAGACTTAACTCACAGTTTTTTTGCTAAGCAGAAAAAGGTTTCCTCAAGATTTAGATTTTTTTGCTCTAACAGACAGCATTATTTTTTGTAATTTTTATCCCAGTCATTTATATCCCAAGTTTTTCTGCTTCCTTGGCCTCGAAGAATGTATAGGATAGTGTAATTGTGTCCACTTTTGCCATGGCTGGATCTTCCGTGAATTCAGGATCAATGTAGAAAAATACTGGCATATCAACCTGATGAGATTATCATAAACACTATTAAAAACTGGTTACAAAAATAATTGTTTAAATCTGCTTCCTGAAGGCATAATTCAGCCATTACAAGGCAATTCCAGGGCAAAAATTGATTTTACCTGCTCACGAGGGTTGAGTCTTTGTTCTTCAAAGCAGAAACACTGTAAACAGAAGAAAACATAATGAGCCTAATTAAAGTAATCAGAGCAATGTCTTGAGTCCTGAGTGACTTGATCCTGACAGCATAGATGTTGGTACCAAAGGAAGCAGATGGTGTGGCCTTTATGCCCTTACATTACTGCTTTACATTGATCAAAGGCATTGACACCTGAACCGCCCTGGACCGCCTCCATTGACGAGTAAAATTGTCTGGTGTCAGACAGAGTAAAATCTATTAAGTGTCACTCTCAGGGGTCAATGTGTTAAAGACATTTATCAATAATATTATGCCAGCCTAAATGTTTTAGTGAGCAAAAAAGGCTGATTTGTTTTAAATTCAGTTGCAATGTATCAGAATTCTGACAGTAAAATGGTAGATCTTATATACTGTACAGGGCCACATTTGAAGTGGTCGTAAAAAAAGTAAACAAATTTCTGGTTTCTAAAGAAACTGTGGTGCTTCGTTGGTAGGAAAGTGAAACATGAAAATTTGGTTTTATCAAATGAGTTGACAAAGGTCGAATTACCACCGTGAAAGATTTGGAAAGCTTTCCAAATCTTTCACGGTGGTGATTCGACCTTTATCAACTTGTTTGATAAAGCCAAATTGTCATAAAGAAGTGGCTTGGTAGCCCAGCAGTGGGAATAAAAAATAAAAGAATGAGAAAAAAAGTGTATCATTACTTCATAAATTTCAATGGTTTCGCAGCTCAACAACTTATCAGTCAAAACAAGACATAAAAGAATGAAGAAGGTATTTTTTGGGTTCCTCTTCAGTGACTGACAAGCCAGTCAGCCACTAATAACCTTCCCCCTTTTTGATTTGGCTGATGAGCCAACAAGCTTAGCTTATATCTCAGGCACCCCAAGCATCTCAGGGCTAGCAATGTATTTTATACTGTAGCCCGAGAAATATCAGAGACATAAAACATATCATTTCCCGTCTTACTTGTATTTTGTTGAAATATTGTCCTGCCTCAAAAGGAATTACATTATATGTAGAAATTCCAGTAATAGCTTGATCAGTTGGATTTGTAGCAGTATAAAATGCCAAAGCTGTCTCACCAGGCACAATCTTGAAGAAAAAGTACACAAGTTAAATAAATTTCTAAACATACTGGTAAATCATAACCGGTACTTATAATTTATAAGTAATTAATAATTAACTCATTGACTCCCAGGGGTTCCCCATGGACGAGTAAAATCGTCTGGCGTTAGACAGAGTAAAATACTAAGTCTGGCCGGTTTAGGCCAGTTTGGACGTCAAAGGGTCAATGGGTTAATAGTTTTTCAGTGAGTGATTAATACAAATATATCAATCAAAGTAGAAAATAATCTAGAAATAATAAATAACATTATTAGTCATGCTTAATGCAAAACAGCAACAGTGACTGGGCTGGTGATGTCAACCCTTATCACTGACTTAAAAAGCATGGCTTATATTATTATTGCTACATTAACCTTGACAGCTGTCTGTTGAGGCTTAAAGTTCCATCGCATGGCACCACTCTTATCTGCGTTAAACCTGATCAACAGTTCTCTTTCTGGCTTTCTTTCCATCTGTTCAATCTTTTCCCCTGCATCTTCTCTCTTTACTGTTCCACCTAAGCCGGTTGCCTAAACAGAAGCCAACCAAATTAATTTAACAGGTTTGTGAATGTAGGGAAGCATATACAGTCAACTCTCCGCTAATGGACACTCTCGTAAGCAGACAGCTCTACTTACAAACCCTTTTTTCAATTCCCCATTTTACCTTCCAGTCAAACTCCATATTTACACATTCCTGTAAGCAGACACCCCATGTATAATAATAATGACTCTTGGCAATGAAATTTGTCTTTAATTTGCAATTCAAACAAAACTATCACCTTTGACAGAGCAACAGAACAGTGGGGATGGTTTTGTCAAATCTCCATTTAACTCCGGGAAGCAAGCTGTCTGTTCATTTGACATAAACAAGAGTCCATCATGTATTTGTAGTGGCCCGTTATGGGAATAATTCTCATAAGCAGTCAGCTATACTAACAGATGCTTTTTCCAATTCCTGATGGTGTCCCCTTATGAGAGAGTTTACTACATGCTACTACTGTACCAGTAGTAACATGTAGTAGTTTCAACATAAGGGAAGCACAAGAGGCATCATTAACATCAACATCATCATAATCATCAGTGACCATGTTAATCACCATATGTGAGCTTAGTGCATCGACCAAAAGGCGGTAACGTGATAACCAGCCCTAAAGAGATTCTTTGTTGTTGGAAGCGTCATTTTCAAAGCTTACACCCTCAGTCACAAGAAATTGCTAAATTGTTAAAGATATAAGCTTAGTAGCTATTTGCAGAATGATTGGACTTAATGCCACTCTGGTCTGGAAAATTAATCCTTCAAAGCCCTAACAGTTTCAACACTCCTGTCTAATGTCCGCCTGGAGATCCACAGTTATTTCAAGAGTCCTTTTACAGGGATCCATATTCATTTTTATCAAAGTCATCCACCAGGCAAGTACGTCTTCTGATATACTTGCCCGGACAAATTTGGGTTGCGCGAGCAAAAATGCGGAAGTATAGCAAATGATTGATAAAATTACTTGTAACTTGAGCATTCGTGTTTTATTTTACACACTCGTCCATAATTTTGACTCTGGAGTATTTTGTTCTTTGCACCGAGGGAACCCGATTTACAGTGGTCCATTTCTGCCGCTGCAAAACGTACTTGAATGTAGCTTACAAAGTTTAGATTCAAAGACCCAAAGTTTTGAGGCTCTTGCTATCAAGATTTTGTGTTTTCCTGTTCGTAAGCAGCATGTTCTGCTCCACCTTGTAACTAACCCCACATTTTCAGGCGAGACCACGAGTCACTCTTTGCTCTTTGTTAAATGACTTGCTAACAACCATGCCAGCAGCTAGATACATGAAAATTGAGCCTGCAATTGTTTGAAGGAAAATACCGCGTGGTCAAAGATGGCACCCAAACTTGAGATCTCGTTGCTGAGAAAAGCTGCATGTTTATTCCTTATTTTCTTGACATTTCCATTGAATGAAAAGCGATCAGAACGAAAGTACATTCTATATGTATAATATGTGATGGCATTCATAAAAAGATATTTGTTAAAACATCACTCATCCAACGGACGACCTTTGGAGTTCTTATACTTGTCCGGGCGGGTTGTTAATGTCGTCTGGGATGACCGGACGACTGTGAATGTGGATCCCTGCTTTTACATACTCACCAATTTGTGAAAAAGAAAAAGGTGCACCTATTAAGTAATATTTCAAAAACGAGTGCGAGGGTTTCAACAGGTTTCCAAACGCAGGAAAACATTTGAAACCACGATGCCGTAGGCCGAGTGGTTTTATTGTTTTCAAGCATTTGGAAACCTGATGAAACCCGAAGCAAGAGTTTTTGAAATTACTTCTCAAACAAGGAAAATTAGTTTAAATTATCATTTGAATAATTTTTCTGAATTGAAGCATTGTTTTTGGTACGGAATGTGAATGTCACCTACTTGCTGCTCTGTGACAATTTTTGAATATTCATCAATGTCACGTTGTTACCTAGCTGTTTGTCAGGTCTGAACAAACACGTTCCTTCGCAAAGCAAATGGAAGAGTGCAGAATTAGACCTCCTAAAACTAGCTAAGAAGAGGAAAAGTGTGTGGCCAGCACTATTCCGAGGTAATGTGTGCGTCTAGTCTGTTAAATGCAGGGGTAGATAGTAAATTAGTAAGCCTTAAAACTGGGAATTTCTAACGTTAGCGCCATTTTAGGTCGGAAGTGTACAGCAAGGTTGAAAGCGAACCAAAAGACGAGGTCGCCACCATTGAGTGAGAATTTAAATTTAGAAAAAGAATGGCCCTCTCTGTTTTATGGAGTTTAATAACTGTGCCATTACATTTAACATCAGCAGTAAATAATTTAAGTTTAAAGTGTGTTTTGTTAAAATGTGTGATTAAATAAAGTTGTTTATCGTTATGTGTTTTCCTTGCTTTATGAATATGCAGATTAAGAAAAATTTGCATACGTGTTTGAAATTATTTCCGAACACGCCGTGGTTTTCAACTCATTTTTCATTGGGTTTCTAAACCCATTCACCTGACCAGAATAAGATGCTCTGGTTGGGTAAGAGCTGCATGAATAATTAATGAATTTGAGAAGAGCACATTCAAAGTATGCAATAGCTTTGGATCACCTCAGATGAAGACACTTGACAAGAGTGTCGAGGTATTGTAACTTTCTACCCCATAAAGTTGAGAATAGCATTAAACTACATTGTATGTCTGATTGTCCATCTGGCCTGAGATGCTGGAAACACAGTTAGCACTAACCAGCGTTAAATACCATGGAAACCTATAGGTTTTGATACCTCTTAACCAATGGTTAGCACTAACCAGCCTTTGAGCAACTGGCTCCTGGTTATAGTTTTAACCGTAACTCAAAAGAAATCAAGGGTAGTCTTTCATATACTGGACTAAAATGGCAGAGGACAAAAAACCATTGTCATTCCGATTAGGCCTCGCTAATTAGGTATTGTTGTGTTCGCTTTGTTCTTCTGTTTCGTGAACAACGATTATTTCGGGTCTGGTACATGAAAGACCGGCCGAAATCAAAAAGTTAAGAACACCAAAGGTGCTTTAAATTTTTGACATTTTTTGGGGGATGTTCTCAGATCGCTGTGAAGAGTGCACTTCTAGGTTCAAATTACGTAATCACCTCACCCCACCCGTCATGAAAGTGCACTCCTTCGTCCCTACTGGCTGTTGCCTACCATTGCATCGAGAATATGGAAACTGGTGACAGATGTTGCTAATTATTACTCACCTGGCAGAAGAGACGATAAAGAGGAACGGCAAGATAGGAAAATCCCATAACTGTTATCGCTAAAGCTACGACATAAATTGCTGTCGTTCTATTGCGTTCATTAAAAGCTGAAGAGCTGCTGTAAACGGAACGATTCCCATAAAAACACCGTGTTACATCATCAGACGATAGTAGCACTATCGGAGCGCTAGCTTTTCTCTCTTGTCGGCACAATCTCTTTGATAAATCAAACTTTCTGAAGCACCCAGAGCAGATAGTCCTTCCCTGTGAGCCAAAACAGACGTTAAGTGAAGTTTCCTTACGCAAAAGGCTTGATAAAGACGATGGTTTCCAAGACGATAATCGTGAACTCCACGGACGCAAACCGGAGGATGAAGTCCTATGCGATGCTATTTGCGCAAGCGACCAAGACATGATCGGCTTTTTCTCCTCTTATCAAAGTAAATCTTCAAAAATATTTACTTTTGGTTTAGACAAACAACCGAAACTACAACTACATGAAATACAATAAAAATTGGACATTTATCCAACCGACCAACGAAAATGGACCCTATACTGCAAAATGGATGCACCGTGATACCGGACAGGAAGACTGGGGCAAATACAATTCTTTTTCAGGGAGGGGAGGAAGGGGACTCTGCTACACACTTGCAAGGAAGTCGGGAAAATCGGTCGTAATTTCATGATACGCTATCACGAATATATGCAAATTAGAGTCATACGTTATTCTTTAACCGTCATGTATGCCCATATATAGTGTCTACAATAGGAACAGCTATCTACACTGTCTACAATGGGAACAGCTATCTACAGTGTCTACAGTAGGAACAGCTATCTACATTGTCTACAGTAGGTACAGCTATCTACACTGTCTACAATGGGAACAGCTATCTACAGTGTCTACAGTAGGTACAGCTATCTACACTGTCTACAATGGGAACAGCTATCTACAGTGTCTACAGTAGGAACAGCTATCTACACTGTCTACAATGGGAACAGCTATCTACAGTGTCTACAGTAGGAACAGCTATCTACACTGTCTACAATGGGAACAGCTATCTACAGTGTCTACAGTAGGAACAGCTATCTACACTGTCTACAATGGGAACAGCTATCTACAGTGTCTACAGTAGGAACAGCTATCTACACTGTCTACAATGGGAACAGCTATCTACAGTGTATACAGTAGGAACAGCTATCTACACTGTCTACAATGGGAACAGCTATCTACAGTGTCTACAGTAGGAACAGCTATCTACACTGTCTACAATGGGAACAGCTATCTACAGTGTCTACAGTAGGAACAGCTATCTACACTGTCTACAATGGGAACAGCTATCTACAGTGTCTACAGTAGGAACAGCTATCTACACTGTCTACAATGGGAACAGCTATCTACAGTGTCTACAGTAGGAACAGCTATCTACACTGTCTACAATGGGAACAGCTATCTACAGTGTATACAGTAGGAACAGCTATCTACACTGTCTACAATGGGAACAGCTATCTACAGTGTATACAATAGGAACAGCTATCTACACTGTCTACAATGGGAACAGCTATCTACAGTGTATACAGTACAAACAGCTATCTACACTGTCTACAATGGGAACAGCTATCTACAGTGTCTACAGTAGGTACAGCTATCTACACTGTCTACAATGGGAACAGCTATCTACAGTGTCTACAGTACGAACAGCTATCTACACTGTCTACAATGGGAACAGCTATCTACACTGTCTACAGTAGGAACAGCTATCTACATTGTCTACAGTGGCAACAGCTATCTACACTGTCTACAATGGGAACAGCTATCTACACTGTCTACAGTAGGAACAGCTATCTACATCGTCTACAGTAGGAACAGCTACCTACACTGTCTACAATGGGAACAGCTCTCTTCAGTGTCTACAATAGGAACAGCTATCTACACTGTCTACAATGGGAACGGCTATCTACAGTGTCTACATTAGGAACAGCTATCTACATTGTCTACAGTAGGTACAGCTATCTACACTGTCTACAATGGGAACAGCTATCTACAGTGTCTACAGTAGGTACAACTATCTACACTGTCTACAATGGGAACAGCTCTCTTCAGTGTCTACAATAGGAACAGCTATCTACACTGTCTACAATGGGAACAGCTATCTACACTGTCTACAGTAGGAACAGCTATCTACATCGTCTACAGTAGGAACAGCTACCTACACTGTCTACAATGGGAACAGCTCTCTTCAGTGTCTACAATAGGAACAGCTATCTACACTGTCTACAATGGGAACAGCTATCTACAGTGTCTACATTAGGAACAGCTATCTACATTGTCTACAGTAGGTACAGCTATCTACACTGTCTACAATGGGAACAGCTATCTACAGTGTCTACAGTAGGTACAACTATCTACATTGTCTACAGTAGGTACAGCTATCTACACTGTCTACAATGGGAACAGCTCTCTTCAGTGTCTACAATAGGAACAGCTATCTACACTGTCTACAATGGGAACAGCTATCTACAGTGTCTACAGTGGGAACAGCTATCTACATTGTCTACAGTAGGTACAGCTATCTACACTGTCTACAATGGGAACAGCTATCTACAGTGTCTACAGTAGGAACAGCTATCTACATTGTCTACAGTAGGTACAGCTATCTACACTGTCTACAGTAGGAACAGCTATCTACATTGTCTACAGTAGGTACAGCTATCTACACTGTCTACAATGGGAACAGCTATCTACAGTGTCTACAGTAGGAACAGCTATCTACATTGTCTACAGTGGGAACAGCTATCTACACTGTCTACAATGGGAACAGCTATCTACACTGTCTACAGTAGGAACAGCTATCTACATCGTCTACAGTAGGAACAGCTACCTACACTGTCTACACTGGGAACAGCTCTCTTCAGTGTCTACAATAGGAACAGCTATCTACACTGTCTACAATGGGAACAGCTATCTACATTGTCTACAGTAGGAACAGCTATCTACATTGTCTACAGTAGGAACAGCTATCTACAATGGGAACAGCTATCTACATTGTCTACAGTAGGAACAGCTATCTACATTGTCTACAGTAGGAACAGCTATCTACAGTGTCTACAATAGGAACAGCTATCTACACTGTCTACAGTAGGAACAACTATCTACACTGTCTACTATGGGAACAGCTATCTACAGTGTCTACAATGGGAACAGCTATCTACACTGTCTACAATGGGAACAGCTATCTACATTGTCTACAATGGGAACAGTTATTTACACTGTCTACAGTAGGAACAGCTATCTACATTGTCTATAGTAGGAACAGCTATTTACACTGTCTACCGTAGGAACAGCTGTCTACACTGTGTACAGTAGTATTATGGGAACAGCTCTCTTTACATGTGTAGAATGGAAACAGCTGTGTACACTGTCTTTACTAAGAGCTAATGTGTTTACTCTGTACAACAGGAGCTGTTATTTTATTTGTTTATCGATAGAAAGCTTACCTTTGTATTGTTTGCTTTGTGTTTGCTATCGTTTGTATTGTTTGTTATTTAGACATCTTTGTTACTGATCAAAAGTCAATTTAGAATAAAAAATCGTCAGTTGTGGAAAGGCACTCGGATCGTAGAAGAGAAACGACCATCAAGCCCTTAGTACTCTTTTTTTAAATTCTATATTGTTGTAGTCTAACTCTATAGCAGGAACATAGTGTAAACCTTTTACGGATAATTCACTAGTTGGTTCATCAAATTTTGACATTACTAGGTCACGTATTTAGTTATGGTGGCCTGTAAGGGACATTGCATTTGGTGATCAGTTTTCCTGTTTTAAATTTCAAACTCGAAAATTTGAGTTTAAAGACTTGAAATTTTGTGTTCACAAACTGGAAATTTTGTGTTTGCAAACTCGAAATTTCGAGTTTCGAAACTCTTGTCAGTGTAAAATGCAGACTACAGATTAAGAAAGGTTATAATGTAGCTAACATGTACAGTTAAGCCTAAATATTATTTTGTGCCTAATTAGGCCTAAGTTAGCACTTCTGAAGGGTTTGGGCTTTTTCAACAGTAGAATTATAACCTTACATGTAGTCTGCATTTTACCCCTTGTCTGCAGTTTTATTTTACTCTGACCGGTTTGTAAACTCAAATTTTCGAGTTTGTGAACTCAAAATTTCGAGTTTCTGAATTGAAAATTTCGAGTTTCTACACTTAAAAAGTTGAGTTTGCAAACGCGGAATTTTAAGTTTGAAATTTGAAGCCGAGAAAGTGATCACGAAATGCCATGTCCCTTGCGCGCCACCCTATTTAGTTCAGGTGTGTTTAGTCACTAGATTGTTATCTCAGAGTCAGACTCAGAAAACACTTCTCTAAGAACAAGGAGTTCAGACCAAAGAAGTCGGAAGTTTAGCACTTACAACTGTGATTTGTATGGCAGAACTTGTCTGTGAATAAACAACGTTTGGATATAACTCCTTGCGTAATGTGTGTATCGAAGGCCAGTCACACTTTAATTCTTCCCGATTAACTTACTTGTTCTCATTAGTAACACTAATGGACAAGTAAGAAGTGACTCGTTGCGAGTGCGAGCTTGGTTTCTTCCAAGTTGGTCTCTATATTAATATTTTCTAGACTACCACGGGTGCCATGTTTTTACTATAAAAGCGCCAAATTTCCTTGTCACTGGTATTGGTGACTTCATCGAAAACGTCACCTCAAAATATCACTTTGCTTTATCTATCGTTCACTTCTTGCAATTTGGGCGAAGTATCCTAAAATAAATTGGTACGAGCAGTTACAAAGTGAAAATAGAGAAGGAAAGATTCTCTGTTGCATGTTCACGTTGTCGTCAAAACCTCAAATTTGGTGATTTCACGTCATCTTTATGCAGAGCACCGCAAGAATCCGTCCTAAAATCCGTGCTGCACGTACAGCACGATTATTTATGCTCTTTTAACCAATATCATTGTTTTGCGCCGTTGTTGTGGTCGTTGCCGTCGCCGTCGTAAAAGTCTTAAGCCCCCAAATTATTCTTGGAGGGCGCGCTGGATATGAAGTGATAGATCACCAACGAGGCGCGTATAATAGCCAATGAAGATCATAGACCGGATTAGGGACCTTAGGATTTTTGAGCTTAAATTGCTTTCTGCTACACATAACGTATAGTCCCTGTTAATGTTTATCATTTCAGAAAACATTACAATTGTACGTGTTAACCGTTACCAACAAATAAGGCTGAGGCTAATATTACTTTTGGCGGTAGGGCAGTTACATGAAGGTAAACACTCATTGTACAATTCTTGACGTTGTGTCATTTTCTTTGTAATAAGGCAAACTGGTGAAACGTTTCTTTTAACATTAATAAAGGGAAAAATATTATCGAGCGATAATGTTGTTTCATCGCTCGAAAAACTGTTTCAGTGAGGGAAAGTGTCATTTTGGTCATGCAAGTTTAAGCGCTACTGATACATTTCGGCAGATACTTATCATAGAAGGCAACTTATTGGGGCGTCAGTCAATCCTGTGGGTAAAAATGACATGTCAGCTTGAATCTCTTATAACAAAGGATCCGCTTTTACAAGGGGTGTTCTTTCCAGGGTTACTCCACCTGATGTCTAATTCAGTAGTCAAAAATGGGTTTAACTGGCTGAGATCATTTTACCAACAACAACTGCTTTGTTGGCGCTTTAAATTATACTTTCCATAAGAAATATCAACATGATTTCCAAAGGTTTTCTTTCCAAAGGTTATCTTTAATTATCAACATGAGAAAGCTCATGAACATTAAGTTGTAACTGTCTTTAAAGAACACATTAAAGTCCTTGCCACAGGAACTTACAAGTTAATGCCCTTACCATATGATTAGTATGAACGTTCTTTTACTTTTTGAATTATATTTTTATTTTTTAGATACCCTCTTTCAGTTTTTTGGCTTGTCACGATGCCTTTCTCAATTGGTCATGTATCAACCCTAGGTCCTTTACTCCTTCAGTGGTCCATCCCTCAAATTGACTGATAAAGTGCCCAAATTGCACATGTCTCAACCAAGATTGGTCTTGAGATATCGATAAATTGATCAATAGTTCTATTTCGAAAGCTACGTGACAATCAAAACGACTGAATTGCGTACTTTGACAACTGGTACTGAAAAATATAGTAAATGTTATACTGGTTACAACAATTGATAAGGAATTTCTACTCATTCAATATCTAATTAAATGTTAAAATCACAAAGTGTATATAATTGTCAAATAGATTAAGTTTAGAATATATTCAAAGTTGAACAAGATATATAGTTAAAAGAGCATTTGTACGGAGCATTTGTCATCGAGATGTCTTTTTGTCAGCATTATCAGCCAATTCTACATCTGAATTTTGCCCGTCGTCATCCATGTTACCTTCAACTGAGGAAGCAAAAAGAACAAAAAATGTTAGATGTTGTCTCATCAATCCGCAAAAGCATGCTGCTAAGTAGTTCAAGCGGCCGGGCTTGCATGATCTGCGTTTTCTCGTGCGTACTTTTTGAGGTCCTCTTGAAACAGAGTAGATTGGATTATTAAATTTACTTGCTTGGTTTTCTTTGTACTGTACGTTGCCAATCTTACCTTCCTGGTCCATAGCTTGCAGTGTTGGGACCTCTTACGCAGAAACAAGAGGGATATCGGAGAAGTGGTTAACAGTCAGTTTATATCTTCCCCCTCTTTGCGGGTGAAGTAGCAATGGATCAATGGTATAGAAGCCAACCTTTTTATGAGGCCACTTGATATAGATGTCAGGCAACGATACTCTTTGCGGTTGAATTCTTTTATTATCGAGCCTAATCTTGATTAGGTTATCATTAGACCATTGTCACTGTGTACCATTCCATCAATATTCATTTCAAACACGTTCATAATGTAGAACTCTTGAAGTGAATTACGTATAAATTGACTTCAGTTGGTGTGAACCATCCGTCCTTAAAAAGTACATGTAAACTATCTAAGAAAAGTCCTTCTCTGTTAATATTAAAGGAATGAAAAGCGAAATGGAATAAAGTTGTGGAATTAATCCTCGATGTCGCCTTATCAAAAAGGTAAACAGAAATGGACGCGTAACGTAAACCCTGCAGATATGATTTTTTTCTTCATCTGCTTCAAGCGTAATTCCTACATAAATTGAGGTCAAGTGCATCATTCTTATAACCCTTGTGCAACAATTCATTTATTGCTTTCGAAACATCTATGAAGTGTAACTGTAAGAATGAGGTTTCGCCTACAAGAGGAAAAGGGACCTTGTACTCTTTTAGTTTCTGGGAGACAAAAAAGTCATCCTTATCGAAAAAGAAAACAAAAGAGACTCGACCAAGCTATGCTTTGCACACCTGAGTTTTTTCTTGACGTATTTTCAGCTTGTTTCGTGCATTCAAAGGAATGAAGTGCATCAAGCTTTTGACCTTTTTTCCAGAAATAGATTTATCGTTTTCGAGCCAGCTATGGGACATTTAACATTACGAAGCAGGTTTCGTCTACAAAACGAAAATGGACCCTGTACCCCTTTTTTTGTGGGAGGTATCCTTATCGAAAAAGAAAACAAAAGAGACGCGAACAAACTATGCATTGCACACCTGAGTTTTTTCTTGACATGTTTTCAGCTTCTTTCTTGCATTCAAAGGAACGACGTGCGTCAAGCTTTACACCTTTTTTCCAAAAATATATTTATCGTTTTCGAGCCAGC
This sequence comes from Montipora capitata, assembly GCA_949126865.1. Classification (NCBI taxonomy): domain Eukaryota; kingdom Metazoa; phylum Cnidaria; class Anthozoa; order Scleractinia; family Acroporidae; genus Montipora; species Montipora capitata. Next base: position 2,103,707 of record OX421452.1, on the reverse strand, counting down.
TATGGGGCGTTTAACATTACGAAGCAGGTTTCGTCTACAAAACGAAAATGGACCCTGTACCCCTTTTTTTGTGGAAGGTATCCTTATCGAAAAAGAAAACAAAAGAGACGCGAACAAACTATGCATTGCACACCTGAGTTTTTTCTTGACATGTTTTCAGCTTCTTTCTTGCATTCAAAGGAAAGACGTGCGTCAAGCTTTACACCTTTTTTCCAAACTTATGTTTATCGTTGTAGAGCCAGCTATGGGGCATTTAACATAATGAAGCAGGTTTCCTCTACAAAAGGAAAAAGGGTCTTGTACTCCTTTTTCCGGAAGTTATCCTTATCGAAAAAGACAACAAAGTAGTCGGGAAACTATACACTGCACATCTGATTTTTGTCTTCACCCCTTTTCAGATATTTTTTGCATTCAAGGGAGTGACGTGAATCAATAGTTCGACCCCTTTTACAAAAGGTAGTGTAGAGTGTCAAAGGTGAGAGAGAGGCGTCATATTTCTACGAAACGCAGTAAAGAAAAAACCATTCGTTCAATAAATTTTCGAAGTTGTTCTCCTCACCCTGTATCATTTGGCTTACTTTGTCGTTACTCGCCATCGTTGTGTTCTTCACAGAAAAGAGCCTTAAAGTATTTATTGAGTCGTATTTTCTCACCTGAGGCTTGGGAGTAACTGAGCTAGTCATAATTGTGGTAAGTGTTTGGGTGCAAATTTGCAGACTTGTGTATTTTATGTAGCGATGGATAAATTTAACTGAGTCTAAATGACTGAATCAGTTGATCACACCGAGACAAATCGATCTCTAGAAGAACACTGCCAAAGCAAGGGAGTCAATTATAGAGTTAATTAGCCTGGCTGGGTTGAGCTTCAGTTAATTGAGTCACTTACCCTATTAAAGTACAGTTTTAAATTTCTTCTACCCTTATTTATGTAAGGACGTCGGCTAATGCAAACTTACCATTGAAGAAGCAGACGAAAGCGTTTATTGTTTTCAACATACGTTTACAAAAAGAAACCAATTGCAGGGTAAAAACTAAAAAGGACATGTTTGAAAAGAGCTCTTAGTCTAATCCAGAATATTAAACCAGCACAGTAACTTCGAAAATTCGACTTTGAATTCAAAACCATTTCGTTTCGTAGGCGATCGGCTATTTAGTGCGTTCGAGGTCGATTTCATTTCAGTCTTAGTAAAATACCAAACTATACATTTTGAGTGGTCGTCCTTTCTCCTTTCTTTTTTCTTAGATTCAATAAGCAAAATAAAAAAAATAAAGCAATTATGGGATCGACCTCGGGTCAAGGGAATGACCCCAGACTTCTTTTAACTTACTCACGGTCGTCCAACCTAATTATATATATATATCGTGGAACCCTGTTCATACGGTCACCAACAGACCAAAAAAAATTGGCCGTATTAACGGGGTGGCCGTATTACCGGGGTAGGGTGAAATTCATGACTGAAGGGCCGTAATGACAGATATCGCATGTTCACTTCCAGGACAACTTTTCTCTTTAATAAACAACAAGAATGTACGTACAGTAATTGTATAAAATACTTGAAACTTCGCACATGTTGAAACAACGCATATGTTGTCAACACGGTTTCATGTACATTTCCCTTTTTTTGTACCTTTCTCTCTTCCACTGGGGCTGGCTTTTCTCACTGTATGGAAGGTCCCACAATGCGAGTAAATTGATAAGCCTTACGTCTTTAATTTTTAGAGAAAACAGAAAGAGGACATTGGCGGATCCATCGTGGTCCCAATCATGTGAAAAAATGCATTTTTTGGGTCTTTTAATTTAAGCATAAAGAAAGAGAGGCAAAGCGAGAGACGAAGGAACTATGAGAAGGGGTTGGTTTTGCATCGTCTCTCAAAGATATCGTAATTAAAACCGGTGCCGGTGGTTAAATTTGTTCTCACCTTTTTTTTTTCTTAGCATATCTGCCATCTACAACCACTGCACTGATGGTAGTCATGATGAACAAGTACTGCTGGGTGATTCTCATACTTGAACTAGCTCTCTGCTATAAATTCGATCAGGAATTTAAGGCGTTTCTTAAAAAAGTATGCGAAGAGGCTAATGCCGAAATACAGAAAAATGGATTCCTGCATCGCCCACAAATTCGACAGGTTGAATTTTACGATGTACTGGAGAAAACGTGCCCACGAAGTTCACTGAGTTTTCACGACACATTACCTTACATATTGTGTGATCCTTTAAATCAGTTTCCCACCCTATTTAAAAAGGCCGGCGTGACAAAGATTCTTTGCCCATTGTGTTTAAGGAACAAACAAATTCAATATATCAAGGACACGCCTTCATGGAAGAATGGCAAAACTCCAAGACTTAACCCTCGAATAATATATGGAATAAGAAGTCCTATTGCACTCATTTCCAAACTATACTGCTGCTTCGGAGGGCACAAAGAAATTGTTGCCTGTGATCCAGACATTCTTAAACAGCTTCCGGATGCGTATATCGATTTTTATACAAGTCATAAGTCTGGTGTTACAAAAGAACTTTTGCAACTCTGTGAACAACTTTTAGATAAGGGGCTTAGTCTTAACTCCATCGCAGAATTGTCAAAACAACGATATGAGCAGACTTACGAAGAAAACAAATTGAGGTTTTGGCTGGACACACACCCAAAAAAGGGTTCCCTGCTGAAAGTATCAAAGCAGAAATATTTAGAAGGAATGAGCTGGCCCGTTCCTTCAGCGAATCTTTTATCTGCTGCGATATTGTCAAGGTTTGAGAAAGACGAGAAAGCTTTCAGGGGACTCTTTACCTCCTTGTCGGCGGAATGGCTGGCTTGCGATCACACGTACAAATCCGTGGCCAACGTAGGGTACTTCAGAACTACAGATGGAAGATGGATAAAGAAATTCAAAGGCATTTTTGTCATAACAAATGAAAAAGGCCAGCCAGTCCAGTGGAAGTTCACAAAAACTGAACAATTCGAAGAGGTACGAAACATCTTTAACCAACTTGCTGAGCGTTTTCAAACTCAGGGTAAGACACTGAGCGGTATTTTTACAGACACGTGTTGTAAGTGGGCTGGCAAACTAAATGATATATTTCCAGGAGTCCCTGTCAAGCTGGATCTGTTCCACGCCGTGCAACGCTTTACTAGCACGATACCCAAGAGAGCAAAATACCATGCAAAGATTCTTCGAGCCTACGCACTGGTATTTAGGGACCCCAAGGATTTAGGGGAACAACGCGCACTTGAAACCCCTAAACCAGAAGTTCTCATTGATAACTTAAAAAAGTTTCAAAGGGAATGGAAAGACGTGACAGATGGTAATGGTCACCTGGCGTTAAATACCAATGCGACAAGAGAAATGAAAAATATCAAGGTGCATATTCTTAAAGGATGTTTATCAGGCATTCCTCCTGGCTGTGGCACTAATAGAAACGAACGATTAAACAAACATTTGAACGACTTTTTGTCTTCAAACAAAATAGGCATTTCCCTTGCTTATGCGAGATGTTTTAGATTGTTTGCAGAACTATCGAGCATGAAAAAAATGACTACGGAATACTTTACTTCTTATAACTGGCAAAATGAGTTAGGTAACGACCATCATTGTGACAACAATTCTAAAGAGTCCAAGGAGCGTTTAGAATCATTTGGCATCGAAAACGAGGCATACCGAGAAAAGGAGGAGTGTTACAAGAAGTGGAACATAAATATTGTAGAAGATGAAAAGATTCAAGCCGTAGATAACTATATCAAATCTCTCCTCGCTGACTGTGACAGTGCATTACAGTCACTTCCATGTCATTCGTACGTCCTCAGTGAACGAGAAGAGACAAAGAGAAAACTGAACATTCTGCACAATTCAATTTGCCTATGGAGGTCTGCAAACTACTTACAAAACATATTTCGAAAAAAAATTGTGCAACACCAATCGTTAATTCAGGATTCTCGACCAGTTAAAACTAACTGGGGAGAAGAAGAAGAAAGGGAAAGTGTAGAGAGTACTCGAGAGACAAATCCCTCGAAAGTACAGGAATTGGCGAACGCGTTTGGGTTTAAAGTATTGGAAATAGAAGGGGATGGCAATTGTTTCTTTTCTGCGGTCGCTGCCCAAATACAGAAGCTTCTAGAAAACCATGACGTATCGACATCACTGATAAATTACTTTCACATGCTTGGCATACACTGTGATGCCTCAACGAAAGACATGGTACGCTTGTTGCGCCGTCTTATTGTCCAGGAATGGACAGGTCCTTTTATCGAAGATTACCAACCATTCTTTGTTGGCGTAGACGTCCAAGAGGAGGCAAGAAATTTTCTAGAAAATGACCATTTTTCGAGTAGTTTGGGAGATTCCATGCCATTGGCCATGGCAAACGTTTTGCAAATTCCAATAACAATTTTGGCACCACATTACCTGACACCATTTATATCTGTTTTTCCTCGATGTCACGTGGACTGTATCCCTCCTTTGATGTTGGCATATGAAAACAGTGGACCTGGACATTATGACGCGCTAGTACCAGTTAAAGAAAATGATAAAGCCAACACTGCTACTGCTTGTCAAGGCGTTAATCAACTTGGTAGCAGAAACACATCGAGACTTTCATTTTGTCGATGTGGAATCAATGTTAAAAGCAGAGGAACGCTGAGAAGAGTTTATAAGAGCCGTTGTAAATGCATGTCTCTAAAGGGAGAATGCTCATCAAATTGCAAGTGTCAAGGGGAATGTGGAGGAGTTAAGTGCAAGAATGACAACACAACACCTAAAAAATCAACGAAAAATCAAAGAATGTCATGGAAACGTGGATCCCATCCCATAACCTCTAGCCCAACCAAAAAGCCTATTGAAAAGAAGGCTACAACAGGGTCTCTCAATGCTTTAGAGTTTTTTGTTCTTTTTTCCATAGTAAAATATGCTATATCAAAGGACTTATGCTTCAACTGCGAACAGATTTCCAATCTTTATAATGAAATCGCTGACTTACTTTTACAACACGATACTCTTATGTTCCTTCCAATAGAGACACATTCACAAGGAGAATTAGAGCACTCTATTAGACTTGTGAACAAAAATCAGCGAAATGACGTCTAGTGAACGTCAATGGAGGCGTCTGATAACAGTAATTAATGCTATACCATCGGTAAAATGAACCTTTTGCAATCAGCGAAAGAAAATCATTGACCCAATAAACACTTACCAGCTGATTTGTAATCAATGCCTTCTTAGAAATCATAGCTATAAGCCATCAAGCAGGGGCACCCAACGTCAATTTTCGGAAAATATCTTTTTGGAAGGCGATTTGAGATCTAGAATTTTCGAAACATTTGTTGTAGGATTTTCCAACATCTGAAAAATGGTATAATTGCCCATTTTAAACGGATTTTTACCCTAAAAAGGTCACCTAGAATTTTCGGGAGCCTTTTTTCTGGCTGAAATTTTCCAAAAAGAAAAGTTTTGATCTCTATAATTTTCGGATAACTAGACATTCAGCTAGGAAATCCGAACAAATGAAAAATTTTAGGGGATAACAATATGCCTATATCTACCGTTTAAATACTAAAATACGTTTAACAATGCTATGTTTAAGTAGTTTTAAACTATATTCTCGTTGGGTGCCCCTGATCAAGGACAGTTAAACACGAGAACTTTTGCTTAACGATTTATACGATAGCTTACGATGAAGAGTTCTTTTGTAGTTTCTTTCTCCTCTTTTCCCTTTTTGCGCGAGAAGCAAAATTTAAAGGTAATCGAGACTAAAAGATAATTAGCGCTAGTTAAGGAAATACGCAGCATTAATGTTTTACGAAAGCTTCTTCTATTTGGGCCAGTACGAAAATCTTTCTTGTAATAAATAGACACATACTAACGTGTACGTCGAATATTGATTTAGTGTTATTAACGTTTCACCCCATTCAGCCTGCAATCAAATTTTGTTCCTCCAAGACTGTGCAATTTGGTTATAGACCACTTTCATAAATGGCGACCACTTTTTCATTCTTTTGTATTTATGTTAATTATAATTAGACCTAGTGCCCTCATTTTGAAACAAATACTATCCCCAACCCCAGTCCCTCGGAGAGCCTGCTTGCAGGCTACAAATATTCTTTTGAAATTTGCTCGTCGTAACGAGGCTAGAAAGGCTTATTAGCATTAAAACTGAAAAGAATATTTAATTTGACCACCATTATGAAAGGGGTCTATACACTGAGCCATTTTTTTATATAGTACAACCCCGTTAATTCGACGTCGCAAGGGAAAGAGAAAATACAGAATTTGGTTCGAAATAGCGGGAAACTCGAAATATCCGCGTTCGAAGCACTCAATATTTGCGTTCTCTTAAATATTGCGTTCTACGGAGGAGAACGAGATCTAATTTTATTGTGTGTGGTTGGTCTTGCAAGATTTCTCCATAAGGGACACCAAATTAGCCGCCCACAAGATTATTTTGTTGTTTGCAGGGGCACCACCCTCGCGGGATTTTTGCAGTCGTATTGATCATTTACAGCCAGCGTGTAAATTCACGCTGATTTTTGACAAGGGAAATTTACTAGTAATAATCTCTCAGACAATTTCAACAAATTCGACATTGGCCCAAATTTACTTTTTTTAGCCTCACGTATTAATACCTTCGATATTGCTTCTTTACATAAATGCGTCGTCGTCCTGGTATCTCGTCTCGTCTAATGACTACAACACAGTACACAAAGTTCTCCCAACCAAAGCTCATTCAAAATCAATGATTTCTCTTAGATTGATGTCTCCTACTAATCCTGAAGTGATGAATGCTCAGGATCCCATTAAATATGAGTGTTCCAATTGAAAAAAAGGGCATTGATGCGTGTGGCATCTACGTTGTGAACTTATTTTAAACACAACATACCTTCTTAATCATACAGATCACACTTAATTAGAGTCCAGCCAATGGCGAAGTATTTCAATCCTGTCACATGAGTCATAGTACTCGGCGCTTATTAACCCTTGATTTCCGCAAAACAGTGCTCAATACATAGAAGTAGAGCGAAGTATATATTGAAGAAGAAAGCAAGTAAAACGACAAGTTCATCCCTACAAGCCTGTTTTGTGGTCGCCCACTAATCAAACCCCTGTAGTGTTTTAATGTTTTAATTTTCCTTTCCTATATATATATATATATATAGTGAATGATATAGTATATGTAGTGAATTGCCAATCAACGTGGGTGATTTACATTATCGAATGTAACATTTGCAACTTACAAAATATGTCGGAAAGAGTGAGCCAGGCTTCAACATACGGCTGAACCAGCACAGGAACCACATTAAAAAGGCTTTTTGTAGTTGCGAAATCACGGAGCACTTCCTCCTTAACCCTATAAGTCATAACTTTGACAACGACGTCACCATTACAATTATCGAGCAAATTAAACGTATTGATACGACTGTTCAACGGCAAAAAGAATTACCCCGCGAAAGGGAAATATTTGGCAAAGTAGGCTAAGAACCCTGCAGCCTACTGTACTGAATAAACGTACTGGCTAGAGTTTAGAAGTGCAAAAGACCTTTATAAAGTAGTGCGTACGTTAATGATGTTTAAAAACATAAGTTATAAAGGGCCTTCTGCTCTAGAACGCAAGAACATTACGTCCATAACTAATTGGCACGTGATTACTAAATCACTCTATTTATTACGTCACAGTAATTTTTTTTAACCATTTGTAATTATACCTGAAGCAAAAACCCCTGATGAAGGCAGAAGCCGAAACGCGTTGGGTTTGAATTAAAGCAATTTTCTCTCGAGTGCAATTTATATATATAAAACGGAGACCCAACACTGGACAACTGCTGGGGAAATCGAAAAACTGTAACTGTCCTGAGCGGGATTTGAACCCGCGTCCCCCTCATCACTAGTCGGGTGTGATTTCTCCAGAATTTGTCCAGTGTTCGGTCTCCCTTAACTCTCTTTAAAAAAACGTCTCCTCCACTTGGACTGTGAATCCATTTGCGATCATCCTGGAGGTGATACGCTGTTGGATAAAGGGATTGATTCGTTCTGTGTCCGTTTGAGATAGGTTACTGCCTCAGTCATCTGCAGCTCCTGAAGTTTCTACTTTTCAAACTAGCCAAGCTCTTTACTTTAATGATCATTTAATGATTCCTCTCAATCAAGTGTTATGACCCCATCTTTTCCTTCCTGTTTAAACTGCAATCAGTCTAGTTGGCTGTCCCTACTGTAGGCAGTATACCTACTGTAGACAGTATACAGAGCTGTTCCCATTATAGACAGTTTAGATATCTGTTCCCATTGTAGACAGTGTAGGTAGCTGTTCCTACTGTAGACAGTGTACATAACTGTTCCTACTGTAGACAGTGTAGACAACCGTTCCCATTGTAGACAGTGTAGATAGGTGTTCCCCATGTAGACAGTGTAGATAACTGTTCCTACTGTAGACAGTGTAGATAGCTGTTCCTACGGTAGATAGTGTAGATAGCTGTTCCCATTGTAGACAGTGTATGTAACTGTTCCTACTGTAGACAGTGTAGATAGCTGTTCCTACTGTAGACAATGTAGATAAGTGTTCCCATTGTAGACAGTGTAGATAGCTGTTCCTACTGTAGACAGTGTAGATAGCTGTTCCTATTGTAGACAATGTAGATAGCTGTTCCCATTGTAGACAGTGTAGATAGCTGTTCCTACTGTAGACAATGTAGATAGCTGTTCCTACTGTAGACAATGTAGATAGCTGTTCCTACTGTAGACAATGTAGATAGCTGTTCCCATTGTAGACAGTGTAGATAGCTGTTCCCATTGTAGACACTGTAGATAGCTGTTCCCATAGTAGACAGTGTAGATAGTTGTTCCTACTGTAGACAGTGTAGATAGCTGTTCCTATTGTAGACACTGTAGATAGCTGTTCCTACTGTAGACAATGTAGATAGCTGTTCCTACTGTAGACAATGTAGATAGCTGTTCCCATTGTAGATAGCTGTTCCTACTGTAGACAATGTAGATAGCTGTTCCTACTGTAGACAATGTAGATAGCTGTTCCTACTGTAGACAATGTAGATAGCTGTTCCCATTGTAGACACTGTAGATAGCTGTTCCCATTGTAGACACTGTAGATAGCTGTTCCCATTGTAGATAGTGTAGATAGCTGTTCCTACTGTAGACAGTGTAGATAGCTGTTCCTACTGTACACAATGTAGATAGCTGTTCCCATTGTAGACAGTGTAGATAGCTGTTCCTACTGTAGACAATGTAGATAGCATTTCTTACTGTAGACAATGTAGATAGCTGTTCCTACTGTAGACAATGTAGATAGCTGTTCCCATTGTAGACACTGTAGATAGCTGTTCCCATAGTAGACAGTGTAGATAGTTGTTCCTACTGTAGACAGTGTAGATAGCTGTTCCTATTGTAGACACTGTAGATAGCTGTTCCTACTGTAGACAATGTAGATAGCTGTTCCCATTGTAGACAGTGTAGATAGCTGTTTCTACTGTAGACAATGTAGATAGCATTTCCCATGGTAGACAGTGTAGATAGTTATTTCTACTGTAGACAGTGTAGATAGCTGTTCCTATTGTAGACACTGTAGATACCTGTTCCTATTGTAGACAATGTAGATAGCTGTTCCCATTGTAGACAGTGTAGATAGCTGTTCCCATTGTAGACAGTGTAGATAGCTGTTCCTACTGTAGACAATGTAGATAGCTGTTCCCATTGTAGACAGTGTAGATAGCTGTTCCTACTGTAGACAGTGTAGATAGCTGTTCCTATTGTAGACAATGTAGATAGCTGTTCCCATTGTAGACAGTGTAGATAGCTGTTCCTACTGTAGACAATGTAGATAGCTGTTCCTACTGTAGACAATGTAGATAGCTGTTCCTACTGTAGACAATGTAGATAGCTGTTCCCATTGTAGACAGTGTAGATAGCTGTTCCCATTGTAGACACTGTAGATAGCTGTTCCCATAGTAGACAGTGTAGATAGTTGTTCCTACTGTAGACAGTGTAGATAGCTGTTCCTATTGTAGACACTGTAGATAGCTGTTCCCATTGTAGACAGTGTAGATAGCTGTTCCTACTGTAGACAATGTAGATAGCTGTTCCCATTGTAGACAGTGTAGATAGCTGTTCCCACTGTAGACAGTGTAGATAGCTGTTCCTATTGTAGACAATGTAGATAGCTGTTCCCATTGTAGACAGTGTAGATAGCTGTTCCTACTGTAGACAATGTAGATAGCTGTTCCTACTGTAGACAATGTAGATAGCTGTTCCTACTGTAGACAATGTAGATAGCTGTTCCCATTGTAGACAGTGTAGATAGCTGTTCCCATTGTAGACACTGTAGATAGCTGTTCCCATAGTAGACAGTGTAGATAGTTGTTCCTACTGTAGACAGTGTAGATAGCTGTTCCTATTGTAGACACTGTAGATAGCTGTTCCCATTGTAGACAGTGTAGATAGCTGTTCCTACTGTAGACAATGTAGATAGCTGTTCCCATTGTAGACAGTGTAGATAGCTGTTCCTACTGTAGACAGTGTAGATAGCTGTTCCTATTGTAGACAATGTAGATAGCTGTTCCCATTGTAGACAGTGTAGATAGCTGTTCCTACTGTAGACAATGTAGATAGCTGTTCCTACTGTAGACAATGTAGATAGCTGTTCCTACTGTAGACAATGTAGATAGCTGTTCCCATTGTAGACAGTGTAGATAGCTGTTCCCATTGTAGACACTGTAGATAGCTGTTCCCATAGTAGACAGTGTAGATAGTTGTTCCTACTGTAGACAGTGTAGATAGCTGTTCCTATTGTAGACACTGTAGATAGCTGTTCCTACTGTAGACAATGTAGATAGCTGTTCCTACTGTACACAATGTAGATAGCTGTTCCCATTGTAGATAGCTGTTCCTACTGTAGACAATGTAGATAGCTGTTCCTACTGTAGACAATGTAGATAGCTGTTCCCATTGTAGACAGTGTAGATAGCTGTTCCCATTGTAGACACTGTAGATAGCTGTTCCCATAGTAGACAGTGTAGATAGTTGTTCCTACTGTAGACAGTGTAGATAGCTGTTCCTATTGTAGACACTGTAGATAGCTGTTCCTACTGTAGACAATGTAGATAGCTGTTCCTACTGTACACAATGTAGATAGCTGTTCCCATTGTAGATAGCTGTTCCTACTGTAGACAATGTAGATAGCTGTTCCTACTGTAGACAATGTAGATAGCTGTTCCCATTGTAGACAGTGTAGATAGCTGTTCCCATTGTAGACACTGTAGATAGCTGTTCCCATTGTAGATAGTGTAGATAGCTGTTCCTACTGTAGACAGTGTAGATAGCTGTTCCTACTGTAGACAATGTAGATAGCTGTTCCCATTGTAGACAGTGTAGATAGCTGTTCCTACTGTAGACAATGTAGATAGCTGTTCCTACTGTAGACAGTGTAGATAGCTGTTCCTATTGTAGACACTGTAGATAGCTGTTCCTACTGTAGACAATGTAGATAGCTGTTCCTACTGTACACAATGTAGATAGCTGTTCCCATTGTAGATAGCTGTTCCTACTGTAGACAATGTAGATAGCTGTTCCTACTGTAGACAATGTAGATAGCTGTTCCCATTGTAGACAGTGTAGATAGCTGTTCCCATTGTAGACACTGTAGATAGCTGTTCCCATAGTAGACAGTGTAGATAGTTGTTCCTACTGTAGACAGTGTAGATAGCTGTTCCTATTGTAGACACTGTAGATAGCTGTTCCTACTGTAGACAATGTAGATAGCTGTTCCTACTGTACACAATGTAGATAGCTGTTCCCATTGTAGATAGCTGTTCCTACTGTAGACAATGTAGATAGCTGTTCCTACTGTAGACAATGTAGATAGCTGTTCCCATTGTAGACAGTGTAGATAGCTGTTCCCATTGTAGACACTGTAGATAGCTGTTCCCATTGTAGATAGTGTAGATAGCTGTTCCTACTGTAGACAGTGTAGATAGCTGTTCCTACTGTAGACAATGTAGATAGCTGTTCCCATTGTAGACAGTGTAGATAGCTGTTCCTACTGTAGACAATGTAGATAGCTGTTCCTACTGTAGACAATGTAGATAGCTGTTCCCATTGTAGACACTGTAGATAGCTGTTCCCATAGTAGACAGTGTAGATAGTTGTTCCTACTGTAGACAGTGTAGATAGCTGTTCCTATTGTAGACACTGTAGATAGCTGTTCCTACTGTAGACAATGTAGATAGCTGTTCCTACTGTAGACAATGTAGATAGCTGTTCCTACTGTAGACAATGTAGATAGCTGTTCCCATTGTAGACAGTGTAGATAGCTGTTCCCATTGTAGACACTGTAGATAGCTGTTCCCATTGTAGATAGTGTAGATAGCTGTTCCTACTGTAGACAGTGTATATAACTGTTCCTACTGTAGACAGTGTAGATAGTTGTTTCTATGTAGACAGTTCATTTTAGTGTACATGAGGAGTAGCTTACACTTTCCTTTAACTCATTTGCATATATTCGTGATAGCGTATCATGAAATTACGACCGGAAAATCGCAGACGATCGATTTTCGCAGTTTCCCGACCGTCCCACATTTTGCCCACTAATGAAAACCGTAAATCGTAGACATCCCCGATAATCTGCGATGGTCGGGGACGAATCGGGAAAATAGGAAGCGTTTCTATTCTACTTCTATTCTGCGCAATCCCGGATCGTCTGGGATTTTCCCGAGATATGAAAACTAGGCTTACGGGTACAAGTCCGTGGTGCCAATAGGCCCGCAGCGCGTGCATAAATCACGAAAATAAACAGGCTCTGTTGGAAACGTGCTTGAATTTCAACAAAATGAGCCCCAAAATCGGCAAGAATTTCTGACATTGATCAATAATAAAGCAGATGCTATATCCAAAATGATGGAATTACCTGTTGATAAATAACCTCGTCTAGGAGAGTAAATTTTTGACTTTGCAGAAACATTGATCAACCGCAAGAGTTGGGCGATTGTGATTTTTGTGTTGAATTTGCACATTTCTTGTCAATCTTTAAAACACTTGAAAGAAAAAAAACAAACCGATAAAAACAAAAACCCAATGTCTTGCCATCATTTTGACACAGATATATCCTGTGAGTAAATATGCAAGGTAACTTGATCACGGCACCCGCTGAATTCGATGTCACTTTCGATTTTGCGATTTACTTGTGCAGCCAAAAGTACAATAGAAAATTGAACGTAGCAAAAATATCCCAAAATGTTTTTCGCTGATGGTATATTCTAGGTATTA
>OX421452.1:2070453-2085453 GCA_949126865.1 Montipora capitata | reverse complement strand
GGGTTTTACACCACACAAGAACTCCAAGAACTCCAAGAACTTACTTGTACAGTTTGTCAGCAGTTTCAAGTCGCTGTTGTTTCTGCCTTTCCATCATAACTCTCAGTGTCTCCCGTGCCTGAAATATGAAAAATAACCAGATTTAATGAGTAAAGTGCATGCTGTGGAAAGTAATGATGTTTCCTTAGACTTTATTTGAGGTAGTAACTTGAAAAATCAAGTTTCCGCACAAATATTACTGGGGAAGCTTTAAGATGTTTCCCAGAATTTAATTTTAGCAAGTTCTTTGGTTCTCAGTAGTTCCATTCCATGTTTCTTTGATCCCCAAAAATGTGTCCTGTGCTATTCCAATTGGAGGAGATAACTGATAGTAAGGAATCCCTAGGGATTTTGTACTGACTCTGTGGACATCTACATGTACAACAATAAAATTTTATTATTGGCAATTAAATAATCTATAGATGCTCAGCAACACATCTTTCAGCAACTTCTTGATCAGACACTTGCGAACCAAGAGCTTACCTGATGTGGCCTTAGTTCATTGATCAAGTGATGAATATTAATAAACAACAAATTCAAATCTTCTAGTTTTTCCTCTCTCTGAAAAGAAACAAGAAGAAAAAAAAGCAACACGGTTAAATGACAAATATTGCAAATAATATGAAACACACAGCTTGTTTTGATGGCGCAAATGATAATTAAGCGTTGGGCCATGCGACAAATGTACATGGTTGGGTGCTCCAACCTTCTTAAGTGTGATAAGATACAAGAAAAAAAAGTGGTACGATTCAAAAAGTATGTGTCATGGATTTCATAGCGTGGATCAACAAATAACTACAAGAAACCTGAAACTTAGTGTATCCCTTGGTTACCAAGTGTTGTGCTGTAAATTAGGGTCTCCTTTCCCCAACCGCCCAATTGCCAGCCACAAGAACCTTAAATTTTTATTATTGACGTGGAAAAACCAAGGAGGTGTAACTGGAAGTAAGACACCATGAAATGAGATTGCTAATGTTTTAGGTTACCCTTAGAAACCCTTACCCTAAGTCTAACCCTAACCCTAAATAGATATTCTGAACATTTTACTGGAGCTCTGGTTCTTGTTGCTTACCTTGGGTGATGAAGGAGACTTGATGAGAATATCAAGCAACTCCAGAAAGTTGATGACAATTGAATGGTTTAACTTCTTCAGTTCTTTTATTCTATCTGAAAATGGTGGATTATTAAACCTTAGCTTTAGAGGGAGAAAGGAAAAATAAAATTGCTAAATTACTTTTCATGCAGTCACCTATATAGTCTGCTTTCCTTGGGAACATGGAGTGCACCAAACTCAAAAGCATATAGCAGGGAGCCACTGCATATGTTGTGGTTTAAAGTTTTTCCTGGTTTAATTAACTCTTTCACCCCTAGACCAGCCTAAACCCCCCATACTTGGTATTTTACTCAGTCTAACCCCAGACGATTTTATTTGTCAATGGGAAACCCCCAAGAGTCAATGGGTTAAAATTTTTAAAGCCAGTTGCATTTTGATTTTACTTTGTTTCAGAGAGAGCGCATATTTCATGAGTCCAATGAGTCAATGAGTCATGAGTCATGAGTCAATGAGACTCGCAGTCAATATAGCAATAATTTGTTGAGTAAGCCTAAGCCCTCGTTTCAGTGATTAAGCCTAAGCACTCTCTGAAATTTTAGTTTTCATTTTATGGTTTAATTGACTGCACTGACTCGTTGACTCATTGACTCGTTGACTCATTGACTCATGACTCATTGACTCATTGACTCATGACTCATTGACTCATTGACTCATGACTCATTGACTCATTGACTCATGACTCATTGACTCATTGACTCATGACTCATTGACTCATTGACTCATGACTCATTGACTCATTGACTCATGACTCATTGACTCATTGACTCATGACTCATTGACTCATTGACTCATTGACTCATGACTCATTGACTCATTGACTCATTGACTCATTGACTCATGACTCATTGACTCATTGACTCATGACTCATTGACTCATTGACTCATTGACTCATGACTCATTGACTCGTTGACTCATGACTCATTGACTCATTGACTCATTGACTCATGACTCATTGACTCAATGACTCATGACTCATTGACTCATTGACTCATGACTCATTGACTCATGACTCCATGACTCATTGACTCATTGACTCATTGACTCATGACTCATTGACTCATTGACTCGTTGACTCATTGACTCATTGACTCATAAATACTTAACACTCTGTTTCAGATCGTGAAAATGAATAATTAATAGACAAAGAAATATGAAAATTGAGGTGGTTTGAAACATTTTAAACCAAGAATACATTTGAACCACAACATACTGTATACTCCATGCATGACCTTGGGGTGCAACTTAGCACACATTTGAAATACCTATATACTGGTTTCTGCGAAAGGCAGAACACTGGTCAGGACTCTCTAGGAAAATATTGATGGAGCAGGGTTAACAAACAACACAAATTCAGCCCACTGATAGCAACATAATGGAAAAGAGTTAGCACACACTTGCATCACAGCACTCATCTTCCACCAGTGCATCCAGTGGGGTCCAAATCCCAGACCTGTCATTGAGTGTGTTGAATTAATAAGTGGTTTTCTACTGTACCGCAAGAGGTTATTCTCTGAGTAATCTGGTTGACTTGGTACATGTACATGTAGACAAGTAAATAACAAGATTCAAAAGCTAAAATAAACAGGGAAAAGTTAGGGCAGTCAAAATGGTTTGAAGAATCTGGTTACACAAGCAAAGACTGTAGCCAGATGTTCTTCCTGTCATTAAAGTGCTTGAACTCACGTTCATAGAAGGCACAGTCAAAATAAGACAGGACTTGTTAAAAAGTTTTCGCGAAGCAAAATCTTTGCTAAATTAAACTTACCAAATCTTTCTTGAGTTGAGTAAAGTTGAGTTATCCCCTGAAGTTCCAAAGGCCTTATAATAGATTCATCTGTCTGAAAAAAAAAAAACAAAATAAAATTATATATTTGTATGATTTTGAGTCATTTTAAAAGAAACAAACCAATAATTCTTCATTGCAGGTAGCCTTACCCTATAAGAATCGGTTTCATAAAGTAGCTGCCTTGAGTTTCAATTAAAACGTAGTTTTCGTGTGAAGCCTTGCACTGTTAATAAATACATCATTAACCCACTGACACCTGAACTGCCTCTAATTGATGAGTAAAATCGTCTGGTGTTAGACAGGGTAAAATCTATTACGTTTCACTGCTAGGAATCAATGGGTTAAAACACTCCGATGATGGATGGTCAAAATCTTTGATTACTTCCTTTTTTGTCACAAGCAGGTTACAGGTTGGAGCCCCACCTGGCTACCAGCCAATAGCAGTCCCTTTTAACCCACTGAATCCTAGGAGCAGGGACATAGATAATAGCCGGGAGCCGGGAATTTATCCGTGATTTTTCCGGCTGTAAAAGGCAGAAGCCGCCTGAGAAAAAACTTACTTTCTCTCCCAAATGTTTGCAGAAGAATGTCAGTAATTTTTTTTTATCTGCCCTATGAACGTTAACGCTCAAACTTTTTTTTAGTTTGAATAATTGCATTGCATTTCTATTTGCAGGCTCTGTTGTGTCAGCGGTACTATTTACCCTTATGTATGCAAAATAGTGAATGCCAAATCTCATATTCATTGCTTAACAGACCTGTAGTGGCCAAAATTCAGTTGATATGTCGGGGAAAAGGGGAAAGAAAACTGATTTTGAGGTCAATGGAATAAGAATTTTTTTTAAACTGGCCTAAAGTAACACAACAAGTTCTAGACAACCAGCTGAGATTGTCAAAAGAAGCTTCATCACTTCCATGACAGAATCGCTCAGAATCGCTTACTTTATCGCTCAGTCATCAGCACATTGATCATATTCCATATTTTACTCTAATTTAGTTGAACTAATAAACATCAACATTAGAAATGTTGACTTTCAGTTTATTGAAGCTTTATGGTGGGAAATCTGTTTATCTGTGTTTTTTGGGGAAAAGTTCCAAATGCTCAAAGTAGGATCAAATTTGCACCAAAATCAAGGAAATTGATGCGTTGCCGATATGGGGAAGTTTTACTAATAAGGACAGGTTCCTTGCCCTGGAATCTCTACACTGTAGAGCTGCTAAGTTAATATACGGCCTTCCACGAGATATGGCCACCACAGAAGTACTTAAGACTGCCAAATGGGTTCCTTACACTTTATGTACAAAGTCAAGTTGGCAACATTAGCATATAAGAATTTTCATGATTGTACCCCTCCATCTATGGGTCATATTTTAACCAAAAAGACTTCTCCTATCCATCATTTACGTACTACGAACAGGGTAACAGTGCCATGCTTTAACACATATTTTATGAAAAATTCAATAGCATTCAGAGCTTCTATTGTGTGGCACCCCGGATCTCGCAAAGACATCCAATGTCAAGAACTATACAAGAATGGTCTCTAAATCCGACAAATTACGTGACTTAGACTTTCAGGCGGAATCTCCGCAAACAATGCCTCACACTAATGATAACAATTTTCTATATTATTAAGACGATTTTAATATATTTTTATTCCTTAGGTTTTAGTTTAAATGCACGACCCCATAAGCGGCAACGCTTTAATCACCATCGTGTTGAAATAAAAGTTGTTGTTGTTGTTGTTGTTGTTGTTGTCTAAAGAACATTCCATAACCTATTGTAGTTGTTTATGAGAACAAAAAAAAATACATTTCTTTATCTGCAGCGACTGAAGTGTTTCAATCGTCTAAGAACTGGGGC
Organism: Montipora capitata; assembly: GCA_949126865.1. Taxonomy (NCBI): domain Eukaryota; kingdom Metazoa; phylum Cnidaria; class Anthozoa; order Scleractinia; family Acroporidae; genus Montipora; species Montipora capitata. The sequence continues at coordinate 2,080,652 of OX421452.1, read as the reverse complement.
TAATAATAAAATACTGTCAGAGAGGCGAGTGAGGTGCGGGATTGGTTTTAAAGTAACGAGGCATTTTTCCTTTTTAATGAAGGAGGGTTTCTGCAATCTCGCATCTTCTTGCAAATTCGTCTGGCATCTAACGAAAATAGCAAGGATATGGCCGCGGCTACACGAGCGATTTTTTGCTCGCGCCGGTGATGCGATTTTTTCAAATTTTGTGGCGTCGCCAGCGCGCGATGAAAATCGCAAGTGTAGCCACCCATGAACTGGCGACGCGACAGCTGAAACAATCGCAGAAAATATCGCGAGAAATTCAACTCATTCAATTTCTCGCGATTTTTTTTCTGCGATTTTTTCAGCTAGCGCGTCGCCAGTTCAAGGGTGGCTACACTTGCAATTTTCATCGCGCGCTGGCGACGTCACAAAATTTGAAAAAATCGCATCACCAGCGCGAGCAAAAAATCGCTCGTGTAGCCGCGGCTTATTACTCCGATGGGATAACTTGACTTGTGTATGATTCTCATTTACCTCAAACGACGCTCCAAACATCGAATACGTTCCATTCAAAGCTGGGGGTGGTTCAGGGATTGCTTTGTTTTCAACATTTTCATCCGTATATAGCTTGTAATATTGTGTTGGAGGTAGAGGAAATGGACATACTCCTTCAGCCGCCATATTGGAGTTATGCTCAAACGACCGAAATGACTGATGGACATGACTGACTCCCAGTACCTCGCATGTTCATTACGTTTTCTCTGTTTCTGTCTTCTTCGAGCTCAAAGTCATTTTTTGGCCCTTTGCGATGATTACGATGTAAGCAGTGATATAACCAATAGTATTTCAAGTGTCAGTCCAGTATTACAAACATAAGTTATTCATTAACTTGGGATATATAATTTCCGTTGAAATAATTTACATACAAAAATTTTCAGTGTGTTGATTGGCTGAGAGCACGTCAGTTAATCTCAAACAATGCAGAAAAGTGAAATTAGTGCAGCAAAGGTGAAATTTTTGCATGTAGATTAATAATAAGAGTATGTGCTCATGCAATTTTGCAAATTTACTCATCGTTATTTATTCCAATTGCACTCGAAATCATGCAATTACCTATTCTAATTTATACAAAATTAATATGTATTTTCCGTTTTCCAGTAGCATGTAAGTCCTATAATTTAAGGGTACACTGGCATCTAATGAAATGAATGGTACTCCATCTGTGAGAGTGATAGTACAGCAGTGTCTGTCTGCCACATTGCAAGTTCACCCACCAGGTGATGATGTAGAAGCTCAGTCAGTAGAAGTGAGTCACAGACTTGTTTTTAGTGTTATCACTCACAACATAAAGCATAAAAATCATCTCAATAAGCCCCCTAATGACAGTAAAGGTAAAGGTGCTTATTTTATGAGGGTAACACTTGACAGTCCACTAGAGTTACTGATAAACTTGTGGCCCTTGGTATGCACCTTTCACCCCCTTCCTCTGTCAATGCTCTGTTTTACGGGTATTCAAAGCTACAGCTACACAGAACAGAGGAAAGTCAAAACAGACGTCAATCAAACGACGGGGATCAAACTGATGACCCTCCAGCTCAGGAGGCTGCGCACTAACGACTGAGTTACGCCTGCCTCAGTGGTCATTACAGCGGTATAAACAAAGATAATCTTATGATATTATACTCCTGGGCCCGGGATGGGGGGGGGGGGGGGGGGGGGGACTCCAATATGGAACAGACAGGGATGCTCGTCAGAAATTTTGAATTTAACCCCTAAAGGAGAACATCTGGGCGTGGCTCAAGCTTTTTGTGACCCCTAAAGGAGACCAATCGGGGCATGGCTTGAGCAAATTTTGACCCCTAAAAACAAGTCAAAAAGAAAATTTCACTTCCGTTTCTCTTCGCGTAATTCTGTGTTTCTTAGCGGAACCCTAAACGAGACCTTGGCGGCTTAAAATATTGGCGCTTTGCCCGGAACACCCTAAGCGAGACCAAAATCCAAAATTTACACCCCTAAGCGAGACGACGAGCATCCCCGTCTGGACCTAGGATCCCTAAAAAATGACCTGCTAGCTGTCCAGGAGCTGAATTAACCCACCAATGTATCAGCAATTATGTACTTCCTTTAGTACTAAAATAACTAAACCTTTGCTATTTGTTGAAGCTGCAATCAGGCTTCATTTGTCTTTCTAATTATCTGAAACAACACCATTGGAGCCCAAAACACTCAAGAAGATTTTTGAAAAATTTAAATATTATTTTATCAGTAACTCAGGCAAATGTTTCTTTTATGTCTGGGTCACTGCTACATATCATATCTTGCTAAATTATCTTTTAGGCAGAAAGACACCTTTTGACATCACAATAAATCAAAAATATATATATATATTTAACAGTGGTGTGCTGAAAGGCAGCACTCTTTTTCATTTTTACCAGTTTGTCTATCAGTATAAAAGGTAATTTAATGAAAAGAAAAAAGGAATAGAATTTCTTTCAGATTTCCAGGGGCATTGTGGTTTATGTTTGCTTTCTCAAGGGATCAACTCCTGAACTTGTTGCTAAAGTTGGTAAGTTATCATGGTTGAAATAATATGATAAACTCAGAGTCACTATGTACAGCCATCCCAAAGTTATATCTAAAAGCTGACACTGAAGTCAGGGACTGCATAGATGGGAGGGGCGAGTAGAGCTTATAATTATAGCCATTCCTTTTTTTTTTGGCTTAAGTTACTTTGAGGGCTCCAGATGAAAAATATTAATGATCCATTGGGGAACACTGTGCTACAATGCATATTTGTCTCTGCCAGAATTTTAACATTTAAATGTCTTAAAAATAGTAACTGTAGTCTTTGGAGAACTGGTAGAGTAGGTTTAGAGTGAGCACTTACCTTGGATGAAAACTCTGTGTGATGCAAGCTTGAATCTAGTTCAGTTTGACTAGGAGGCTTGATCAACATAATGACATTCATATTCATGAATCTAGAGATGTGGTCTTATTTCTTTGTTTGCCGACCTTTAAGAATGTTGATTCAGTTCGTCGGAATGTAGGGGGCAGTGCGGCCTAGTGGTTGGGGCGCTAATGCCTTGTGATCGGGGATGCCTGGTTCAAGATATGTTCTGGCCACTGATTGATCGTAACAGTTCAGGGGCACCCAACAAGCCATTTTTTCAAAATAAACCAAAAATTAGCAGAAGTGAAGGGTACATTGACTGCAAAAAAAATCAATGGCCTTCAGAACAAAAATATTTCTCCAAGAAGATGTGGGAGCATAAGCATACTGAAAAGAAATTGCCAGCACAACAGAAGTCTTTTTCCCAGCAACTTCCCATTACTTCTTTTTCCAGCCAGCACATTAAGCACACCTGTGGAACACCTCCATTGGGTGCCCCCGACAGTTGTTATTTTTGAATGTTCAGTCCTGATTGTGTTTCATTGGCCATGGGGGAGTGAGGTCAATTAAGTATGTATTGCATTGTATTTGCAAAAATTATATGAAAAGAAGAAATGTTATAAAGATCATCGTAGTTATACATAAGCAACATTAGCAACAATGCAAGCTAGCCAAAAAAATCCAGGCTTAAACACGATGCAAATCTATGACTGTGATTAACTGAAACTTTTTAATGTTATTTTTAAATCAGCTCCCAAATGGCTAAAATGATAGCTCAGTTGGTAGAGCAAGTGCACTGCAATCTAACGGTCATGGGTTTGAATCAAGGTTGCACACAAGCCATATGAGTTGGGAGCCATGCGAGTCAGCATGGGAAAATCCCATGACTTGCATGGCTCGCTGGCTCGGAGTTTGTCAAGACCCCTTCATGCCTGGATTTTTTGGACTATTGTGTTTGCAAGTGCTTAATTTGCTCACTACCTTTTAGCATATTTTTCATTGAAAAACATTAAACTTTCAATGTATTTTCCTTCAGTAAAATCTCTTTTGAATGTTAAGTTGAGTGAGTCTGCAGACAAACCAGGAAATGTATCTATTCTGGAGCTTCCAGGAGATGTTCTTATTGTTCCTCAGGTGAATAGGGCTCTTATTGTTTTAATTCCTTCCTATTATCTCTTACCTGCTATTTTTCCCAGTGTTTATGGTTGCTCCAAAATGCAATATTTAATGGTAGTAAAATATTTCCAATGCCCTATACTTGAAGTTGAATTGCCTGACAGTCATGAATGTAACTTGTGTCAGTTTTCACCCGGAAGATGTAAAGCATGCATGCAGGGGTCTCTTTTCTTGTACAAGGGTAACAGCTAGTGTTTGACTGAAAATCAAGGCAGAGTAGCAGGCGGTGAGAGGAGAATTTCTGACAACATAGACGGTGGTATGCCACCAGTGACCGGCTTCTAATGAAACCCCAGTGCATGGTGTTGCTGTTTCACACCCAAGTCGTTTGAGAACGACTATTTTGTTAGTAGCCCCACAAGAGTTACATTTTCATCCTATTTTTTGAAGAGTTTTATTTTCTTCCTAGCTTTTGTGAAAGAAAAGTTCTTGTTATCCTTTTTTTTTTTCATTTATGCTACTCGACACCCGGCTAGAAAAAAACCCAGTCATACAAGAGATTGAAGTCTCACCAGCATACACTACAAGCCATCCAGCCAGCAATAGGAAGTAGCGATATTTTTATAAAAATAAAAGATCTTCTTAAAGCATATCAAGGCACAATAATATGTAGGGGCAGACTTGGCATATTACAGCTTATTAATTAATGCTAATGTCCTCTTTCCTTGTGGAGTGCATATTATATACAAATCAACTATAATTACAATAAATAGCTCTAAATAAAAATGAAGAGTAACCTCCACTCAACACCCATTTGAACCATCTTAATTTTATTTACTGTAGGCAACACTTGGAGGAAAGATGAAAGGAAAGAGTGTTCAGTATCATTCAAACATATCAAAAGATGAAGGAAGAATATTTTACGAAAAATTTATTACTCTTTGTGAGGTATAAATATGGTAGAGTGTAATTGTTATATTATTCTACTCTCACTAATAATCCTATCTATGACTGCAAATCCTGAGTTCACAGATTTGTGAATTACCGGTGACTCATTATAAATTTTAGTCCAGTTAATATTTCAAATAACACAATACTCTAGAGGGAATTCTAGCTATCAACCCATTTAATAAAGATCACAAATTACTCCTTTATTTTGGCACGAAATTTCAGTGTTAATTTATAATAATTATTTCACATGTGAAATTACAATGTTGCTATGGCAAGTTTTTCCTACAGTGCCAAAATAGCATCCAGGTTTGAAAATAACCTCCATCTGATGAACATAATTTGTCACCCATGATATTAATAGTTAATCAAATGGTATACTCATGAAATTAGGGAATAATTTCACTTGTCACCATTTGATTACCCATACTAATTTTATGAAAAAAATGTCTTTGAAGGATACATGTCGGGTCGGGTCAGGTCACCTAACCCTAACACTAAACATAGTGGTTGTATGCCATAATGAGCTTGTTCACAATTAGGCCTAATGCTACATGGTCAAGAGAGAAGAGACAGTGCGTTGCAAGCACTTACTTTAATCCCCATAATAGCTATGTCAAGATAAACAAAAAAAAATACACAACTTTTTTCAATTCAACTCAGAGGAGTGAAATGAAAACCCTCCCTGGCAAACCCCAACAAGCCTTGAGTGCAGTGTTTTAAAGCAAAGATTAACCCTTTAACTCCCAATAGTGCCACTTATAGATTTTACTCTGTCTAACGCCAGACGATTTTACTCGTCAATGGGGAACCCCACGGGGCTGAAAGGGTTAAAACTTTATCACCACCTCATTGATCTGATTACTGGTAACGTTTTTTTCACATTCATTTGATGGTAACTTAGTTGTTTTGACTTCTTTAGGAAGCTGTCCATTCTAACTCAGCAACTAAAACTGTGAAACATGGTAGGTTATTCACTCTTCTATTTTCCCAACCCTCCCAGGGGAAAGGCAGACAAGAGAGACATTCTATCAATAAAACTATAAGTTGTAGATCTTCCTTCAGGTTATAGTTTCTCCCCTATAAGGTTCCCCATTGACAAGTACGGAGACAAAGGATTAGATCTAGAGGGGGTGTAGTTGTTGTTCCCTTTTGTCCCTAGGGCCTGCTCCATAGTATGAAAAATAATCTAGCATAAGAGCAAAATCTATGATGGGCCTTCTTAGGAGGGTTTTATAAAGACCTTAAAGAATACACAGTATTCACAAGGGAGGAGGGCATGCTTGGTGTTGTGGCTTATTCTCTCCAGCAAAATGTGGCTGTCTTGATGTCATGTTGCAAGAAGGCATATGGCATATGTAAGTAAGCAAGCTGTCAGGGGACTTAGCCAAGTGCTGGAACATGTCGATATACAATTCTTTAATAGTTTAAATTATTCTAAGATTTATCTTAAAACGGTATTAAGGTGTGTTTGTTTCGATTTCAGGCACATATGGAAACAGACAAGTACTGAGTGTTCAAACTAATGGTCCATATACCCATGTATTTGACTTTTAGTTAAAAGGAAATTTAATTATGAAATGTTCGGACAGGGGCAGATCTAGGGGGAGGATGCAAGGGGGTGTGCACACCCCCTTCCTGAGAACACCTGTGGCTTTCTAATACGACTAGTATTCTGCCAAAAAAAAGTGTGCGACAGAGTAAGTCCACAAGTCTCACTGTTAGAACTGAGCAAAGGGGAAATAGTTTTTGAGAGGACCTACAGTAGATGCTGTTAACAGGGTTTGTATGCGTCTTGAAAACCCTTGAAAGTCCTTGGAAATCTCTGCTCTTCATTCCTGGTCCTTGAAAGTCCTTGAATTTTTTTCTGACCTGCATTTTTAATTATTGAAAACTTCAGTAAAAATAATCAGCCACTCAAGTCATGTCTTACAAACCCGACGAGCTGTGCGGTCGAGAATAGTTACCAGTACTTATACCAGTGCCTTTGGATTATTTTCACGCATGTACGTTATGGAAAATGAGAAAAAATTGTATTTTCAGACTGTTTCCATGCGTAAATTCTTCAACACAAATAAAAAAGAGGTCCTTGAAATTTCAAAATTTGGCCCTTGAAAAGTTCTTGAAAAGTGTACGAACCCTGTTTTAAGGATGGTGCCTACTAACCCTGAAGGTTTTACCGTGTTTAGATAACCACTAAATGACAAAGTACACCAAGTACCTACCTTTGCAGCCGGATTACCGGCCGCTGTTTCGGGAAATGAGCCAGCGATCAATCCCGAAATATCTTCATTTTGCTGATCATTCGCAATTAGGTCTCTGGGCGAGTTCCTCTTCATAACTTCGGAAAATGGGTGAAGTTAAAGAGACACGAGAGGAACGAATATTTTTTCTTGGGTTGATTGAAAGATCCGCCTATCAAGATCCCCGATACTTTCAGCGGTCATAGTGCCGCTCAGATTTTCTCGCGTTTAATCATTTTGCCACAGGTGTTCAGTCCCCCTCGAAAATACGATCGATCAAAAGGTGTCCTCCCTCTTCCTTGATTTATAAATTGTTTGTCTTTACTTGGAGGCCGGAGTTTAGGGGATACCTTGCGAGATAAAATTATCTGTATCAATCCCAGACGCGTGTGATGTTAAAATTGAGTAGAAGAGCAAGGGGACACTGTTACCCTTAGTAGTGCATCTTATTACCTGCATTTCTGGACATGTCTGCCCCTTCCCCAATTAATTGACACAGACACAAAGATTGGCTGCGCACAAATGACTCTTTTGAGTCAGCAGCCATTTATTGTGATGTTTCAGTATCTTACGTTACTATCACTGCAACATTACCTCTGAAAAAGGCTTTCAGGATCTTCTCAATAGAAATATCCTTTATTTTGTCCTAAAGCCTTGTGGTGTTCAAGACGTCACATAAATAACTCATAATAAGGCAATAATATTAACTAGTTTACCTATCAAAAAGGTTTTGAGAATCTTTTCAATAGAATATCCTCTATTTTGTCCTGAAACCCTTTCCCTAAGAGGTTATTGGTGTACAACATGCGACATAAATAATTCACAATAAAGGCAATAACCTGGCATGATACCAGGGATCTTACGTTACTATCATTGCAAAATTACCTGTGAAAAAGGCTTACAGGATCTTCTCAATACAAATATCCTTTATTTTGTCCCTAAAGCCTTGTGGTGTACAAGATGTCACATTAATAACTTCTTACTAACCGAGCGCGAAGGCGGTACTGGGGAATATTGGCCCGAGGTCGTGGCAGTACATAATAAAGCAAAAACACAAACTAGTTTACCTATGAAAAAGGTTTTGAGAATCTTTTCAATAGAATATCCTTTATTTTGTCCTTAAATTAAACCCTTTCCCTAAGACGTTATTGGTGTACAACACGTGACATTTAATAATTCATAATAAAGGCAATAACACTGTATGTTACCAGGGATCACGTAATTTCTGACGATTGAATGACTGAATGAATTGGTCAAATTGATATTTTGACGGCACGATGGAGAGGCTCGCGGGGTGTCACGGGACTAGTTAAGAGTATTTAACAGTTTCGGCGGGAGCCTTAGGTCATTCAGTCTCCCCGTTTGTTTACTTTTTTATTATGTGCTGTTTTAATTATTTCACCCTTTCCTCGGGGTTTTGTGCTGATGCATTTGATGAGGAATACGTTTCCACATGTTTTTTGGCCACGTCTAAAGGGTGGTTTTTTAGTAGTTTTTCGCATCTGACGTAGCACAACTTCTATGAGATTAACTTTGATTGAAACCCTCCAATATTTACATGTCCTAAAATCAAGCTCTTCCCTTGAAAAAATGGTGAAAGCTGGCATACCTTAAAGGACTTTCTCATACTGTATTAATAATAGAAATTCTCTTCCAACAACTGTTGAGAATCTCAGGTATTTTGTTCCTCTTGTGTCAAATTGTTTTAAACTTGTAAATTTTTTCACTGCTACATATTTCAATATGTTAAATAACTAAACGCTTGTATTATTCATGCAAAAGCTATTTCCCAACCTCGCCAGCTAGATGTTTTATTTGAGGAGGCCTAATTTGTATAATATTAGTTGTTTCTTTTAGTTTTTAGTTTTCAGAATAATCAACGATATTACTTACCACGGTCATCGTTCTTCTCTTTGCTCGTCAGATACAGGTTCCCGCGCTTTTTACCCGCTTATCTGCCTCGATTCCAAGAGGACCAGAAAATCTGGTGCTTGATCCCGATTCCCGAAGCGGGAATTATCCCGCACCCTTAGTCGCCGTTTCGATATGGCGGCCGATCATGACGGCCAAAAATTATAGCATTTTAAAGTTGTTCTGCAGCCAATGTTTCGGAGGGATGTGTTATCGTTGTATCGTCGTATACTTCGAATATCCCAAAAATGGGAAGCCGTAATGCCAGCAGATACTGAGAAAGAGCGACATTACATAAGAGAAGAGGCCAGAAAGTTGTTTCAGAGAAATAAAGCGGTAAGTTATTACCCCCGGGGTATTACCCTAACAATGAGAGATTTCATTCATAAGTTTGAGGTTAGATAAACGTTATGTAACGCTTCTTATGGTCAAATTGCGTCCCCTCAAGGCCGATGGTCTCAAGCAAAAAGATCCCACATAGAGGTCACATCGTTACTGGTACTTCTGTGCACCATAAGAAAAAGTTCCCACCCTTCCCTTGTTGTCATCAAATAATTCCCCACTCCTGGAAAGATTAAGGACAATGTTCAGAAATTCCGGTTGGAAGTCTTATGGAGCTGTCTGTTTTGGTTGTCATACTAGTGGGTTTTCATTGGATTGATCCTTTCTCATCAAAAGGATAACAGAGAAGTTATAGCAATGGAAACATCTATGAACTGTCCAAAAAGACATCCACATTTTTTGGCGTTGGTTAGTGGCATCTGCCCAATAAGATGCAAGAATGTTGACAGTGAAAATTTCCCAGTTATGATTGCAGACATTACGGATTGTGTTTATTGTAGGTGGTCTCATCCACTATGTTGGTCACTATATCAGTTGAGTGTCAGCCGATAGCCGACTGATATGGTGACCGAGAGTTGGTTGATAGTCTGTTGACACTCAGTCAATGGCTGGTCGACAGTCGGTCGGTGGTTGGTTGATATAGAAACTGACTATCTGTCGTCATTGTGCAGACGCATGTAGATCGAGTATTGGTCAAATGTTGGTGGAATATTGGTCAAGTGTCAGTGATATATCAGTCAACTGTCCCGAGAGTATCAGTCTTG
>OX421452.1:2055453-2065453 GCA_949126865.1 Montipora capitata | reverse complement strand
ATTGGTGGGAGGCCATCCCTGAACCCCACCCCCCCACCCCTAGGTTGATTGGTTTGCAAATTTGAAAATTCTCTATAGATTGACAACAATAAATTATTTTTATCATATTCATGAGTTTGTATCTCCTTGTTTCCCAGCTGTAACTGACTGTACTTCTGTTCTGAAAAATTGCTTTTAATTATTTGTTTCCTCTTTTACATGAAAAAATAAATATTACAATCTTTAAACAGTTGTTGAACTTACTTTTTGCCACACACTCACAACTACAGATTACTTAAAACTTGAATATGAAAAGTGTTTGTGTGAAAATGACATTCCTGTAAATTAGCTATGGCTTGAGATTTCATTGTTTCAAAAGAAATGTAAAATTTAAAATATGTCTTACTCTGGGTTTTTATGTTTTACTCTGGTTACATAAATACAAGGATGAATGCTGTTGCATAACATTTTAAAGACTAAATAAAATTAAGAGATCCCTCTGTACAAGCTCACATACACTATAAAACTAAGCCCTGATCTTATTAACAAAATGTTGACGGTTACAAACTCTAAGATAAACTTCCTTGTAAACAATACTTTGTCATGGTTAACAGACATATTTTCAGCAACTAAACTAGGGATGAAATTGGTGTCAACCAAGTCTGTAGCTCGTACATGTTTTTATTTGATTTCAAAACCTCAGCATTGTGTTAAAGAAAAACAACTGAATGGTAAAACTTAATTTCAGGGAAGGTTAATCTCCAGAACAGCAGACCACAGAACTTGTGGAACCTAGCAAAAATTTGAAGTCTTAAAATATTAAATTAATGATTATGCAGGTTCCATGGTCAGCAGTTCAACTGTTAATAATACATTCCACATGCCTCTAAAATGCATTTCTATTGTCAAAATTGTTTTATAAAAAACATTCCTTGAACATCATAGATTTTAAAAAACCTCGCATATTGATATTAAATTTCCGCCCCAACTTTATGGTTGGTTTTCTCCTGCATATGTTTTTCATAGTCCCTTACATCTTCTATGTTCATGTCTGAAACAGTAAACAAAGCTTTGAGCTGACCCATTCACCTGACTGACAGAGCGGGTAACAAATGGCAATGAAAATATTGTTGTTCGTGTCACAAATAAAGATTTCCATATGCAATTGATAGTCAAGTCTCATAACTACTTAATTATCAATTTTAATCTTTGATCATTGAAGTTTACAGTTCGACGCGCCTTACCGTGGCCACCTAACAAAGTTTTTTAAAAGTTGTACGCCAATCAGGGTGTGCGAATTTGATTGACAGTCACCCCTCCTTGCAAAGTTCGCACGGTTGAAAGTTGAACACTGTTGCATGAGTTGTTGATTTGAAGTATTTACACGTAGTTGTCATATGTGAAAGTTTGTTGGGTGGTCACGGTAAGGCACGTTGCACTGTAAAATAATTTAATTATTATTACTGATCAAGTAGCACAAACACAAAAGACCCAAATACATTTCTGATAATGAGATTGAATTTGTGATACACTTGCTTCAGCTTAAACAGATGAAGTCTTGCGCAAAATATTTCAAAGGGAGATACTGTAGGTTTTGATTTAATTTCTATTGTAAATTACTATTTTTTCATGTTTTATTATATTCTTGTGAATTATTATTTTTGTTTGAAGGGGCTATGTCACATTATTTTAGGGTGTTTAGGGAAAATAATTATTTAATCACTAGACTAGTTTAAAACTTGCAAGTGGTGATGATGATTCTGAGCAAGAATGACCTTTATCCGGTGGTTATTGCAATGTTTTATTCTACTTTTTAGGCATTTTGGGTGTCCTGAAATTACATCACTTTTGCGTGACATAGCCCCTTTAAACATGCACACTTTTGCAACGAGCCTTCATTGGCTCACTGGTGTCACATGTTTAAATAAAGGTCTTTTTTATGTTACTACTCACCAATCCAGTCATCAACCCATGCAAATGCTTGTCTGTGACCAAGAAGTAAAACATCTTGAATAATCTAACAACAACATTAAAAATCATAATGAAGTGAAGTACAATCGTCCAGGTGAGTGTAGTCCTGAGAAGCAGAAGCACTGTTCAGGATGACGTTGACTGACATTTTGACAGCATGAGCTGAACACATCTTCCAAGTCAATAATGCAAGGTTCTGGTTTTTTTGCGATTATGGCAGGGTAATTGGCTAAGGTGATAAAAAATGACAGCACACCATTTCACAGGTCATTATCAGTTTCATCCTCTACAGAGATAAAAATGTACAGTTGACCCCCAGAATTGCAAATGTTGAAATTCTTGGTAACAAAACCTTACGATAAGGTAATTTGAACTCACAGTTCAACTAAAACCAGTTTAGATTTTCCTTCACGGCTGAGTTACTGTGATTTAACTGTATAACATTATGCTTACCAGTGGTAGATTCAAAGGGGACCCAACCTCTAAGACTCTAGATCAAATCTCAGTTTGTCAAAATGTGCATTGCAAAATCCACCAAAAGATGACAAATTCAAAGCCAATAAATTATTGAGTTGTATCCCTGAGATAGTGATTTGTCCTGTGGATGACACTTATGCATCCTTCCAACAACTGTGGACTGGATCTGTCACTGCTATGACAAATATCAGCTCAGAAGTATTATGAAACTCTTATAATGCAACAACATAAAATTAATGACCTTCACAAGCAAGGCACAGCATTGCAACTCACCCTGTGAACGAAAGATTCTACTCTTGAGGCTAAAGCCCAGACATCAAAACTAACACATACTAGCTTATATGAGCACATGATTGGCTGTGTGTTATCCTGAAATGAATTAATTAAAATAAAGTCAAGCGATTTTAAGTGTTAAGCACCAAATCAGAATTTTCTTACCTGAAGCTGATTCACTTACTTTCCAACCCTCCTCAAGAGGACCTCGTCCTGTTTTCTTCGATTTAAAATACCTACAATCCTTTTAAGCAAATTAAGAAAAATGTATTGATGTAACCCATTCTTAATGTCTCAAGCCCTCAAAAGAAGCTTTCATATGCTTTCAGCGGGGTGTCAAATTTGTGCAAATAAATGGATGGTTGTTGGTTGTTGGTTGCTTTCAGTTCAAACGACTGAGGTTACGGTTGGCCTTTATTCTTATCATCTTTTTTAACCAGAAAACTTCACTAGAAGGCGGCATCGCCAAGTTAAATATAATTTGTTGTCATACAAATATTGTTTTTTGTTTGCATTGGCCTAGGGATGGGGCACAAAAGCTTTATGATGGGGAACCAGATGTTTGGCTGACAACTCCACTGTTGCACTCATGATGATGGCAGATGTAGAGGATGTTACATGGCCATGCAGGGATACAAATTTTATGTTCAAGGACTGATCTAGCACCTCACACAAGTGAGCACAGCAAACAAGACGTCCAAGTTAAAAACAATTTACTTGTTTAAATTATTCATTTTCAAAATGGCAAAAAAGTGGTAGCCAACAGCTAAAATATGAATGTTTTGTACCATGAAACAAGAAGATATGAATGTTATGAAAAACAAAATTAATGATAATGATAACGTCAAATTGAGCCATAAAAATTCTAAAGTGGTAGAGAACACTAAATTATATTACAGCACAAAAGTAATGAAGGGGAAGAGTGCTTTTTTAGTGGTTAATTGTGTTAGTTACCATGATAACACATCCTCATGAGAACGATACCACTGTACATGTATGATATAATTTTTAGTAAGGAGTAAACTCCTAGTATTTCATCAGTATCTATGTAACAAAAACTGTTCTATAACTGTATTGGTAAGTTAACAATAATGCTGACCTCTTCTGGAATATAATGTTTCTCTGCGACTTCATCATATGCAATATCAACATCCACAACTTCCCTAGATTCAAGCATCTCATCACTTAAATCAAAACACTGAAAGCACAGTTGAAAAAAGTCAGAACCTTATGACTTAATTGAATGGGACGTCTTTGAGTGGATGTAGGATGCAGAGGTTGTTAAACAATATAAGCAAAGCTTCAAGTATTATAACTTGGTAGCTGATTTTTGTGATTCTAGGGTTAAGTTGGCTAAAAACTTGAAGGTTGCCATGACATTTAATCTGGTTTAGCATTGACCCTGGATCCAATTTGACCCAGATATTACTGACAAGACCATGTTGTTCATAGCTCCAGGGTCATTGCAAAACACATCTAATAACCACTCAGTAGGATTATAACAAAATCAGACACAAATTTGGATAATTACCACTTATCCTAATTTAAGGATAATTTATGGGGCAGATGCCCTTGGAATTGTAATATAAGCCAAACACTAAAATAGAAAATGGTTTGAACCCAGGAGTTACAAACCTCAATGGAATTTGATTCTCTGGGTGAAAATAGTCCGGAGAAGGACTGGGAGTCTGTTGGCAGTGACTGACGTTTTGACAACCTGAGCAGAAGTCATCTTGAGAGTCAAGTGAGGGTTGGAAATTCAAACAAATATAGTGATGCTCTGGTCTGTTGTGTAATGGGTAGTGGGAAACATAATGTGATTCCTGGTGAGGACGATGAGTGGTGGTTAGTGCATTACAATCTGGTTTTGTAAGTGAAGGTCACAGTGGATTTGTAAGATGAGAGGAAACAGTTGTGTGTAGTAAGGGGGAGGTAGAGGTTGTCAACCTAATTTAACGACTTTACAATGCTTACTAACCCATGTCAAAGACAAAGATGACCCGAAGAATAGACAGGGTGCAGTATACAAGATCACATGCTGCAATTGCCAGGCCACTGAAATTGGTGAAACCAGCAAGTCAACCCAAATTAACACACAAACAAGCATGCAACTAAAAGTGGTGATCTCAATAACAACATTGCTAAACACCATTCAAGAACAGAACACACTATCGACTGGGACTGTGCTAAGTGCTTTTAACCTACTGTACAACTGTTAAAAGCACCTTACACTTGGAAGCTGATATACAAACTTAGACCAAACTACATAAATTAAACAGTTGCCAACCTCTACCTGCACAACAATTACTTAACAGATAACCTTTAAAAACTGCAAGACAACTTTTTTCATCTCAGCTTACAAACCTACTGCAACCTTCACTTAGTTACAAACTGGATCGTAATGCACAAATCACCACTCATCATCCTCACAACCAATCTCATGTTTCCCATTACCAATCACAACACAGACCAGAGTATAACTACATTCATTTGAATTTCCAACCATCATTTGACTCTGAAGATCACTTCCACTCAGGTTGTCGAATGTCAGTCACTACTAACAGTCCAGTTCTCAGGACTCCTTTCCCGACATGATCAAATCTCATGGAGATAAGCCAAACATGTCCTACATCTTGTGAGCCTATTACTATCACAGAAAATTTTATCAGAGTAAACCTACCAACTAGAAAATGACATACAGGTTCCTTGATAATTTCCCTATTATAATATTAAAGTGCTACTATGACCTAAAAAAATATGAATTCTTCTTTTTCTTTGGATTTCAAAACTACGGTATGTTAACTAAGCACTAAGTGAGTGACCCAAGTCTTGATTTCAAAATATGCCTGTTTATGTTAACTGAGATTTTCCTATTTAATGGTCCACCATTTCTAATTTCAAAATCTTGAGAGAGCTCAGATCAAAGAGAAATATTCTCTCATTTAATGACATGTCAAAGGCTCACTACTTTAAAATGCAATGCATGTGTTTCAGGCTTTCAGACTTTTAAACTCATAATAAGCTGCATATTTACATACTGAAATTTTAAGCTAGTGCGTAAATGAGTAATGGTGGACCATGAAATCTAAAACTTACACCCAAAGTAAACAGCCTTTTGATAAAAATCAAAGCTCAAAATTTCACCAGTCAGGTGTTAATTAAGCAAACACACTTTCAAAATCTGAAGGAAAAAAGAAAGTGTTTTTTTTTTAAATCATAGTAGCACTTTAAATACACTATACTAATTCAGAGAGGCTGGATAAAATAATTGAATACATACATTTTCTTTACCGCCATTGTCATTAAAATACTTCGTTCGTATCCTTATTGAAAATCTTGGAAGAAAAGAACACTGGAATGGAAAACAAGATTAAAGTAATAAATTAAATTCATGAGACATATATTATTATAAGTATTGTCATCTGGTTAAAAAAGGTTAAATGATACTAATAATTTGTCTGTACTTACACAATATTCTGCAGGCACAAGAGATGAAAGAAATAGAAACAAACATATATTAGAGCCAAAGTATAAGGGATAAGGTTCTTATAATAATTATACCCAAACAACTGTACATGTATTATCCTCACTATTATTAATATTAGGGTTTCAATGGTACATGCTGGCCAATTTGCCTCAAGATCAACAAAATGGTAATGACGATCTTGAGGAAATCAAGACTTTATTTCAAATGGTACATGCTGGCCAATTTGCCTCAAGATCCACAAAATGGTAATGACGATCTTGAGGTTGACTAATCTTTAAAATCTTTTGGTTAAGAATCTGATAATTTTGAGCTGATGATGGTTTACTACATTCAAAATAGCTGATTAATGCTCAAGCTCAAATATGAGCCACTAAAGGTGGAACGTCTGGATGTGGATTTACACTGAACAGAAGTAAACAGAGTAATGTGTGTAGTACTTACAAAAACAACGACAGGCAAAGAATACCTTAGCAACCAAAACTTATAAAATATGAAAACTAAAAGTCTATCATAACTTGGCACAGTCTTGTTCGAATAATAATCTAATAAATTCATCGTGATGAAATGAAAGCCTGACCTGTAATTGTGTAAGGATAATAATTCCACGTTTTTTCTTCTACATAAAATATTTTTGGGATGTATGAGCGCATCCATGATGGCAGACGGCTGTCAAAATAAAGAAAAGATAATAAAGTGTTATTCATAACAATAGCATAGTTTTTCCCTTAATATTATTTGAGTGCCAAATTTTTCCTGTTAACAGGGCCTCTCAATCACTGCATATTATGTGTAAAGTAATCCATACCTGGGAGACACACATTATGTCAAACTAAAGACTCAAATAATTCATTGTACTGTACCTTGATAAATAAACCCTTTTTTCTGTGAACTGTCCTTTACCATACTTTTCATCTTCACATGGCTCATTTTTCACCACATGGACTCCCTCGCCTTGTTCACTCTGTTCATGGCTGTGTTTACTTATCATGTACAGCTGCCCTATGCGATACTAATGAATAAAAATAACAATACTGTGGCCCTCTCCTAGGCACTGACAAATACTGATATTAATAGTAAGGAGATTAGAAAATAAGCTCCTGGCAACATTTGTTTGATTCAGGTAAATATAAGATGTGTGTAACTTCCATAAGAGTCATTATTATTTAAAATAAAAACATGAAAAAGGAAATTAAGAAAAACAGTGATGAAAAAATTTAATGAAAAATTAAATTTGTGCATGCGAAGGAAGAATCAGAGCCAGACACTAAAAGAAAGAGTTAGCTCCTCATTATATATAGTGAATCAATAATAATCTTACGAAGGGCTGGAGTTCGAAAAGTCAGCTGACAAATCTCTTTTACAGTGGTTAACATTTATGTTTATGAATTACAGTTGCTCTACCCCTTGCCAATGCTTAAGTCATTTCAACCACAAGTCATTTGAACACCCACATGGTGAATCATTCATCTACACTTAACTCGTTTCAGCAACAAGTCATTTCACCCACATGGTGATTCGCCTACACTTAAGTTGTTTGACACCCACACAAATTACATCAATTCGCCAACACATGTTGTAATTATATGTAAATGACTACAAGTAAATGCACTTATCAGCCGCTACCCTAGGGGGATGACCCCGGGAAACCCCCAGGCATTTGCACAACGATGTTTACAAATCCACCATCCAAAAACAATAATTCTCCACAAAAAGGGACCATTGTCCCTTTCCCTGAGGATACAAGAGTATGCTATATTTTTTGAGCAACTGCATGGTTTTCAGGTAAAGCCTTAAAGTTGCAAAGTGTATTGTTTCAAGGTACTTCCAAAACAATGACATAAAGCTGACACTCACTTGCCATCTTGAAATCTGTACCGTAGTTTATACCCAGTCTTTACAGAAACAACAGTCGTTCATTTTCAAGATCACAGAAGTGCAGTCGGTGTTACAAATGTCAGAGGTCTTTTCCTGGGGATCCAGCCGAGAAAGTACAAAAGCAATGCAATCCCCCTCCCAAGCTTAAAATAGGCAACAAAAGTGAAGAAATTCTGCACCATGCCTGACACTATATATACATATCCCTGGGGTCAATCCCTGCAAATTGGCCACCGATAAGTGCATAAGACTAATAACTGCTATAGGAAATGAAAAAAGACTCTAGGTTGATGTGACTTAACTTTTGAGAATAATAATTTTCATTCACAAAACTCACAAGACCAAATGAATGATTCATTAATAAAAATTATTAATATTAAAAAAAATTCCACTCTGAGGATCAAAAGCACAACAAAAATTTTGACATACAAAAATCGAATAGTTTATTATTGGTACCTTACAAAACTTACTTCACGTCTTATTTACTTACGTGTACGCAAATCACAATGTGGGCATAATGACTTAAGGGCACAGTGACGACATTGTTTCTCCACCTTTATCATCTTGGCTGATAAAACTAAATTTCCCAGGTACTGAAAGGCCCATATTCACCCAAAATTAACTCTAAATTTTGTGTTGCACAAAACTACCCAAGCACCAATGTTCCTGAAGCTAATCAGTGAGATCACAAGTTTATCAAGAGACCGTTTTACAATATGGTAGCTAAGTTACCCGGCCTACCTAAGAATGGAAGCAAGGCTACCACCCACCCTGCTTTGATACAAACATTTTTGCTTTTCTAATGTCAATGTAAACTAATTAGAATTAAAACAACACGCTAAAAGCAGTGAGGTCTATATCAATACAAGGTCACCCGCAGCCTCGCAGCTATTCATAGGCTTAAGGACACTGAGCAAACAACTGTAAAATGGCCTGTACTAAAACAAATAACAGAAATGACTTTTGGGTACCGTGGGTCTGGCCTGTAACTATCAAAAGGTCTGTGGTGCAAATGATTTACAATTCGATTTATTCATGCAAAGAAAATGCTTCTCATTTTGTTGGACTGTTGTACAAGCACATCTTGTACAAGGTTCAAAAATATGATGGCACAAAGTATTTGAGTCAATTGTGTTACCAGCAATAAAAATTTAAATATACGTAATTAAACATCACAAAGAAAACAATAGAATCTCGAATCAAAGAGTGCTTTTGCTTTGGTATCCAAGGGATCACGAAAAACTTAAGTTTTATCATTGAGGATAAAAATAAAAATTAAAACTCAACCTTTCAACATTAGTAGTAAATAGCATGAAAAATAAAGACCTAGAGGAGGTCAATACAAGCCGTACAAAGGCAAAAATCACAATTACTGCTGTGAAAGACAGAAGTTTACATTAATGAATAAATCCGTTGCTAGTCAGCCTACCCATAGCAAACAATGGGCAGGAATTTTGGATTCAATCGCCGAGTGATTACCATTGAAATGCTAATAACCCGCATAAAAATCCTCTTATGAGTTTTGATCATTGCCAACTCAAAGTATCGGCTCAGCCTTTTTCGTATTTAAAACTCGGACAGCATGCAGTAGATCTAAGTACATCAAGTGGTATGACACATGACATGCATATGTACGCTCTGCTGTATAAAGTTGACACAGGTGTACAATAAAAGTGAGCTTTCTGGACAAGAAATAACACAATATAAAAGTATAGTTGAAAAGTGCAGTACTAACCTATCAACCCGTTCAGTTCTTTCGCGAGTATGCGCCTCTCAGAAATGCAAGAAATCACAGACGATCGTGGGTTTATATAAAACACTACCACAAAAGGCTCCAAACGAACTGCAATGCTCTTTTACAATTTAAAATTTATTTGATACACACGTCTTTGTGGTCGATGGGGTGTTAAAAACAATCTAAGGCGTTCATGAACTATA
>OX421452.1:2043904-2045253 GCA_949126865.1 Montipora capitata | reverse complement strand
ATCAATTCCAATGAATACAATAATAAAATGCTCGGCCAACTTAACAACCCATTGCATTATAAAGTCTTAGAATCAGATCCTACTACCGAGCATTTAGGCTTAGTGGAGCAGTGGTGTTCTAAATGGTTGCAAAGGAGGGAGATTTCACCTCAGATGGCCTCTTGGATTGTTAACAGAAAGGCTAAGCCCGGGGTCGCTTTTGGAAACATTAAAACGCATAAGAAGGACAACCCCCTTAGACTCATTACTTCCTGCTGTGGAACGGCTATTGAAAACCTTTCAGCCTTCACTGAATTCTATCTACAACCATTACCAAGAAAGCAACCATCTTTCATTAAGGACACCACTGACCTGCTTAACAGGATACAGAAACTTAATGAACAAGGCCCATTTCCTGAGGGCACCCTCCTAGTTTCTTGGGACGTAGTTTCTATGTTCCCGAATATCGATAATGAATTAGGATTAGGAGCGGTCAGTAGAGCACTAGATACGAGGGAACAATTGCTACCATCAACTGATTGTATTCTGGAAGCTGTAGAGATTTGCCTTAAAAGCAATCACTCGGTTTTCAATGAGAAGTTCTATCTACAAGTACATGGTACGGCTATGGGACCTAAAAATGCCTGTAGTTATGCGGACATAGCCATGGGGGAGATAGACCACAAGGCTAAACATTGTGGCCCTATCAAGCCCTCACAATGGTGGAGATATCGTGATGATATCTTTGACCTTTGGCAACAGGGCCCTGCTGCACTGAATTCCTTCACTGAGTACATTAATTCGCTGTACCCCACGATTAAATTTGAATTAGTTCATTCGGAAAGCAAACTTAATGTTCTAGATGTTACACTCCACCTAGTTGATGGTTTTATCCAAACAGATGTTTACTCTAAACCTACTGATAGCCATTTATATCTTCCTCCATCCAGTGCCCATCCTAAGCATGTTTTCAAGGCGATCCCGTTTGGGGTCGCTTTGAGACTGCGTAGAAATTGCTCTAAGGATTGTTTCCTCAACAAAAGGCTGAAGGAGTATAAGGGCTACCTAGTTGACCAGGGATATCCAGAAGAATTGGTCTCACGAGAATTTTCTAGAGCGGCGAGCATTCCTAGAAATGATTTACTCCAAGCCAAAGTCAGAGATTCCAAAAAGATTTTTCCTTTTGTTCTTACATATAACCCTAATCTACCGTCTATTAATAGGTTGATTAAAAAGCATTTTCATTTTTTGCTCTCATCGCCAAAACTTAAGGAGCTTTTTCCACCGAATTCCATAATTTCATCCTTCCGCAGGTCTAAGAACCTCAAAGAAATTCTGGCACCTTCTAAGTGTAGAAAGGGCTCACCAGA
>OX421452.1:2016404-2028904 GCA_949126865.1 Montipora capitata | reverse complement strand
TCTTCCCGCCTGCCGGGGGATCAAAGTCGAGTGAAAATAAGTTTAAGTCCCCGCAATTCCCTGCTATGGCCCAGGTTGGGGGGGGGGGGGGGGGAGCGGGGATTTACTTTGACTGGTGCATTATGATCACTCAAAAGTCATTCCAGGTGGAAAGAAGCTGCTAAAATTCACCAAACCGCCTGTTACGCAGGCTATATAGTGTGTAGTGCAGTGTACTACCAAAAAGTAATCCATAATCTTTTAAAATTAAAAAAATGTCAGTAAGACATTAACAACTTGTTGCAAATTTCAGGCAAAGGCGCCCCTGATCAAGGAAAAAACTATGCCTCTCAATATAGCTTTGCATCGGTCCATATGGTACCCTTGTCAACCCGGGAATTACAGTTTCAGAGCTCCCTTTGAAAATGAACAGTTTGGGGAATTGAAAAGAAAAGCGAAAAGTAAGCGTAGGGTTTTTTGTATTCAAAGTTTGGCCATTACAAAAATAAATAATAGAGAGATTTAGAATCGCGTTCGTAGAATGGCAAAGCCGTTGCTAACAGGTAACAAACCTCGAAGTGCCCCAATAGGTTGCACGCACTCCACGCTACACCTACCACGTGACTGAGTTGTTGTCAATCAATCGCAAAATGCTTGGCCGACAAAATTTGAGGTCTCCTAACTCGCCGCAAAAATGATACCTTTATAACCTTGATAAGAAGTTCCTTTCGTGATCAAAGTGACAGATATTTTTAGCATGCAAGAGGTGAATGTGGAAGATGTACTTGGTCATTTAAAAGCTGTATTTGAAGCTTGTGACCAAAATGGCGACGGCTTTGTAAAAACTCAAGATCTCTTGCGACTTGGCCAAGAACACACTAGTGAAGGCTTTGAGGTACAATTATATCTTTTGCATTTTGCATTTCCCGACATGTTATTATTAGGAATTAATACCACCGTCTATTTAGGAGCTAATCACAGTTTCAACGGAGTGGAAGTTAATGGTTGTTTTGAAAAAAGTAGAATACTAGCTGTTCCGCAACCTAGAAACCAGAAACATCGTAACGGAAACCAACGGGGAAGTTGTAGATGAGAACTTTCTTCGTGTTAGTGTTTGGTCGATTAGTTGTTTATTGGATTGCTTTCGTTTGAAATTACTGTGAAATCTTAGTTCTTGGGGAAACTTACGCGAAATGTATGTACTCTGTGGTTTCGAGATTGATAACGCACTGAACGAAAGTTAATCTTACTTATCGTCCATGTCATTCATTAATATGTCAATTGTAAGATGGGTACTTCAGCTGTCACTTTCCCATTTTCACTATACCATTTTTCTCTGAGGCAGTTACCTACCATAATTTTAGTTTCAAAGAAAGTAAAGCTCGGCATTGCGGGAGAATGTTTTTGTCCATGGACAATATCACATATGAAAGTCAGATCCGTGTGGCCCACTGTACATGTAACGTTCGATTTTATGATTTCTTCTTGAGTGCTAAGTGATATTCGTTCTTCACAATGTTACAGGAGATGAAAATTCTTATAGAAAAGCTGGATCCTGAGGGCTTTGGACAGATAAGTTTTGACGGATTTTGCAGAGGAATTCACGATTTTCTCGGTAAGGGACTTGACAGCTAGTATCATAATGACACGCCAATATTAGAGACGACGGTCTCTTTATCGATCTATGCGTGAGACACATTCAAACAGGGTGTACGCAAAGCAACACCGGCGCCGCCTTAAAGTCAATCTACAATTGGTCGTATATAAATGAGTAATAATTAAAAAAAAAGAATCAATTGTTTATCAAAGAGTGGCGTTTTCATTTTCTCAAGGAGTCAATGGCGATGTGAACTTGAACGGAGGAAAAGAACTAGATGAATTTGCCGCAGATGATCCATATCCAAAGCTCACGATATCTACAGATAACGAGCAACATGAGGATAGCTGTTGTGAGGTACTTCATATTTCGTTATTTTAATCCCTCTGGTGCCCTTTCTCTGGATCTCTTGTTCTTTAGCCCGTCACGCAGGGATATTATTTGGTTGCAAGAAATTATGTATTCTGTGTATTTGTTTACAT
Source organism: Montipora capitata (assembly GCA_949126865.1). Classification (NCBI taxonomy): domain Eukaryota; kingdom Metazoa; phylum Cnidaria; class Anthozoa; order Scleractinia; family Acroporidae; genus Montipora; species Montipora capitata. Next base: position 2,026,846 of record OX421452.1, on the reverse strand, counting down.
CATACTGCTTTAGACAATAAGGCACTTGAAAATGGAAGTGCTGTGCTAATTTGCGGCATTTTTACTTCGGCACTTTCGTTTCTGTAAGCACAGAAACTGGTTCGACTCTGTACCACTTTTAAAACTGGTACGTCGTCAAGATGTGGATTTTTGGTTATGATGACCTCATCATCTTAGGCATGAATAAATCACAGCACCAGTGTGTGGTCATTATGCATCATCATGTATCACAGAACAAATAAGACAACCTCGAATTTTTCTGATTTTTCACGTTTTCACTTTAAAAAAATAATAAATAGAAAATACCCTTAGTTGGCTAGTGCATTGCTTTCCAATCAACTCATCAACTACAATTGGAGAACTATCATAGAATAGCTAAAAGAGGGAGGGCTAGAAGCCATCTTTATAGTTTAGTTTAGTTTAGTTTACCAGTTTCAGCACTTGGACTCCTTCAATTTGACTACTGTTTTGCTGATATATTCCACTGATATGAGCTTTAAGAGCTGATGGAATTTTCCCTGTTAAATATTAAGTGAATTTGCTTCACTTTACTTTACATGAAGTTAATTCATAATGGTGCCTTTTTGTGGTAGTGCACTGTAAGTGCACTACACACTGTCACCAGGTTGTTTGAGTGTAAGAGCGTAAGAGCATAAGAGTGTAAGTCCGTAGTGACGATAGGCCTGCAGCGCGTGCATAACTCACAAACATCAACAGGCCTGTTGAAAGAGTGCTTGAGTTTCAACAAAATTAGCTCCAAAATTGATAAGAATTTGTGACACTGATGAATAATAAACAGTTGCTATTTCCAAAACGATGGAATTACCTGGAGATAAATAACCTAGTCTAGGAGAGTAAATATTTGACTTTGCAGAAACAATGGTCAACCTCAAGAGATGGGCAATTGTGATCTTTGTGTTGAATTCACACATTTCTTGTCAAGCTTTATAACACTTGAAAGATAAAAAAACCAAACTAACAAAAACAAAAATCCAGAGTCTTGCCATCATTTTGACACAGATGTATCATTTGCTTTGCGAGTAAACATGCAAGGTAACTTAACTTAATCACAGCGCCCGCTGAATTCGATGAGCCTTTCGATTTTGCGATTTACTAGTGCAGCCAAAAGTACGATAGAAAAATTGAACTTAGCAAAAATCTCCCAAAATGTTTTTCACCAATGGTAATTTTGTACATTCGCGACTCAAAATTTATGTTGTTTTCACGAAGCAAATGTCGTTGCTGACGGCAAAAGTTATATTTCATTCTCAATCAACACATCCTGAAAACTCGCTTCTGCTCTTCCTAAAAACTGTGTATCAATATTTATTTACTTTTTCATCAATATTTGTTTTGTATAAAGCAGGCTAACAAAATCTGTAAACAAAGGCTCAAAGAAACCAAAATTTAATTTTCTTTAGTTTCCCTTGAGAATGGTGTCACAATGACTCTGAAACGTCGGCTACTAACTTTAACCCACTGACTCCCCTGGGGTTCCCCACTGACGAGTGAAATCATTTAGCATTAGACAAAGTATTCACAGTATTTGCTTGTTTATGGCTTAAAAAGTCGCTATCAATCAAGAATAATCATTTTATTTCTATCAGTGCTGATTTTTTATCCATTTTGTTTTTTAGCGAGATAGTACTTACAGCACAACGTCAACAAATGAGTATAATGGTGATGATGATGAAAACTTTCAAGATGAGTTAAACACGTCAAACTTTAGTCGCAATCAAAAGCAATATTCCACATTCCCACCTCCAACTTTACGGCTTAAACATCGTTCCACATTACCTGTCATGAATGTGGAGATTTACAGCGACAGACACTCACACTCTGACACAAGTGAATATCAATCAGAGGAAGGTTTTGAAGGTTTTGGGGAAAGCTTTAGTGAGGATACAACATTTGAGGATAGTCCAACTCTGAGACGGGACCGTCGGATTGCAGAGCGTCTTTTGAGAGGGTAAAGTATATTGGAACCTCTTGAAAAGTGCCTGACTTGAAATGTTTCTTTAAAGGTCCACCTTCAACCGATAGGCTTTTTGACCGTTTGTTTTTGTTATAGAAATTCACATTGCTTATCGTAGCAATCTGATTGGATGAATTTAGCTTTGGGGAGATTTTCATAATTATTATGAAAACTGTTCCACGGCTTGCAATGCCTGTAGGGTGAACGTCGGCCTTTAATGAATCCCTTGACACCTACATGTACACGTAGGAGTGAGACCTAATAGATCTTACTCCAGACGATTTTTCTCATCAGTGGGGACGGTTTACATGTAGGAATCAATGGGTTATTGAAGATAAAATTATTGGTTCACCAAGGTATACCTGTATCAAATACATTTTCCATTTTATTGCCCTGCAAACGTTTAGAGGGAGCAGGGATGGTGCAGGTTTTTCTCTGGTTTTTCCCTCTCCACAAAAAAAAACGTCTCTAAATTCCAATTCAATCTGGATGCAGGACCTCCTTGAAAACCACTTCTGGGTGGGTGGAGCTTCCTGGATAAATATTTCAGTTAGTTAAGAGAGCTTGGTGATCATTATTTTGATCCATGACTGAACCTATGACATCTAGCAACCAATCCTCACATCCCAGAACTGTCAGTTTGTAAGTTGTGTTGATAAAACAAATCAATTGAAGAATTGAAGAGAAAAAGCAACCCATACATGTATGCTAAAGGACATTATGTTTTGGTGGAGTTTGAAATCATAGAATGTACTTGATACCAGTTGCTGTTTGCTAGGGTTGAGAAGAATACATCTTTTTCTTGCCAGTCAGGACAGAGAAAACTTGCTTTTTCCATGCACTTTTTGTGATGTGGAATTTTCAATTTCCATTTTAGTTCTGGAATGAGAAGAACTTCAGCTGCTGCGGCTGCATTATCAAGGTTAACATTTCTGACAACGTTGTCACCATCATTCATTTTGTTATAAATTATCTTTGTATCTTATAATTCAGCATTACATGTACCTTGCTGCAATAGCACTTTTTTTATCACTTGATAATGGAGTTACGGTGACTTCGAAACGTTGTGAAAATGAAAATCTAGTCAGTTTCATATGTTTTTCTTTCTATTTAACATGACAATTTAAATAATTTCAACATCCATTTTTCCTCAATTAAATATAATATCGTTTTGCCAAACACAGATTGTGATCACAGCAACCGACAGATTAGCCTGTGTACATGTAGCTGGTGGGATATTTTATCTTTAGGATCATTTAAACACTCGCGAGTATGATGGTTGCTTGATTTGTGTTGGTTACGAGAGGGCCGCGACTGGCATGGGGACTATTAGTTTTTTCATGGGGACTAATACATGTATCTTTTTGCCACAAGGTGCTTCAAAGCCAGTTGCTTACTAGTCGCTCTTGTGCATGTTTAAATATTCCCGCAATAAAATATCCTGCCAGCTACGCAGTCTACCCGCAGATTTCAACAAGGTTCTCCCTGAATCAAACTTGTTTATACATTTTGTGGAAAAGTTCATGCTTTCAAACCTGCTCTTTAATTCAATTTTAAATGCTGCATAATTGTTTAATTTTGTTGATGCTACTGGGCATTAAATATCACAAGGAGGTAGTGTGGCCCAGTGGTTAGGGCACTTGCCTTGAGATCTGGGGATCCCGGGTTCAAGACCCGCTCTGACCACTCATTGGATTTTTATCCTGGTAGTCCCTGGTTCAACTTCCCAGCTGCACTTGTAAAAAGCCAACTGGTTTTCCTCCAGCCAGTTGAGATTCTTGCCAGTTGTTGTTGTCGTTGTTATTCTGTTCCGTCGTTTCATTGTGTTTCATTGGCCCTGAAAAGCCTCTATGGGGAGCAGTCAATTAAGTACATGTATGTATTGTAATGATTGTATTGTATTTTATTGTATTGTATCTTGAATAAGTGAAGGTTTGAGTAAGGGCAGGTTTCATTCTTATTTTTTTTATTTTTCACAGTCAGCATGCCCAACATATGAACCTATTTAAATGTCACTCAGAAAATCCCAGCCGACACAACAGTCTTGAGGACTTGATGGCTGATAGGCCACTATCAGACAGTGAAGCAGGAACATCCATGTTTCTCCTCACTGAGGTTTGTGATCATAAGTTGTGCAAGTCTTCCTAATCTGGTTTCTTTTTTCCAAAAGTATCAGTCTTATTTTGATCACTGATGAACAAAATAATATTATTATCACTTAGCACATTCATTTGATTTATTCCAAATGCGATCAGTAATCTGAGATTCCTGGCCACAAGATTTTTTATTAGTCAGTCCAGACCTATTTTGAAACAACACTGCTGCTACAGTATGTGGTGGACATATACCATTCTAGATAAAGCATGCATTTGTTTATTTATTTTAGTTGAAAAGGTTATCATCACAAGTGTCCTTATTACAGGAAGACCATGCCATGCAACAAGATAAACAGCAAAAAATACGAGACGAAAACAAATTGTTATGTACAAGGTGGGCAGCTATTGATGATATGCATTTTTTGTCAAAAGACTTTTGCCATTTTTGAATGGGCAGCTTCTAAAGTGGCTGGCCAGTGTTTGACTCCTAAACTGGCATTAATTATCTCAATAAATCGTTATTTATTGCATTCACACTATTAACAATAGTATTCAATGCCTGTGGCTGTGTGGTTGTAACATATTGGTGGATTGTGGTTTAATGTACTTAAAGTGTTGAAAAATGTGTTTTATTTTACATCTGTGTAAATATTAGCAATTAAATTCCTTTCACAGATCAATAATCTTAGACACCTGATCAATATCTGAGGTCATTATCATTACTTAATTGTCATAATTTCTCTCCTAACATTGAGTAGTCTACATATTTCCTCTCAGAAAGTCATGAAATCATCTCTTTGGAATTCTGTTTGAACAAGTAGGAAATGTTTTTGTGGGAATTGAGGAAATTATTATCTCTGCAGATGTGGTTTATTCAAGTCAAGCTAACTGTCTTACTTTCAACACAATACATAATTATTGTTATTATTATTATTACTTGCTAAAATGTTATATTGTGATGTCATAGGTTTAAAATAACTTGTTCTAGAAAAGAAGCTATTTTGTGGTTGCCACATGCTGAAAAATCAAAACAGCATTTTTTCATTTTCAGGATCCTTTTTACAACAAGCTGCCTTCACAATGCTCATTTATTTTAATATTTTATTGTTTTCTGTTTATGGTAAAGATTTACTTTTATATTAATACTTATCATTGAACAGTAATTCACAAGAATTATTGTCAAATGTTAAATTAGTAATAACCCATGTGCACTTTACATAAGTCCATCATTGAAAACAAGCTTTCATGAATATTTACGTTTTTGTTCAAATGACATCTGCTCTGTAGCAATTTGCATAAAGAACAGTGAAATTTAAATTAAGATATTTCCTTGTTATGGAGGAAACCAATAGTAAAAGCAATGCTTTTTAAACTGACTTCTTGATGCTTGAGATTTTTCACACATTTTTCTTCAAGGTTAGCTTTAATTCATAACCCATTTTTGGTTCCTGCCATGATGTATTATCAGAAAATAATTGATTTCTAAGAGAGAGAATAATATTTTTGTCTTGAAATCTGATATTAAAGATTCTCTTTCAAATGCAGTGAGTTTTCTCATCATAGAATTTTGAAAAGAAAAACCCAGGGCTTTCTTTATTTGGATTGATATTTTCTTATGTAGCTACAAATTAGGTTCAGAGATGCAGAGCAAATTTCATTTTTGTGATTTTGAGTTTTTTTCTTTCATTATGTTAAGTGAGATCTGTTAGTACTTGAAAAAGTTCAGCATTTGAAATTGGTAGTCTGCCTGGCTTTTGCAGTCCACATGGCTATATCAAGTTGTTTAGTCCAGTGTAAAAATAATGTTTTTTCTTGTAAGGAAAAAATTCATAAACCTGATGTTAGAAACTGATTTTCTGATTGCTAGTACACTGACAAGTGCACTGTAGTTTTCATTTCTGAAGAGGCAAATGTTTTTAAAAATGGCCATGTAGAAAATGTATGTTTTGAAGTGTTGAATTATCATATCAAAATATCTGTAGCATTGCACAATATATTGCTGGTAAAAATGTTTTTTAGACCTCTTTGGATTTCTTGTGTCTAGAAATTGTTATCATATAATATGTGACTGGATCATACATATATATCACATATGTGAATTATCAAACTAGAGGTTGATGCAATTTTTATGTGAAGTTCATTTTAATCCACATTTATGCCAATGATGTTTTCCTCAGCTAGGGCAATTGGATGTGAAAGCAAAATGGTAGCTTCTTCATGGGCATATTTTTATATCCAATATTGCCTTCAGTTTTCCCATGAATATTGCTCAATTATGATGTGTTGTCATGTATGATGGTTACTTGTTGAACTTTCAGAATTTGTGGTCAATTTTTAAAGACAGAATGATTTTTCAGCTACACGTTCTGATCATATATTCACTCTGAGCCACAAGCAAAAAATCTAGAAGTTCAAAAATATAAAGGTCTTGGCATAAAATTTGAGAAAAGTCTTGATATTGTCTTCAACAAATCTTTGCAGTATTGTGTGTGCTGTACAGTACTGATTTTCGATTATTTTCATTCACTAAACCTGACGTTGAATGAGAATATTATTTTATAATTTAGCATGGTACATGTACATTGTAGCTTTTACTTGCAGCTTCAGTAATGGTTTTATATGGTTATATTTTCAGAATCAATGCTTTAGAAGAACAGCTTGAGAACCAAAAGCTCTCCACCGGGAAACAAGTTGAGGAAGAAGGGATAAAGTACAAAGTAGCTCTGGTAAGTTTTAATGCTGTAATAATAGTATGTTAACTGGCAGCTCAAGTTAACAACTAGAAGGCACTGCAGTCAATTGTTGTCAGTGGTTTTGTTATATTTGCGCATGCATTGGGTTCCTCGTGCTTGGCGTTGTACAGCTTATTTATCGGTGTGGGGGGAAGAAGGAGCATTTTGTGTAGACTATTTAGCAGTATTTTCCTTCCCTTCCCCCCTTCCTCCTCAACTTTCCACTGTTTATCAGTGTGAAAGGTGCCAGTCTTCTCGAGGGCAAGAGGGTTCATGGTTGGTTTGTCAGGTTTTGCCAGCCATCAGTGCAGTTTCCTTCTTGGAGCCAGCTACCAACAGTGGAAGCTCCAGGATGTCTCAGGCACCCAACCTCCACTTAGCAGAGATGTATCCAGAGTGCGTCATTGCATCCTAGGACGCACTTGTTTTTCTTTTGGACGCATAGAATATAGAATCAAGCGTCCATTTCAACGCAAAAGAAAATCGAATGTTTATGCAAATTACAAACTCCAGGAAAAACATATGCACGGCATATTTCAAAACGAAATTGAACATTCCCAATTCTCACTATGAAGAATTATGATTGAGTTCCTTAAAATTAATTTCAAGGTGGGCTGTTATTTTCGGATTTTTAATGGTCTCCACGATTATGTACAACTTGAGGAGGTTTGTTTTAATTCCTACCTGTTGCGTGACACTATCAGGGCTGTTTTTTAGGCGAGACAATCGGCGACACTTTCGATGTGCCAGTGATAATTTGACATTTCAGTCGAAGTTCAGTTTGTTGCATGCTTTCCAAGCGAATTTCAAGTATTAGTTTGTTTATCGTGAGCGAAATGACAGAGAAGCCAGCGGCAAAGTATGTTAAATTTTGGGGCGTGTACGTGTCACCGTCTCGGTTCTTGTTTTGCACGCAACTTGTATGTTTTGCAAATTATGCCGCTTTTTCAGAGTTAGTGTTAAAAATAACGTCATGTTTTATGTGAAACTTTACTGTATTCAATCGCTCAATTATTAACATTGGCCATAGCAAAGTCACAGGCCGACAATGAACTGTGTATCGCTTATATTTTGTTTACTCTTTTGTTCCTTAATTACACCTTGTGTTGTAAAAATAAATGATGCTCTCTTACGGAAAATTGAGATTCAGTTCTGTTTTTTTTTTTTTTCTGTGGGGATCTAGATCATTTATCAACTGGAACCAACAGTTCAGTGATCAATGGAGCTTTGACAGCCCATACATTTTGATCGATGAATCAACGTTTCAAAGAAATTGATAATTTTATTTTACAGACATATTTCGAGGAGAGAGAGAAGACTTTATTTTTGTGCAATTTAGAAATCTGAAAGGGTACTGCAGCACCAATTACTGTAAGAGGCAATAGATCAAATATTAATTCTTGAATATTAATTAGCTGGACCCCCAAAATTTTGCAATGGATCCCCAAATTTTTTGAGAAGGAGTCCAGAAGACCCCCAAATTTAAAAACCTGGATACATCTCTGCTTAGCGACACAGTTGTTAATTTGCAAAAAGTTGAGTTACTGCCAAGTCTGGATAGGATCTTGAAACAAAACCTTTGAAACTCATTCATACCAGAAGTCCTGTTCCATTTCCTAGAAGAAAAGTAGCAGTAAAACTCGCTTAGCAATATTTGGGCAGTGGTGATATTCCCAGACTCATTGACATCATTTCTATTCTCTGTTTAGACTGGCTGCAGTCGCTTTAAAATTGTTGAAAAAACGCTTCAAAATGGCTGAAACTGCAGGTCGCAAATACTGTGGCGTTTTCTCTCGAACCAACCTGTGTTATTTGAGACCCGCAGCTTAAGCCATGTCAATTTCAATATATGCATTTGTTTCAATAATTCTAGAGCAAAAGAGAGATTGATTGCATTCTAGTCTCTACTAGGAGAGGTTTTTCTCCACATGCTTGTCATCTTAAGGGGCAGAAAATGTCCCAAATAAGTGACCCAGAGCTAAAATTAGTATTTGACACTTAAAATGTTGATTCTCTCATTATTTTGTTATCAATATTCCTTTTATTCACTGTTTGTTGCAATCTGATTATTCAAATGTTGATGTTAAAACTCCTTTTTTTTCCGTAGTGTAATAAGGTATTGTTTACTTTTTCTCAGAACAAACTAGAGAGAGACAATGAAGAATCTTTAATTGAACTCACCAAAAAGTAAGGAATTATTGATTGATTGAACATAAAAGTACCTACGTACAGTTGCAGTAAAAAAGAATTGTGTAAGAGCAAAAGGCTGTCTTGTTAATCCTCTTGATGGGATATTTAAGGTACCTGGTTTTCTGTGCCTGATTACAGTCTATGGGTTTGAATCCTGACCAAACCAACTCTTTGGATCGTAAAAGGGAAGAAGTGTGGTCCAGTTGTGAGGACTTCTGATTTTTGTTCCCTGCTCAGACAACTGCATGGCTGGATTTGCCTCTTGTGGTTCCAGATCTAGCAATCAATGATATTATGCCTCAAGACCACCTCTGTTTAAAGATACAAAAAAATTTACATGTATGGTCCTGGTAATACACACAGAAAGTGTAATAATAGCTCCCCTGTGCTATCTCTACAAAGTATATCAGAATATTAATAAATTATTTTTAAAAATTGTTATAGGTTTACATCCACTCTCTAGTGCCATCTAGTTGTTGATTAGGGACCTTTAGATTTTAGGACGAGAATGGGTACGAGATTTGACTGTGTGTTTTTAGCAAAAATACTTGAAAAATGTATAACCCCGATGACTATTCTTATTCTTTATTAGCAGCATGGGTTGCTCAGTTATTCTTATTGCTGGTAACTGAGCCTTTTCCTGATCAAAAAATGCCAAACCTGCTACTGTGTTGGTGACTTGACTTGATGACATTATTTTGCAAAACCTGGTACTAAAAATTAGTGACGACGGTATCACGTTTTTCCCGCCAAAATGACGCTGTTTTGCGCGTGCTCACTGTTCTATGAGAAAATCTCGTACTCAGAGTCATTCTTGTCCTAGAATCTAAAGCTCTCAATTATCACGAAAGGTACTACAAGGCAACTGATGATTTCAATTTTATACTCTCAGTTTAAGGAATAAAATCAAAGGTTCCATATACCGAGGTCATATGGATATATTTGAATTTCAGTCTGCAAAATATTGCACTGCTTAAAAAATTCTTAGTTGCATTTTTAATCAATCTCCAACCTTGGTTTTCTTTATGTTAACTTAGACTGCAACAAGCTGAAGAAGAGATTGAAAAATTGAAAAAAGTGGAGCCTCTTTTAAGAAAAGAACTTGACACATGTCAAGAGGTACATAAAAATACCCACTTATGTGTTTGTTGTTCCTTTTCAAGTAGTATTAAAGTAGCAGCATTAAATTTTTTTATGTTTCTCTGATATAATAAATATTGCTGTTTTATGTCACAGAGATTTTAAAGTGCTGCTGTGGTAAAAAAAAATTTTCCTTTTTTCCTTCAGATTTGGAAAGTGTGTTTGCTTAACACCTGACTGGCAGAATTTTGAGCTTTGATTTTTATCCAAAGACCGTTTACTTTGAGTTTAAGTTTTGGATTTCACGGTCTGCCATTACTGACATTCAAAACTGGCCGACTGGACCTCAGAGAGTTGAATCCAGGGAAA
>OX421452.1:2006404-2011404 GCA_949126865.1 Montipora capitata | reverse complement strand
TATGAAATTGTGACATTTTGACAACAAAATACATCAAGAAAAGGACAAAACTGTATTTTTTAAATCAGTCTTTGTATCATGTCCACAGTCAGTCGGTTTGCGCGGTGCCCGGCCCTTAATGAAACCCCTGGATTGTCCCCTTTTGAACCCCAGGGCTTTCTGCAAATGGCCAACTGAAAGGTAATAGCAAATTGTTGCATTCTTGAGCCTGTGTTTTGGTTCTGTTTCAGGAAAACTTAAGCTTAAAAAACTCCAAAGAGGAACTCAATGTTCAGTTGCACCAGGATGGTTATTTTGGTGCCACGCAGGTAAATATAAAGTACCAGGGCCACATAACGGGGCAGGCCTGTGACCTCTGCATGTATGTACTTTGTGCTGTACAGTTCTCTCCCCTCAAATAGTTTTGGATTGGGTAACAAGTCAAAAGCAGCAATCGGTCCTGTTGAGTTGTGTTTGTTTCTCTCCTTTCTCTCTCCAATCATATTATCAGCAGTGTTAGTAGGACACAACTCCTGGTTATAGTTGATGAACATGCTTATAATCTCTTTGCTGCCCTCATTTGGTTCGTATAGCACTGGAATGGGAATTGGTTGGCATCATGCTTCTGTGGTTGCTGTGATAATTTATTCTGACGTCTTGACTAGAATAACTTGATTGAATGACGGGAATATTAACCCATTGACTCCCTTGACACCCTGGGATGCCCCCAGTAAAATCATCAGGTGTTAGACAGAGTAAAATGTTAAATCTCACTCCCAGGAGTCAATGGGTTTAATGGTATTTTTTCAGAAATTAATTGGTCTGACTATTCAAAATTATGAATAATGATTATTAGTATAAATACACAGGTGATTATACAAAATTGCGCACTCTCAATGGCTCGCTATCTTGGATTATCAGCCGATAATCACCTTGACGGACAAAATGGGTGCCAGTAGTCGTTTTGCCACTGTAAGTGAAGATGATTTCGCGTTGAAATTTTTTTTTTCTCTTTTTTGAAATAATCACCTGTGTATTTATACTAAAACAATTATTCGCCTCAGGCTCAGTGATTATTGGTGAATATTCACCGATAATCACTTCGCCTTCTGCGAATAAAATTGTTAATTATTATTGTGGATGCTCTTCATGTGAGCTGCATATACAGGAGACTTGTCAAATTATGTCATATCCACAAAGATCGCCTGAATACCATCTTGTTTATTTTTATTACCTTGAATTCCACCCAAAAGCAAGGATCTCTGGCAGATGAACTTGTCACAGCTGATAAAGAAAAAATTATCAACACACTAAGAGATCAAGAAGAGGAAAACAGAAGACTGAGGGGATACTTGGATGGATTGCTTATGATGATCATGGAACACAACCCTTCGTTACTCGAACTTCAGTGACATGAAATGTACACAATACTGCCGCTCACCCCTCCCTCATCATCTCTAGTGAACTTAAAAGGCACACAAATTATCACATCTCAAATTTTTATACTTTAATGTCAGGTGACGTGAACACATTTTTTCATGAAAATGTTTGAAAGAATAATAATGAATTTTGTATTTAAGGTGTCTTATAGATTGCCTATAAAGCTAACAAATATGTAAGACAGATTCTCTGTAGATTTTTAAAAAGTGTTTTACGTAGATAATATTGTATTGGTGACAGTAGGTGATAAAGGAACGCATTCTGTTTCTACCCTAGCCTTAGTTTTCCATTCATGCACTTCTTTGGCTTATTGTTTGCCATGTGTTGTTTCCTTTTTTTCTGTAGTTATTTTGTTTGTCCATTCTATTTTATGGGTGTTTTGTGGTTCACAAATTCCTGCAAATTTGTGAAATGCACCCTTTTAGAATGTTATTTTTCATTCTCTTCATTGTTAATTTAGATAAGTTTCCTGATTCCTATGTGAATTTGAAGGTAACTTGAGAAGTCAGATAAATTTTGTTGCTTCTTTTTATAAAGACCTTGTGAAATTACAAGCAACTGGTTTAAAAGTTTTGTACTTCTTTTATGTATATGTTACAGGTTAAATTTAAGTCTAGGTTTTTTGTCTTTTTAACTAGCCTTGGAGTTAGAAAAACGAACAAAATGAATGTATTTAGAAATTGCTACAATTAGTGAATGTGAAAATAACAATGAGTTCTCTTTTGAAACTCTTACTGGGGTTTGAAAGGAATGGATGATTTTTTGTTTGGATATTTAAATAGTCATTTGATAGACTTCCTGTACAAAAACACAAATTGATGGGCAACCATTACTCTTGGTTTAAAACGTAGCATGTAACGCTTATCTAAACAAGATGTTCTTTAGTAACATACTTAACATCTTTGAGGTGGGAATGCTGTCTGAATATTCAAATGTGACCCTTAGTGGAGGAAGTACCCTCTGGAAGATTACTTTTGTAAACCTTGGAGTAGAATATGGCTATCTAGACAAAGGTCTTCAAGTGAAAGAAAAATATCCTCAAAATGTTAAAGGTCTGCTTTTATAGAAATGTTCATCTCGTATCAGTTTGGTTTGCTCGACCACCTTAAACTTTGGTGGAATACCTGAACAAGGAGTGACATTTGAGAATCAGATGACAATTTTCCCTCCCCCTCCCCCCTCCCATTCCAATCTTCATATTATCAGGTGTCAAGCACTGATATTAGAAGTGGAGATGTGGTTAAGGGTTAGCTTTCATGCAAGGCCAGGGCAGTTATGCAGTCGGGGGCTAATTTTCAAGGTGTAACATAGCTGACATTCTTCTGTAGCATAGCATCGTAGTTAACAAATTATGTATATTTACCGTGACTTTGGTGATATCCTTTGAGCAGTCGGTTAGGGCTTCTCTGTAAAATAGTGAATAGTGTATTTTTAATATGAGGACATTTTGAATATTTCAATTGACTGAAATGGAGTGAAACAATGACTTTTGAAACACTGTAAAAAAAAGTGAATTTGAACTAAAAGGTAGAGTTTTAGTCTTTTTTGTTTGTCCGTGAATTGTTTGTTTTGTTGGATTCCGAGCTATGGATGAAGGAGTATGTTATCAATATTGCCCATTAATCTTGCTACCTGGCCGAGAGCTGCAAGCCATTTACTAGCTGGCTTCAGCCTCCTCAGCCCAACGTGAAGTGAAATGAAGTTATTCGTCTCCCTCTCCCGCTTTTCAGGACTAATTTACAATGCTTTTTGTGGGGGACTGTGGCCAGACTGCTTGTTACGCAGTATACAGGAAGTGAATACAAAAATTTGGTTTTATCAACGGAGTTGATAATGTAAATTGGCCACCGTACAGAGATTCTAAAAGCTGACGTTTCGAGCGTTAGCCCTTCGTCAGAGCGAATCCAAAATCCATTCGCTCTGACGAAGGGCTAACGCTCGAAACGTCAGCTTTTAGAATCTCTGTACGGTGGCCAATTTACATTATCAACTCCGTTGATAAAACCAAATTTTTGTATACTACTTCCCCACCGACGCAGCACCACAGTTTCTTTAGAAACTACCCCTTCATACAGGAAGTGAAAGATGCTCCCGACCGAATTAGGTCAGAGTATAACACTGGGGACAACGTTCCCAACTCTTTTCGAGACGTTTCCAACCAGGCCTACGAGATGTGACGTGTGGTTACTAGTTGATAACGTATATCAGAAAATTTCTAGCTACCTCATTATTAATGTCCAGAAACACCACACACCTATCGTAAATCATATATCGAAATTAGCTCAATCTAGCCCTTGCGTTTGATTGGCTATATGTGAATTTCTTTGACCATTGGTCTGCATGTTGTTTCCTGAAAACTGCATTTCTCTTAGCCAATCAGAATGCAGAAAATCTATGTTCATGTTTTTGTTAGCAACAGTATTTACATGGTATGATTCTGAAAATTGCTGGTTTTCACTCACGTGATCAACAGCCATGTTTTTCAACGAAAACAAAAGGAAGCGTTTGCATAGTAATAGAGTTAAATTCCCGGAGGATTTGGTCGGGGCACCAACATGGCCGCCTTTTCTTTGTTTAGGGGCACCAACATGGCGGTCGTGACGTCATGTGGAAACCGAGAATTCTTTGGACTTTGAAATGACTTCTTACCATATACGGAAGCCTGTGCTAAGCATTCCTTTAACACTAGGCAGTAATAAACTTTCGATCATGACCTTCCTGTCTAAGAGAGTTCGCTAATCGTTGAGTTCTAATAAGGTTCTCTGTGCAAAATCTAAGACCTCGATGCTGCCCATGCGGCTTCTCTAACATCATCATTGGTCTGACCTACCACCCTCCCTGTGCTTGTGACGTCGCCATACCAGACTTCCCGAGGTTGAGTCACGTTGTCCAAACAGTGCAATCAGAGACAATTAATCCCGTGCACCGGTGGCTCAGTTGGTAAAGCACCGGGCTGCCGTACGGGAGGTCGAGTGTTCAACTCAGCGGCCGGACCAAGACTCTGGGTCATTAAATAACTGAGGAGAAGGTGCTGTCTTTGTAATGACATCTGCAAATGGTTAGTCTTCTCGGGTAAGGACGATAAACCGTAGGCCCCGTCTCACTACTCTTCAACGTGCGACATTGTAGGACGTAAAAGAACCCACACGGCAAATGAAATAAAAATGCAATAAAAAGATGGGGTCACCGAGCTTGTTTTCGCACTGTATGTCCGTTATTCTATTCTTTTTTTTATATATACCGAATTTCGCGAGAAGCATTCGAAACTAGATCAACCCGAAAAATTGTTATGTAGCAAAAGCAACTGAATATTACCGAAAACTTGAACCTGCTTGTTTGTCCGGGCTATAATCTTTAAGTAAAGTGATTTCAAATTGCTCAATCGTCCAAAGAAATGTAAGCAAATTGGACCGCTACAGTCATCTCCATGGACTCAGTGTCGGGCCCCAAATGCAGTTTCACGTCATTTATAGGAAAATACTGCAACTTCTACAATCCAACTTTTTTTCTCCTTAAAGTATGTTTTCCGTGTACCTGTTACGAGTAAATAAAACCATATAAAATGGGGGGTCACTGTGCTC
>OX421452.1:1988904-2003904 GCA_949126865.1 Montipora capitata | reverse complement strand
CTTCAGTTTGCGCCACATTCGTCGAAAGGAGTCATTGCACTGTCGCAACTTAGCATACAATATTATAAAGTTATGTAATAAAATAATTGGGTTTTTTTTTTCCCGAGAGGGCATGGTATCGAACCCTGCAATCTGATTGCTTCTTCGCTCGGTCCGGATTTTCCTATCTCTGCCCACGGGCACCGTAACGCTCGGAGAGTTTCTGTCATCGACCTTCACATACAGAAGTTACTTTTTGTAAGACAAGAGATTTGGAAATAGAATTCAAATAAAAATATTTCTCTTTGAAACGATCAGTTTGTAAGTCGCTTTAATACTACATTCGCTATCAAGCGCGCTGCTACTTGTTAACTAATATAGCACTACTATGGCTACAGGTTGAATTATTGTGAAACTTCATTTTCAAAGTTACCTGATTTAACACTATTTAAAAAAATAGTTGTTATTTTTTCAGTAAGTAATCAAACCTGGTGTATTATGTACAAATCTATATCTTTCTCTTCTTTTATAGTCCAACTAAAAGTCATCAATATAGCATTTGAATCATAGCAAAGCTTTTAGTATTTTGTTGGGATACCTTCACTTGTGATGTCGCATTATCAATACTTCTACAGTAATTATTGCTGTAGAAGTATTAGATGGGTTTCTACTGTCTTGAAAGTCTCAATTGAGTCCTTGCATAGCTCTTGATTTGTTTGCTTTGTTTTTAAAATTACTTGAATTTTAAGGAAATTCGAAGACTCCCTCCCACAAGCAAGTGCTGCTATTAGAATACATTAAATAACAATTTTGTGGAATTCCAGTCTCATGACATGGTATGCAACTTGTTGGAATGGTTCAGTGACACAGAATTATCAATTTCTCAAGCTCAGTGTAGTTTTAGGATAGTAGAGTCACTGTACGCTGAAAGAAACTAATACATTACTTCAGTCAGAGTAAAGTCACCTTGATAAAATTAAATACTTTGCATTACTACTGACCTATCCATTTTATCATTACTAACTGCCCTATAAGCCTTGAAGTAACATACCCAACAGTAAACGTCACTAACCTTCCAAGGGCGAACTCAATGTTGAAACTGCAATTTGTAAGGCACACACGTACGCATTGCGGACCTCAAATTGAATCCGATCTCTCAATATTTGATAATATCACTAGAAGCCTAAATCGTAATCTCGATGATCTATTGACTCATTATTTACATGAATTGGGTTTTCACTTTAATATAATGTGAGTCACGGAAACAAAAATCTACAATTCTATTCAGAATACTTGCCCTCCAAACATTCCCGGTGGTTACGCTTTTGAACACGTTCCAACGCAACGCCCTTAGCTTGTGGACGTGTTGTTGGAACTCTTAATTGTTCAGTGTCAGAAAAGGTCCCAACCGAATCATTCCAAGTACTGTGGATTGAAATTTACTTTGTTAATCAGAAAAACGTTATTTGTGGAATCATGTACCGTCAACACAATTTCCCTGAAAGTTCTCTAAAATATATGGAAGAAGCAACTGTAGAATTTTCTTCGGCAGGAGAGAGTTTATGTCTTTTAGGTGATTTCAATGTATGCCTGCAAAAGTTTGAAACTTCAATGATTATAGTCGAGATTTCTTACTGACTCTTCAAAGCTGTTATCTCCTTCCAACTATTGACAAACCAACACGCGTTCTTCGCATCTCGAGATACTCGGATTTCCTATGGATTGTGCTTATTAACACAAAGGTATTTTTGAGTGGCCCAAAACTATGCGGAAAAAGCAAAACTTAGCATTAGTTCTCTTGGTATCCAAAAAGAGGATTGGGGGTAACCACGCATTTTTCAGAGATAATAGCTTCAGTTTGGAAAAGAACGCCATACATTGCTTTGTGTTTTAAAGCTTTTTGCAAATATTGTTGATTAAATATCTTCGAAAAATGCGTGGTTACCCCTATTTTCTTTTCAGATTTCAATAACACTTGTTAAGATCTGCTTTTCCCGCATATTCAGTAAACCGCTCAAAATACCTTTGAATTAGTAGGCACCGTCCTTAATTATTTTTGTTAACAATCCTGAAAAGGTGCGATCATTTTTCACAGATTTGCGTTTTGACTTCAGAAAACGTGACCTCTCACATTTTAATTCTGATACTTTTAATTCAGACTTCCCTCAGCTCGACTGGAATTATATCCTCAAAACACGAGCAAATAATATAGACGAGTTGTTTTCTACTTTCTATAAAACTTTAATAACATTGTAAGTAAGCATGCACCGATTAAAACCCTTTCTCAACGTATACGTAGGATAAAACAGAGGCACCCAACGTCAATTTTCGGAAAATATCTGTTCGGAAGACGATTTGAGATCTAGAATTTTCGAAACATTTGTTGTAAAATTTCGTGCTTGCCTGCCTGTCCTAGGATTTTCGAACATCCTAAATATGGTATAATTGCACATTTTTAATGGATTTTTACCCTAAAAAAGTCACCTAGAATTTTCGGGAGCCCTTTTTGTGGCTGAAATTTTCGAAAAGGTAGGTTTTTATCCCTATAATTTTCGGATCACTAGACTTTCAGCTAGGAAATCCGAACAGATGAAACATCTTTAGGGGATAAAAATATGACTATATCTACCGATTAAATACTAGAATACGTTTGACAATGCTATGTTTAAGTGGTTTTGAACTACAATCTCGTTGGGTGCCCCTGATAAAACGGCTCTCAAAGCCATGGATTACGACCAGGGGATAAGAGCTTCAATTAAAGTAAAAAACAGACTGTACCTAATTGGGAACCTTGACATGTATAAATACTATCGAAAGAAACTATGTAGTCTCGCGCGTTTGAGTAAGAAATAGGAGTTATTGACCAAGCGTGAGATCAAGATAACTGGATATTGGCCAAGTTCTCTTTTTGCGTGTTTATGGAACGAGGCCAATATCCAGCCATCTTGACCGAACAAGCTTGGTCAATAAAAGATTTATTATATGGGATAAAACACCAAAAAATGATCATTGATCTTGCGGGACCAAGCGAGTACTCCCGCGGGTAGCCGATCACAGCGCTGGATTTGGTTCATTTTGCTCGCTCACGGAGCTACAAACTTGGACAAAATAAAATGGAACAGAAATGCCCCCTCTCCCCCAAATCAAGGATGAAGGTGCGTGAAGGCCAAAACGCGCCATTTTCCCATCACTGATTTTGGGGGAAGGGTGGTCTCAATGTTCCATTTAATTTGTCCAAGATTGTAGTCATATAATGAACGAGTTATTGCAACTTTTTCAGCCAAAATGTAAACGATATGAAAAAATTGTGTATAATAGAATGAAAGATTTTATAGCCGGAATTTCAGCCGCCTCCTCCGCTCGCTCAGTTACTAAGTCATTCGAGTGAAATTATCGAGCAGAGGAGGCGGCTGAAATTCAGGCTAAAGATTTTATTGAGAAACATGATTTATTGCATTCATCTCAATATGGTTTCCATCAAGCTGACTCAACTCAGAAGGCTATTCTCGATATAGTGAAATCTATTCAAATCAATATGGACAAAAACATTTGTTTTTGTGGAGATTTTATTGATTTTAAAAAAGCCTTCGATACTTTTAATCACAACATATTACTCGATATATTAAATTATCGTGGTTTCCGCGGAATTATCATTCGTACACAAACTATCGTAATTAACTGTTTCAGGATCTAACAGATTAAATGTAAATTGTGATGTACCCCAAGGCTCTGTTCTGGGTCCACTTCTCTTCCTGCTCTGTGTAAATGACATTCAAAAATGCTGGAATAAACTCCAATTCTTTCTTTTTGCAGATGACACTAATGTTCTTTTTGCTCATAAAGACTTAAAGTCACTAGAATTTATACTAAATGAAGGATTACACAATTTATTTACCTGGCTTTTCTAACAAGCTCACTTTGAATATTAAAAAACCAAACTATGTTATTTTTTCGCCCTCACCAAAAAAAAGCTCAACTATCACCCTCAAATCAATATTTTGGACAATGAAAACAACAAAAAGGTTTCTCTTGAACGTAAAAATTGCACTAAATATCTTGGTTTGTTAATTGATGAAAATTTGTTTACGACACATATGAATTCTGTTGCAACGAAATTAAGTAAGACAATTGACCGAATGCAAAAATGGCCGCCAACAAATTACTCTTTTGTCTTTGTGTTAATTAGCCTAACTTGCCTCGTTCACACGCGTAAAATTGAAAGAATTTGGGCTTTAAAACGAGGCTAGTTAGGCTAACTAACGCAAAGACAAAAGAATAATTTGTTGGCGTCCATTTTTGCATTCGGTCAATTGGGGTAATCGCAAGGTTACGGCATATTGTTCCTTCTTGCTCGCTTCTGAATATTTATCAGTCACTAATCGTAACTTACATAACTTATGGTCTTATTTTTTGGGGCAATGGATGTAAAACCTTCCTTGATCAAATTCTTGTCCTTCAAAAGCGCGCATTGCGGCTAATATATTTTGCTGAAACAAACGACCATGCTATACCATTTTTCGTTAAAGCAAAAATATTACCAGTACAATTCTTGTATTATGAATCCGTTGGCAACCTAAACGAAAACACTGCCCCAAGAAATACTTTGAATCTGTTTTCTCGAATTTCTAGTGTTCATTCCTATAAACTGACGCGTTCCTCTACCTCTGATCATTTTTATACAAAGGAATCTCGCATTAAAATATTAATATCACCCACAATGCGCGGAAATGCTTTCAAGCGTTTTGGGTCAAAATTTGGAACGGGATACCTGCAACTCTAAAAAAAGAGCAAAAAAATCTCTTGAAGAATCCCTAAAAGGAATGTTATTTGATATACTTGAAACTGTAGACTCCTATACAGTCCGACCTCTATTAAGCGGCCACCTATTAAGCGGCCACCCTCCATTAAGCGACCACTTTCCCAAGTCCCGATTTATTTGTCAGTAAATTGCTGTAATTAAGACCTCTATTCAACGGCCACCTCCATTAAGCGGCCGCGGCCACCTTTTTGCTGTCGCAAGTGTATCATTTATGTGGTTTTTTACTTCCATTAAGCGGCCAGCAAATTATCTTTCCTAGCGAAATGTTGACAGATGATACAAGATAATTACTGATAACAACAAGAAAACAAGAACCGTGATTTAATCTCTACTATAACAAGTCACAAGCGGCGTACACGTGCAAACTTGTCACATCCGGAACTATACAAGCAACGATTCAGTACGTACTATCAATAGATTGAGCTGACCCACTGTTTTGTTACAACCAAAATCTCTGCAGGAAAACCTCATTACTACTGTACTGGAAATCTAGAAGAAGAAATCTAGAAGAGCCATCAATCAAGAGCCTTGCAGAAGCGTTACACGTAACGCAACTCCGGCACTTTTCCCAGTTAAATGGGTACCAAGACCTCGCGCTAGTTGTAGGAAAGGCAAGTGACGTGATCTCGTCATTACAACTCCTCGCCCCAAAACGGCAAACAGCATTGACGGATTATTTTAAATAAATCGTCTGTGAACTACAGCTAATATCAACGATGTTTTGCATTTTTTCTGTGCGCTATCACCCGACGAGACACTGTACATTTCAACTACATGGAACTATGCATAGGCTGGAAATGAACTTGATGTTTTGTTACAATGAATATTGCATTTATCTTCATATACGTTCACGTTTTAAAAGCATTTTGCTATATCGAGTCAATAAAATCATGTTTACTGCCATTCCTATCCAATTTATATTGTACCTCTATTAAGCGGCCAACCTCTATTAAGCGGCCACTTTTCAAAGTCCCGAGGGTGGCCGCTTAGTAGAGCTCGGACTTTATTATAGTGGAAACGATAATTGACCAAATGAAAAACTGATCATCCATATCCTTCTCTCTTCAGTGCTAGTATAATCTGATTCTCATTTTCCCTCTTCAACTCTTTTCGATTGTAATATTAATGCTGATAAAAATTACATGTAATTTATGTAATTTATTTTGTTGCATAGCCTTATTTAAATCTGCATTATTATGTAAAGTTAAGTTTTTCCAGTATGTTTGGAATTTATTGTGCTCTTTTAGTCCCGCCTTGACTAACTACAATACTCGTCAAAAATCTTGAAACACTTGTGGCTCTTTCCCCTTTCCCAATGTTGATTTGGGTATCACAGTGGTCTCAGTGCTTCAAAACACGCGTGGCTCAACATTGGGGAGGGAGAAGGCACATTTCACTTGGGAAAACAGTGTGAAGTAGAAATCTCAGGATTTTTCCAGAAAATTCGAGAGAAACGGTGTCTGTTTCAACGATTTGTGACGAGTATTGTAGCTTTTTGGCTATTTGCGGCGGGACAAGCCCTTTATACCATTCATTCTGTAAATAAATAAATTGTTGTTGTTGTTGTTGTTGTTAATATCACGAAAAAAAAGCATCGTTTAAGGCAAATTACCAGAAACCAGTTACGTTCTTTGCGGTTCTTGTGAATAGGATTCCAGTTTAATTGTAAATCAATAAATCAACGATGTTTTTCTCTGAAACATTGCAACATTGTTTATGTTGTTCCCATTGTTGCTCCCAGGGAACCAACGTAAAGGTAACGTGGTGGAGCCTCAAGGCGGAGAAAGAGTTAGGCTCGATTACCAGCCTTTTTTAACGACCTTAAAAGCGGTTCCAATGGAAAAACGACTGGAAACCGTTCGAGAGCGGAAGTGGGGTCAGACAGAAGTCAAGAAGATTTTTTTTTGAAATGTGGCGGTGACGTAGATGCAACAGTTCTCACGATATCACATTTTAATTTTGATACTTTTAATTCAGACTTCCCATACATCGACTGGAATTATATCCTCAAAACACGAGCAAATAATATAGACGAGTTGTTTTCTACTTTCTATAAAACTTTAACATTGTAAGTAAGCATGCACCGATTAAAACCCTTTCTCAACGTATACGTAGGATAAAACAGAGGCACCCAACGTCAATTTTCAGAAAATATCTGTTCGGAAGACGATTTGAGATCTAGAATTTTCGAAACATTTGTTGTAAAATTTCGTGCTTCCCCACCTGTCCTAAGATTTTCGAACATCTTAAATATGGTATAATTGCACATTTTTAATGGATTTTTACCCTAAAAAAGTCACCTAGAATTTTCGGGAGCCCTTTTTGTGGCTGAAATTTTCGAAAAGGTAGGTTTTTATCCCTATAATTTTCGGATCACTAGACTTTCAGCTAGGAAATCCGAACAGATGAAACATCTTTAGGGGATAAAAATATGACTATATCTACCGATTAAATACTAGAATACGTTTGACAATGCTATGTTTAAGTGGTTTTGAACTATAATCTCGTTGGGAGCCCCTGATAAAACGGCTCTCAAAGCCATGGATTACGACTAGGGGATAAGAGCTTCAATTAAAGTAAAAAACAGACTGTACCTAATTGGGGACCTTGACATGTATAAGTACTATCGGAATAAACTATGTAGTCTCGCGCGTTTGAGTAAGAAATAGGAGTTATTGACCAAGCGTGAGATCAAGATGGCTGGATATTGGCCAAGTTCTCTTTTTGCGTGTTTATGGAACGAGGCCAATATCCAGCCATCCTGACCGAACAAGCTTGGTCAATAAAATATTTATTATATGGGATAAAACACCAAAAAATGATCATTGATCTTGCGGGACCAAGCGAGTACTCCCGCGGGTAGCCAATCACAGCGCTGAATTTGGTTCATTTTGCTCGCTCACGGAGCTAGTCATATAATGAACGAGTTATTGCAACTTTTTCAGCCAAAATGTAAACAATATGAAAAAATTGTGTATAATAGAATGAAAGATTTTATAGCCGGAATTTCAGCCGCCTCCTCCGCTCGCTCAGTTACCAAGTCACTCGAGTGAAATTATCGAGCAGAGGAGGCGGCTGAAATTCAGGCTAAAGATTTTATTGAGAAACATGATTTATTACATTCATCTCAATGTGGTTTCCATCAAGCTGACTCAACTCAGAAGGCTATTCTCGATATAGTGAAATCTATTCAAATCAATATGGACAAAAACATTTGTTTTTGTGGCGTTTTTATTGATTTTAAAAAAGCCTTCGATACTTTTAATCACAACATATTACTCGATATATTAAATTATCGTGGTTTCCGCGGAATTATCATTCGTACACAAACTATCGTAATTAACTCTTTCAGTATCTAACAGATTAAATGTAAATTGTGATGTACCCCAAGGCTCTGTTTTGGGTCCACTTCTCTTCCTGCTCTGTGTAAATGACATTCAAAAATGCTGGAATAAACTCCAATTCTTTCTTTTTGCAGATGACACTAATGTTCTTTTTGCTCATAAAGACTTAAAATCACTAGAATTTATACTAAATGAAGGATTACACAATTTATTTACCTGGCTTTTCTAACAAGCTCACTTTGAATATTAAAAAATCAAACTATGTTATTTTTTCGCCCTCACCAAAAAAAAGCTCAACTATCACCCTCAGATCAAAATTTTGGACAATGAAAACAACAAAAAGGTTTCTCTTGAACGTAAAAATTGCACTAAATATCTTGGTTTGTTAATTGATGAAAATTTGTTTACGACACATATGAATTCTGTTGCAACGAAATTAAGTAAGACAATTGACCGAATGCAAAAATGGCCGCCAACAAATTACTCTTTTGTCTTTGTGTTAATTAGCCTAACTTGCCTCGTTCACACGCCTAAAATTGAAAGAATTTGGGCTTTAAAATGAGGCTAGTTAGGCTAATTAACGCAAAGACAAAAGAATAATTTGTTGGCGTCCATTTTTGCATTCGGTCAATTGGGGTAATCGCAAGGTTACGGCATATTGTTCCTTCTTGCTCGCTTCTGAATATTTATCAGTCACTAATCGTAACTTACATAACTTATGGTCTTATTTTTTGGGGCAATGGATGTAAAACCTTCCTTGATCAAATTCTTGTCCTTCAAAAGCGCGCATTGCGGCTAATATATTTTGCTGAAACAAACGACCATGCTACACCATTTTTCGTTAAAGCAAAAATATTACCAGCACAATTCTTGTATTATGAATCCGTTGGCACCCTTATGTTTGATATAAACGAAAACACTGCCCCAAGAAATACTTTGAATCTGTTTTCTCGAATTTCTAGTGTTCATTCCAATAAACTGATCTCGCATTAAAATATTAATATCACCCACAATGCGCGGAAATGCTTTCACGCGTTTTGGGTCAAAATTTGAAACGGGATACCTGCCTGCAACTCTAAAAAAAAGTGCAAAAAAATCTCTTGAAGAATTCCTAAAAGGAATGTTATTTGATATACTTGAAACTGTAGACTCCTATATTTTAGTGGAAACGATAATTGACCAAATGAAAAACTGATCATCCATATCCTTCTCTCTTCAGTGCTAGTATAATCTGATTCTCACTTTCCCTCTTCAACTGTTTTCAATTGTAATATTAATGCTGATAAACATTACATGTAATTTATGTAATTTTTGTTGCATAGCCTTATTTAAATCTGCATTATTATGTAAAGTTAAGTTTTTCCAGTATGTTTGGAATTTATTGTGCTCTTTTAGTCCCACCTTGACTAACTACAATACTCGTCAAAAATCTTGAAACACTTGTGGCTCTTTCCCCTTCCCCAATGTTGATTTGGGTATCACAGTGGTCTCAGTTCTTCAAAACACGCGTGGCTCAACATTGGGGAGGGAGAAGGCACATTTCACTTGGGAAAACAGTGTGAAGTAGAAATCTCAGGATTTTTCCAGAAAATTCGAGAGAAACGGTGTCTGTTTCAACGATTTGTGACGAGTATTGTAGCTTTTTGGCTATTTGCGGCGGGACAAGCCCTTTATACCATTCATTCTGTAAATAAATAAATTGTCGTTGTTGTTGTTGTTAACATGACGAAAAAAGAGCATCGTTTAAGGCAAATTACCAGAAACCAGTTACGTTCTTTGCGGTTCTTGTGAATAGGATTCCAGTTTAATTGTAAATCAATAAATCAACGATGTTTTTCTCTGAAACATTGCAACATTGTTTATGTTGTTCCCATTGTTGCTCCCAGGGAACGGGGAAAGCGAGACCAACGTAAAGGTAACGTGGTGGAGCCTCAAGGCGGTGAAAGAGTTAGGCTCGATTACCAGCCTTTTTTAACGATCTTAAAAGCGGTTCCAATGGAAAAACGACTGGAAACCGTTCGAGCGCGGAAGTGGGGTCAGACAGAAGTCAAGATAATTTTTTTTTGAAATGTGGCGGTGACGTAGATGCAACAGTTCTAAAGATATCCTTCGGAAGTCCCTGTCAATGTGAGCTGTTTATAGTCACTGGTAGGTGATCAAATTCCTGAGAGCAGCTATAAAGATCAACGCATCAGTGAACATCGTACATTTTTAGTTTGGGACCATTCTTGGCCATGATGAAAACTAAATCTGGAGGAAACGAGCAGGTAAACAATGTACTTACACTTAAATATTGCTTGAGAAGGAAACACTATGCAATTTCCACTGAAAAGCACATACTCACTCGCAAGATTTATTTTTCATTCTGTCCACCATACCTCCGAGACCAGTCTCTCAGCTTTTCCAATTAGTTTGTGAGACAGATTTCGATGTCAGTCAAGGAATTTTGAAGCCATTAGTACGAAGGGTAAAAGCCGCCGAGCCCCCTTAAAGCCCTGTAATGAGGCGCTGGATCAGTCTCGGAACGAAAATACCACAAAACCGCACACTCGCGCGTGCGTTTACATGCTGGACTACGGCGCGGAAGGTCGTGAGTTTAACTCCGACATGGCCGACCCTCAAGATAACGTGCTGCCTTTGTAATGATATCTGCAAATGACAGATAAGAACTATAAATCGTAGGCCCCGTGTATTAATTAAACCTTAGGTTAAAAAACCCACACACTATTCGAAAAGAGCAAGGCATGTAGTTTTCGGTGTGATGGTCTGACCTGAATTCTCCGGCAAAATTTGGGTGGGTTTGTCTGTGATGCCCAAAGGGGACTTAGCCGAGTACTGGAGCATGTATATGTCGAATATATTTCTTTGTCATCCCTCAAAGTAACGACGGGAAAAAAACAAACTTAGCGTGATTGTGGAGAGCATCAGTACGATTTCGACGGGATTTAGCACCATTCATACCAACTTCATCCTTGGTTAACTGGCACATAATAATTTCAAAGCATTACAATGACGCGAACTTGGACATGATGTTCTCGAAAGCAAATATGCTCGCCCGAGACCCTTACTTTTCGACAGCGCGCCATTCAGAAACGGATCCCAAAAAGAGCCTGATTCGTAGTCTAATACTCTTTGCAGCCAGCATGACTGATCGTCGCTGAGATACTGGAATCTTAGGCCTGTCCTCTTCGGAGCATTGCCATGATTTCAACCCTTTCACGTTTTGTTTACAGCCAACCAGCTTTAGTAGGACAAGAGTACATTTCAGTTGGGTTTCAGTTGGTCAAATTTTTCTTTTCTGTGCAAGGACTTAAAGCTTTTAAAATAATCCTGAGAAAACTATACGGCAATGAATTTTCTCGATGTCTTGCATCAGTTGAATTTTCTAATAGATCGCATCCGCGTCAAATCTCATTCTAATTCGCGCGCTTGCAGTGTTTTCTTTCGTGGTGACAATGCGAGAGAGTAACAAAGTCATTCCATCGTAAGTCGGTAGTGTATCATGAAGATTTGAAAGTTGCAATGATTCTCAGAGTTAAGTACGAAAATAAAGAGTGGAAGAAGCTCGAGGAAGAAATCCAGCCTGAAATAGGTTGCAGTTAGAAAAGCATCAAATGGGGGAAAGATTCGCTCTGATAAGCGGAGCAGAGATTTTTGGCTGTGATCATCATTTACACGGATTGAAAGCGATGTGGTAGCTGCTACCCCCCAAAAAACTCACTTAAAGAAACAATAGTAATGAACAAATCCAGAAAACAGGGACCTTATTCAAATGCGTACTTAGAAAAAAACAGGTATAAATTAACAGGATATCACACGCAGTTTGTGGCTTCCAGAAAAACAATAGGCTTCCTATTGACGTAAGCGGATTGGGTGTGGGTTGATGCAATGTGATCGGACATATGTAAACGACTTGTGCGTCACTAATGCGAAGATTTGATTTCAAGTTCTTCAAGTGAATACAATAAATGGCCAATACATCCCCATGATCCTCTTGGGGTACTTAAATTGGAATGAATCTAGTCTTTCAATGTCCGCAACGTTAATCTTCCAGGTCCCGCATCCGTACACACAGTACTGGTTTGACTAACTTTCCTACTGTACTGCTTCGAGCTCCAGATCTTTCTCAGCTTGCCAAATGAAACCTTCGCCTCTCCCAATCTGTTGCTCATATCCTTATCTGCATCACCTTCGTTACTCACTATTGCACCCAGGTATACAAAGTCTTCCACTTCCTTGATCTTTTCGCCATCGGGACACTTGATCTTCTCCTTCCTCTGCAGTTCTTCCTGTTGATTCGTAGCCCAATTTTGCTAGCTGTATCTACAAGCTTACTTGTTTTCCTCTGCATCTGATTTATGGGAGTATCAAGTATTTATGAGTCAATGAGTCAATGAGTCAATGAGTCATGCATGTTTCATGAGTCAATGAGTCAATGATTTAGTGCAGTTACCCTAACCCATAAAATGAAAGCTAAGATTTCAGAGAGTGCTTAGGCCTAATCACTGAGTTTAATCAATAAATTATTGCTATATTGACTGTGAGTCTCATTGACTCACTCACGACTCATGACTCATTGACTCATTGACCATTTGACTCGTAAATCATGGGACCTCGATTTATGGTTCTGGAGACGAGAGCGATAACGTCTGCAAAGTCAAGATCTTCCAATTGCTCCATCAGCCTCCTCCTTATTCCGGTTTTAATTAGGTTGATCAGTTGTTTGGCGCATGACCCACTCGATTGCTAATAAAAAGAGGATCCCGGACATTATAAAACCTTGCTTGACTCCTGTTCGAACCTTGAACCAACCTGATGTTTGCCCATTATCGAGAACGGCACATTCTGCACTCTGGTAAAGGAGTTAATCAATTTTTCTGGGATGCCGTATGATTGCATAATGTCCCAAAGACTATCTCTATGGAGTGAGCAGAATGCTTTCTCAAAGTCTATGAAATTGACTATCAAGGGCCCTTGCCATTTGCATGCTTGCTCGATAATATTACGCAGTATGAACATCTGTTCGTTGGTATTTCTTCCCTCACGGAACCCTGCCTGTTCTGGTCTAAGCTTGGTCGAGTACTTTGCTTGCAACTATAAGAAGTATTATGCCTCCCCAATTACTACAATCCTTCAAGTCACCTTTTTGGGGATCTTCACGATTAACCCTTTTAACCACTGATTTGGAATCTCCTCCTCCTCCCAAATGTGGTTGATGTAACTTCTGGAATGACTTTTCTGGGTCTGCCTTTAAGAGCTCGGCTACTATGTTGTCGATGCCGCCCGCTTTACCACCTTGCTGAGTCATAATTGCAAAAGATGGCAGATGCTATGAGTAGAGAGACGTTTTTTGCGCTGTTTCTCAAAAAGACAAAAATCTCTGGCGACGATCAAATAATTTCTTGCTATGTTCTCACCCATATTTTTCCAGCGTAATCTGATTACCAAACTGATTTTGTATATGCAGATTGGTAAACAGAAAGTTCGAAACGAAAGATGTGCTCAGACTGAGACCCCACTGACGTCATTTTAAAGACATTATAATTGTTAGGTTTTCCTGCAGAAGTTTATGCACATAAATTTCAACATCCCAGCCTAAACAAACTTTTTATTTTTTTTTATTATTAATACACAAACCTTTATTACAATATGACATTATATGTAGACATTACAGTAGAAACGTTGCTTACAATAAAGTTAATTAATACAGCCATGGGTCTTACAGCACTAACGCTACTTGTACAACGAAAACATCTTTAATTAAATACATTTAGAGGAAAGAAAAGAGACAAATAAACAAACAAAAACAATACATGAAAATGTTCATATATAAAAACAGAAAGACAGGCCAGACATACCAATACGAAAAAAAAAGGAAATAAGAATAAGATTACACTGCTTTCTGGTTGATGATGGTGCATCTCATAGGAGGGCCAAACTAAATGGAGAGAGTCGAAAAGCAAAGGAAATTTTCAAGCTTAGGAGCTTTACCTTGTGTCTTACAGATCCATATAAAATATCTGGCAAGTAGGAAGTAGAGGTATATTTGTATATTTTGTGCTTGTCCAGCACCCATTTTTCTTGACTTTGAGCTGGGCGTTGTTGTTTCACAGTAATCAGTTTTTAAAGTTGTATACTATTCTATTAGGCTTTTTGGCCTTTAATAAAGTTTCAACGAAGCTTTGATAATTGCTGTCCCTAATATGCACACTAACTTTATATCTCTCCCTGAGAGATTTTAAAGAAGAAATCAAACCATTGAAACTGAGAAAGTTTGTTTTAATTCTGTATCGTTCACTGAATTCATAAAAAGAAAGGAAAGTGTTTGCATCCTTCATTAGATGTGAAACCTTTGAAATACCTTTAACATACCATTCTTTATAGTACACTGGCCTGTTTTCAATTCTTATTAGAGAATTATGCCACAAGCTCATTGAGAGAGAGTGTTCAATAGAATTTAGGTTATCTTCATAACTGGTCTCAGACCAAATTTGCAAAATTTATTTTATAAAGACATCCGATAATCCTTTAATTTTGGGTAAATCTTCTTTTTTAAGATTGCCTTTGAAAACAGCAGAACCACCGTAATTTTTTAACTCGTTGTCAAAAAAATTTTCCATTTACCCAAGTTTGATTCATCAAGATATTTAATGACCCACATGGTTTTAAGTGCTTTGTTAAAAGATTGTATGTCTATCATTCTTAGGCCTCCTTGAGAGTATTTCCCTATCATTATGTCCCGTTTAATCTTGTCGCCCTTTCCATTCCATAAAAAATTGAAGAAATCTTTATTAATTTCATTTAAAATGTAGTGCTCTGTTGGCAAGGTCGACAGGATATAGACAATTTGAGAGGCAA
>OX421452.1:1948904-1983904 GCA_949126865.1 Montipora capitata | reverse complement strand
ATGGCTCTTTTGTTTCCATGGGAACCCGTTACGTCACGTTAATATGTTCATCTTGTTAAGCATCCTTCCAAACAGTACAGTTTGTTGAAAGTGTCAAAATTGGTTTGAGCCTCCTCAAAAGACGCAGAAAAATTTTGCCCAAGTCAGTCCCAGACGAATTATGCGTCTCTAGTATAAAAATGGCCATTTATTAAATTTCTGTTTTCCTTTGGTTCGAATTCCTTTGTTTTTTCACAGGGCAGGAGCTCTTGGAGGGGAATATATCTCATAATCCGTTATTAACTATCTGAAAAGCTGGTATAACCCCCTTGCATACTGACACATGAATCCTTGCAAATCAGAAATTAAAGGTTCCAGTTTCCATCGTCTCCGTTTACCCTGGCATCACAAACGAATCATTTCTTGTTCATTCAAGATATCGGACACTCTTCCTTTTGCATGTTGTTTGCTCTTTTATCCACCGACAACAATTTTTCGGCTGTATCAATTTCCACAATACTGCCTCCAAAACTGCTTTGAGTCCGAACACTCCCGGCTCAGAATGGCTCGACATCGCTCAGCTTGTAGCTGCAGACTACAAACAACTAACTGGAACTTAAAACTCGAAAACTTGAAAAATTCCCAGTCCCTTGCGTTACAGAAATGAATATTGAATAGTCGGTAATATTTGGTCAACATCAAATAAAAAACATCATGTGCCTCGTTAGCACCGACACCTTCTTTACTTGTTAAGGAAAAACAAGTTGAACAAAATGAACAATAAATACATTATTTGATCAATGTTTTTCTGGGTCCGTTGAGGAATCCTCGGCAAAGTAAAAGTAAGCCAGATATAAGCCTTCCGCTCGGGGTTATATGATTTATTCCCCTCGTTGCCCGAGTACGCACGAGGGGAATAAATCACATAAACAGGGAGCAGTGCTGGCATAGTGGCGAGAGCACTCGTCTTCCACCAATGCAGCCCTGGATCAATTCCCGGATTCGATGCAACATGTGGGTTGAAACTGCTCCGAGAGGTTTTTCCCCGGGTACTCCGGTTTTCCCCTCTCCTCAAAAAACCAACATTTTATTTGATTGATTTATTCTGATTTCAGTTGATTTGTAGTCTCCCCAATTAGTAGAACACCCATGCTCGGCTAAATAACTTTGAGATTTTAAGTCCCAAGGTTCTGAAGGTAATTTAAGAATAAAGTGATTATCATAATATAACCCCTTACGTCGCCTACAACTCTCATTTAGTAACAACAGGGTCTAATCACAAAAATATGGCAACATTCAGCTTTTGGTGAAACATTGCACGTTCTTATAACAAGTGTACGTCAGTGCAAACCGTGAAATAAAGATCTTCATACTAATATCGTCGGAGGAGTATTTCCCCCGCCCACCTATTTCCCGGGACAATAATACTAAGGGGAATGAAAGTATCGGATCCGACCTTCAGCCCCGGGGATGTCCGGGTGAAAAGATAAGGTCTCCAAAATAAATCTCGTTAAAGCTGCCTGCGGCCTGAATTTTTCAGGTATCTTTTAAGAGACAATTGCTTAAATTGTCTCGGTTAGGACTACTTCTATATTTTTTGTCTGTAACCCGCACTTCAAATATAAAAGGCACATTACTATATTGTTGGCGACTGGTAACATGTAGAATTCTCACTGGAGAATCCGATTTTTATGAACTTCATTTTAAAACAATCAGCAAAATTATCGAAAATTATAATGGATATCTTTTAAATTAGGTGTTGCGAACTCGGAAGACAAATTACGTTGAATAATTTGGGTGATTTGTCTCCTTCGGATAATTCGTCTTTTCTGGTGAAGACGAGTCTAATAATTTTAAGCTTTTGTCTCAACCTTCGAATTTACGGTCGTTTTGACATTGATGACGCATTAAATTTGACTGTCACATACGAATGAGTCGATCGTCGGTCTCAGCGCTGTAATTAGCGAGCTTACGCAACAGGACGGCTGGAAGACTCAGGACGGCAGAATGGCGAAAAAATGTGGCGCGAGACTGTGCATTCTCAATCTCACGCGACATTTTTTCGCCATTCTGCCGTCCTGAGTCTTCCAGCCGTCCTGTTGCGTAAGCTCGCTATTACTTCACGGACCGCAAATAAAGATTGAAGTAAAAAAGTACCCAGCATACGGTTCGCAGTACGGAAATAATGCCTACCTCTTTACACTTGCAAAAATGCATTTTCTCGATCGAGCGTGTTTTAGCGTCACGGGCGATACTTTAACTCGGTCAAAGGGCTTAATTATACCCACTTTTTTCAAAATATTGCTTCATCCGCTAAAACGAATCTGAGACAGAATTTCGTAATCTTCAACTGTTCACAAGACTTGATTTGGGCAATACTTCTCCAATGTTAATCCTTTGGACGGGTTTGTAAAAAAAACTATGAATCATTATTTCCTCAAGTTATTCCAGTGCGACCGAGTATGATTTCGAAACGCTTTGCATTGAGTGTATATGTTTTGCTACATGTCGGCATGACTATTGAATGACGCAAGCAGAGATTGTGACGTCAGACATGATTTGAGAAACAATGCGTCAATGTAATTCGAGATGCTCCTGGAAATACTGCTGCATTACGTGCGAGTAATTTTGGATTCGTGACCCAGAGAACAACGCTCTGGGGAATTTTCGTTAAGGTTTACTTAAATGGCAGTAAGGCAGATCCTACGCCAAATTAAACCCGAAACCGTTTCAAGGTTGTAGCTGGAAAATGGCTGGAGCGGGAGTTGTCAACGAAAAAAATCACTGCGATCATTGTTTGGAATTGAGGCGTTCGTTGGTGAAGACTTTAGGAGAGAAACGATTATTGCTTTTACGGTTACAGAAAGAACAAGGTAGAATAAGAAAGCTGTTGAGAGAAGGAGAAAAAGCAAGGAGGAGGGATAATGAGGTATGAAAATAAGAACGATCGACAATTGCGTAACTCCACCCTTCAGAGAGTTTTAAAAAATCTTGCGATCTAACATATGAAGGCAATTAAAGGAGGTTTTATTTTCCTTCAATTTGGGTTTCATGGACTTTCGAAATCGTGGTTTATCATTGTATAAAAATCTCCGTAGACTTTAGAATAGTGAATTTTGGTCTTATGACACGAAGGTGGTTCCAGGGGAGTGTACCATCGGAAGACATGGCGATTCCTTCGGACATTTCAATGAGCTTCCCAAAGGCTTTACCCGCGAGCAGTTGGTTTCTCCAACGCTTCCCGATCGGGAAGCGTTGGAGAAACCAACTGCTCGCAGGGTACAAAGGCTTTGAATTTCATTATGTTTTGAGAGTTCTTGCTTTTCATGAAACATGGTAATCACATGCTTTCGAAGTAATTTGATAGCCTTCACTGAAAATGTTTGCAAATCACAATTTGTGACCGGCATAATTCAGACACCAATTTCATAAAGCGCTGTTTAAAACAGTCTTAAGTGTGAACAACGACTACAAAAGTCCTGTTTACTAGGATTCAAGTCGGAGCACTGAGTGTTTAAATACCATCAGCATTCAGAAATTATTGTGTGGCTTTATCAGTTAAATATGATGTTACATATTTAAATATGAATTCGTTTGCTTGCCAGTAAGGTACGAAGTGCATACTATGGACTATGATTAGAAAATTACCCCCATGACCACCAAAAATGCCATGTGGCAAGAATCCTCTTGTGTTATGGGAAGATGGCTTTTTCTACTGTTTCTCATTTTCTCTAACTTTTGGTGCATATGTTGTGGTTCATTCAAATGTTTTCCGGGTTCAAAACTTTTAAAACCAGTTCAATTTTTATTTTTCTTTGTTTCAGATTATGATAATGAATATTAGATAAAGAAAGATCAAGATTGAACTGGTTTGAAAATTTTTAAACCGAGATAAAATTGAACCACCATCATCATTAATTATTAGGCTTGACGTTTTAGGGCCCGTCCACATGCATGCATTTTCAAAAGCCTCTGTTTTCAAAAACCTCTGGCTCCCTGAAAACGGATAAAAAGATCTGTGTCCACACTAGCGTTTTCACATCGTATCTGGCAGTCCACATTAGAGACTGAAAACAGAGATCTAAAGATGCATTTTTGTTACCAGGCTTTGTTTTTGTCTTGGCTTGTGGGAAACTGTGAGTCATGCATAAGATTATGACTTTACACGTATTCGAAAACCTCTGTTTTTGCCCTCTACACTAGAACGCTAGACCTCCATTTTCAAAAGTCTCCACTTTAAATAGAGTTTTTGAAAACTTATGTTTTCAATCGTTTCAGTGTGGAGGGTTACATATAAATGGAGGTTTTCGGAAACGTATTAGCATGGACAGGGGCTGAAGGTCATGTGATCAAATTTTTAGGAACTCTTAAGTCAGCGAAATTTGAATTCTGCTCAAAGTTGAAGTGTACAGCATTTGACATCCAGTCTGTATTCCATAACTTGGTCCATGTTTTATACTCTGTCCATAGTCTGTAGTCCGTGTTTTATATTACAGCTGTAATAGTTTGCTTGTATCGTTCCTTGAGTGGAGTTTCGTTGACCTGAGAAGTTCCAAGTTCTGAAGGTGGAATTGCTGAATTACCAGTGCGAATGGTAGTCATTTAGCGATCTCAAGACCTTGCCTTGCGTGATCGAGGCACATCCTAAATTATTCCATTTTTGTAAGGCTGACAAAGTGCATGAGCTCTAGCCTTTCTAATGAGCTAAACAAGTGGTGCAAGTTCCCTTTGAGTTGTGGCAGGTTTCAAAAAAAAATTTGCCATCCACAAGCATTTTTGAGCTCTTGGTTTGACAAGTCATAGAGTTGGTCCTAAAATATATGAACTGTTCTCAAAGCGGTATAAGAGCCCTTTATGGCCTACCGTATTCTCTAGTACTGGCTCACCAGTTTGGCCACTTGAAAAGGGACGTTAACATATTAGGAAAAGTACAACAAAGAGCACCAAAGTGTGCACTTGGTCGAGATGTGTTCACCAACAAACTGTTGTCCAAGGTTTCTTAAGTGGTTGATGTTAGAATGAAGGAGGTTCTTATCCTCACCAATGGAGTCCTATTGCAATTTTGCCTCAAATTGAAAACCATCTCTGCTCATTTAAATCGTTTTAACTACTCTTTCTTCATATAAAGAATTGAATAGCTTACCTAAAGAGATTGTAGATGCTGAAAATCTAAAGCACTTCTAAAATTTCTGATTGATTCATGCGAATATTGTGTAAAAAAGGAACTTTATGAAAGTGTCTAGTTGTTCTAGTGCTGGAGCACTAATTGGGGACACTGTAAACTGATATTAACAATGAAAGCAAATCAGGTCAAATGTTGGTTTTTTTTGGCAAGGGGAAAACCAGAGTACCCAAAGAAAACCTGTCAATGCAGAGTAGAGAACCAACAAACTCAACCCACATATGACGCCGAGTCTGGGAATCAAACCCGGGCCACATTGTTGGGAGTCAAGCGGTCTCACCACTGCGCCATCCCTGTATTTTAACAGCTTGTATGATGGTGTAGATTTTTAAGTATATTTTTCCTGAAAATAATACCCTGTATAACATTATAGTAATTTTTTTTAATACATTCTTGGGGAGATTGATGCCATAGGTTTAACATACCTCTTTTGTCTTCTTGTTGCCACTGTGCAGTATTGGAAAACAGCTCTGTTATGTTATGTAAGGGTGGTTACTGTGAAAGCAATGTGTTTTCCAAATTTTATGAACAAGTTAAAAGACCAGCACAGCTAGACCTGAAAGAAATCTGATCCATGAAATCAAGCAAACTTTTTATCCCTCTTGATAAATTTAGGAGCAGTCAAATTCAAGAGATCTTTCTAGATCAAACAGTGAAAGCGGGGGAGAACATTGTTTAGAGCAACAACTTAATGAGGTAGGAGAGCCTTAAAATAATTTTTATTGGAACTATTTTTGTGGGACATGAGGACACATGAGGTCCAGAATCGATCAAATACTCTTCATTATTAATGCTGGGCTTTATTTTCATTACACACATTCTTATAATAAATATCAGGCAGCCATTGCTATCATTTTCACATACCCCTTTCTTCCCTTCAGTTATCAAGGTTGAACTAAACTTAGACTGTTCACAGTCCTCTATTTTTCCGTGAGATTGTCAGGATCGAGGGCATCTTACCGTTAATGGCAGCCATCTGAATTTTCAAATGTACTGAGTCAACAGGCGTCAGGGATTAAGTAGATTTGACACTCTTAGACTCCAGGTTGACTCGGTACATTTGAAAATCAAGATGGCCGCTCGGTCTTGACAACCTCATGGAAAAACAGGACTGTGAGCAGTCTGTATGTGAACCACAGGAATATTTATACAGTGTATAGCACAGGCAGATCAAGTTAACAGTTCATTTGAGTTTTGAGTTTTGTTGTCATTGTAGTAATGTCTCGTAATCAGGGATGAACTTGCGCTTGTCAATGAAGTTAAACCCTTTTGCCCTGGATAATTAATTGGACGAGTCACTGCGTAACCTGTGATCAGGCTCTATTTAAGTTCTGCATGGTACATACTGTGGAGTTGGCAAAGTGAAAAATTTTGATGAGCAACAACATGAGAGTACATGTTCCATGGATTTAAGCTTTAAGTACTGCTGCAGGAACTTGATCGATCGATTAACAGTGTTTACATGCGGTCGTGCAAGTTCATCGAAACATTTCTTCTCGAAATCAACTTCATACAATGTATGTAGATTTCATGGGCAGATTTGAGGCCTAAATGTTGACTCGCAAAGGCAATAATACACCACCCACCGCCAACTGCATGCTGTCGCGCAAGTTTATGGCAACATTTCTCCTAGACATCATCTCCGAATGAAAGTACTGTAAATGTAGATTTCATGGGCCGATTCAAGGGTTAAAAATACGATAACAAACCTCCGCCAACCGCATGCTGCCGCGCAAGTTTATCAAAACATTTCTTCTCTAAATCAACTTCAAATCAAAGTACAGTGTATACAGATTTCACCGGTAGATGTCTGCATGCAAAGACAATAGTACACCAACGCCAACTGCATCTGGACCTAAAACTTTATTGTCAAGTGTTACGTTTGGAGCGCGAGTGTCTTCGTAAACAGGTTAATCTTCGGAAAGTTTTTGTTTATGCAGACACTTACAGTTTTTTTAACCATCTCGCGAGACGAACGTCTCGTCTCTAGAGACGAGACTCTCGTCTCGTGAGAGGGTGGTAACTTACTTTTGAGCGGTACTGTACTCACAATGCTATAAATGGGCCTGGTCACAGGTTATTTTACATGTAATAACAGGGAAACAAAACTGTCAGCATCCCATTTGAATGCTCCTAAGTGTATTGTTACATTTTTTGCTTAATACATGTATATACATTTTCATTGGTAAATCCACATTAAAATTATTGCATCTGAGCAAAGATTTGTTCAAGTGCAAATTTGGTTTACATAATCATTGAGACTGCCATGTACCAAGCAGTATCTACAATAAGAGAACAGTCATTATTAAGAAGGCTCAAACGTCCCTACATAAATAATTATTCATAATTTCATCCTTGTAAAAATATCAATGGTGGCAATACCAGGATGTCCGATACAAAACATAAAAATGAGCACGGTGGTAAAAGACGTTATTCTGTGTCTAAAGATGAAGCAAACATCAAGAAAAACACTATGTCTTTCAGCGTACATTTTGTAAATATTTTGTAAATATTTTTCTTTCCTGAAAATTCTGGCACAGGGTTGTTTCTTTGCAGAGTTGATGGGCAAAAAAGTTTATCATCATCCTTATCTTTGTTGTTATTGTCATCATCACCATGCACCACTATCTCCATAACCATAATTATATTTTCTTCAGGTCATAGAAGTGAATAAAAAATGGAAGGAAGATTATGATGCATTAAAGCTTCAATATGAAACAAAAAATGGAAGTCTTCAAAAGGAATTAGATATGACAAAAGAAAAGCTTGCTACTGCCGAAACACAGGTCCTTGCCCTTGGTTCTGAAGTTACCCGCCTTGCTACCACAGTAAATCAGATGTACCAAACGGAAGGCTCTTCTGTATCATCAATGCTTGATGAAGTATTTAAACAACAGGTAACAAAAGAGCATAGGGCTTAGGGAAATCAAAATAATAATATTATTAATGTCAATTATTCTGAAACTGAAAACTGCTAAAATACTCAAGTTACAAGAAATTAGCTATATAATAATAATAATAATAATAATAATAATTATTATTATTATTATTATTATTATTATTATTATTATTATTATTATTATTATTATTATTATTATTATTATTATTATTATTATTATTATTATTATGAATACCGGTAATTGAAAGTTCGAAAAAATAAGGGTCTGAGTCAATTGACATTAATTTTGGTTGAACATGCTGGTTTAACCTGCAGTCAGCGTGGCTGTGTACTTAATCGGGGCATTCTTACATTTCCCATTTTTAATTTTCCAAATTTCCAAGTTTAAAATTAACATTAGTAAGAAGATAACCTGAAGATATTTCTTTGGTTTGTTACCAGAACAGTATGTAATCAGCTGGGTGGTTGATTGTAATTTTAGATACAAGTGTACAAGGAAGACTTCTCAATTGAGAGAAGAGACCGTGAAAGAGCACAGAGTGAGAAAGACTGCCTCCAACAGAAGCTAAAAGATGCACAAGACATAATTGCTACGCTTACACAAGAGGTACTTTGAAAATGACAGAAAATCTTTATCAGTATCTTTGTTATTTATAGAAAGATGTGTCATTATGGAAACTCAATGCCAAAATCAAAACAATACAAGGATGGTGAATTTGAATCAAATAATAGTATTATTATTTATTTTTAATAAGCCAAAGGTCATTTAACATTGTGCTGGTGTTTGTTGGTGGAAGACCCTAACCACATTACCCAGTAACACAGAGGGTCTTAATACTCTCTAATAGTTATTTTAGATTTTTCTTCTTTACCCTTGGGGTTCTGTTAAAGTAGGGTCTTCAAATCTCATAATGCAATAATTTTATGAAGTGTCACTATTTTTACTTAATTATATTGTGATTTTCTTAGGTTGAGCTTTACAAAGAACAGTTGGATGAGACTTTAGAGAAGTCAAGGAGATTGCGTCGCTACTCTGATCCACCTCAACTACACAATTCCTGTCCTCAGTTGCAAATTATTTACCCAGTTAATAGACCTCCATCACCATCACAGAGGCAATGGAGACAGGAGCAACAGAGACAGGTACCGTAAGCATGGGATCTATAGGAACTAATTTTCCTTTGCAGCTATATTTTTTTTCCTAATAACCCAGATAAGGTGATAAGTAAGTACAGAGAACTTGAAGGGTGAAAAGTCGGTCAATGAGACGTTGGATGAAAACTGTACTTTGAATACGCTTTATTTTTTTCAACAATAATTTAACTGTTGGCCTTAATTTTTTTCTGAACTTTGGGTGCATCTTACAGCCAAGTACTATCATGCGCCAAAACTATAATCTTTAACTTGAAGTTAAGATCTTATGAATAATGCTTGGCATAATGGTTACTTGTAAATTATGATTCACCTATTGAATAGAGGGAACACTTTGTTAGTAAGAGATCGAAATCTTTGAAGTAATGAAGATTACTCATAAGCAAAAGTGTTGCAATTGATTCACATTAACGATTTACATGACTCTATGTTTCCTAAGAGGGACGCTGGGGTTTTTTTTTTTGGACACATCTTGTAACCAACTGTTTTGCAAAATTTTTGTTAGTTATACAATCAAGATTGAAATTTTAGGGAGTGACATGTAACTAAGAGAGTCTTATACCCGAGAAAATGTGGTATAATTATTATACTTTTTATTTAGCCACTTATTAATGTTTTTATTTTGTCTCCAGGGAATTTTGACACGTGGTGCAAATCACTATACTGCTCCTCCAAGTTTCTTTTATGGAGGAGAAGTAGAAGTAGATTACAGGAGGACTTAATTGTTGAAATGGTACTACCGCAGTAGTTTACTGTTTAATTTATTTAACTTAAATAAACATAATAATTGTGAATAATGAAATTATGAAACAAATCATAATAATGTCTTCCAAAGTAAACATTGATTGTGTAATACAATTCAGTCACTTTTTCACTTGACAACAGCTAGTGTTATCTCTTTTCTATTAAACTGGAATAATTATATTTATGAAATGCAGGTTGAGATTTATGGAAGTATCTACAGGAGTTTAAAAGGGTTTTGGATTCTTTTATTCCTGCATTTTCAGTATTGACATTTTGTTAATACCCCATTGACTCCCAGGGGTTCCCCATTGTCAAGTAAAATCGTCTGGCCAGTTTCGGCCAGTTTGGACGTCAAAGGGTTAATGGGGACATAGTTTTTCAGTAAGTGATTAAATAATTAAAAATACAAAAAGGGTCAGGGAGTGGGTCTCTGCTTTTCTATCAAATTACATGTACCTGCAAATACTTCAGTTTTTGGTAAAGTTCTGATTGGCTGTCATTTCATCAACCAAAACTGGCAATTGTTATTTTTCCTTGTGATAGTTCATGAACCATGAACTTTTAGGTGAAATAACAAACAAATTACTTCAATTTATTACGAAGAAAATATTATTTAAGTGTACATGTATGGAACAAAAAGAATTGGTACTCTATATGACGCCTGACGATTTTACTTGTCAATGAGAGTTGCATCAAGGGTGAATGGGTTAATGCAAAAATCATTTCAAGGTTTTGGGCAAGAGAGCAGTTGACCAGAACTAGCTTGGCTTGGGATACCTACCCTCCTTTTATCTTTGCAAAAAATAAGTAATAATTATTATTATTAATGTTTCTATCAGAGAATGTGATGGCTGACGTGCCAAGTAATTCGGGCTTTCCATTCCACAAAAAATTTTCTGGAAATTTCCAATAATTAGAAGTCACATGGAACAGACCAATGAAAGGGATTTTGGAGCCCTCTGACCAGTTAATAGTTAAACCAGTCAGACTGTAATGTCCCTTTTCATTTGACCAAATAATATTATTTTTCTTTTTATTATCTCATGCTTGCAAATTTACATAAATCTCCCTGAGTGGCTTGAAATGCGTGGTGATTTTGGTCCAGTTTTTGCACCCAGAAAGTACAGTACCATCAGGCACGTGGCATTTTTGAAAAAAAATTCCAAACTGAAATTTCAGTTGAATGGAATGTACCTTTAACACTGGAAATGAAATCTCGTAAACCTGGCAGGAGAAGCACTAAGCCCTACCCCATCTACAATTTTTAGACTAAAATGATGAAAGCACTGTTACTGGGCAAAGCATTGCAAGTTCACAGAAAAGCCACACGTTTTATTGATTTAAAAGGGAGGGAGCAAATTGTAAAATTGAGAGTAAACAAGTTTGCATTTACGTTAGGGAGGGGAGGGCTAGGTGTATAAATAGGATATTAAAAACAATGTTTAACTTTGTTTGAAAGCAATGTCATGGTTGCCATGTTGTTGTAAAAACCAAGAATTGCAAAAAGGCCTAAGAAAAGCCAAAGGCTTGCACAAAGACTCTCGTTGGTATAACTAATCCTTGAGGAATCAAACTCCATTCTTATCAAAAATATAATTTTGTTTTGTTTAAAATACATAGCAGCTTATGGCATAAGTAAAAAGCTAAATCAACATTATGCAAAACTCAGTGGTATCAGTGCATAGATTATTGCCAGGTATCTTGTGTTAGGACTCCAGACACTAATAACATCAAGTTAATTGATCTGGACCTGTTACTTCTGCTTATGTTTATTGTTATTCTTGGGTTTCACTCACGTGATCAACAGCCATGTTTTTCAACAAGAACAAAAGAAAATGTTTGCATAACAAAAGAGTTCAATTCCCGGAGGATTGGGTCAGGACACCAACATGGTGGCCGTGACGTCATGTGAAACCCAAGAATTGCTTAAAGAGGAAACTTGGCTGCATGGAGACAGATTTAAGACAAAGATCTACTAAAAGTTTTTACAAAAATGACCATTAAGAGGATCAGTGAATGAGAATTTATCAAACATGTTAAACTTCGTTACTTTTCCTTTGAGAAAACATGTAGTTGAGACTGATAAACGTTAGGTGACAGTTGTCAAAAATAAAACTCCTATTGTTGCTAGAGACTGCTTTGTCTTTAGGGACCTGATATGAACATGTTACACCCTTAAGTAATTGCCTCAGTCTGTCTCTCTCTCTGTCACTCGCTCATCTGTTAGCAGTGTATTATTTCCCAAGTATCTTCTTGTGTTTTGACTGACTGATATCTTACAAGCACCAACTTCTCAAAAGTCCACTGAAGCAGAGAATCCTTGACACTTGTTTAAAGGTCCACCTTCAACTGACAGGCTTTTTGACCGTTGCTTTATTTGCAATGCTTATCGTAGCAATCTGATTGGATGAATTTCAGCTTTGGTGGGATTTTCACATATGAAAATTGTTCCATGGCTTGCAATGCCTGTCTGTTGAAGGTGGCCCTTTAAAGTCACTGCAGGTTCAGCTGTTTTTCCTTTTGATTTTACCTTGAAGAAGGCCATCACAAACAAATAATACGAATTGAGAGTGTGATGTCAAGTATAACTCAAGTATCGCCTGCCACATTGAATTCCATACCTTGTCTTCTTTGCTGCTTTGGAAAGAAAAGTAACGAGTTGTCTGTCATTTACTGATAGACGTCTAGACAGGGAGATACATGTAAGGCGAATACTGTTTTGCTCTTGCAACTTTAAATTCTGC
Organism: Montipora capitata; assembly: GCA_949126865.1. Lineage (NCBI taxonomy): Eukaryota > Metazoa > Cnidaria > Anthozoa > Scleractinia > Acroporidae > Montipora > Montipora capitata. Next base: position 1,971,204 of record OX421452.1, on the reverse strand, counting down.
TTCAACTGATCAAGCAAATTTAGGATTTTGTTTGGATAGAGTGGTTTTTGGGTTGCAATAAAATCTATTATGGCTGGTATTTTTTACAGGTCACAGGTCATTGTTTTACCAATACTGAAAGTATCCCAAACATTCATAAAAGGTAACCTTAGGCCTAAGGTTAGCTTTTATGAATGTTTAAGATGCTTTCTGTATTGGTAAAACAATGACCTGTGTGACCTGTAAAAAATAGCAACCGAACGTATTACACCTTTCTTAACAGTAATTTGAAAAGGTTACTTTTAAGTAAAACCATTGTGACAACCCTGTTTAAAAATAGGATTACCACAATGGTTTCAGGCACAAAGGTAAAAGTACAGTATACAGTAGATTGTGCTGAGGACCAATGTCAGCTTTTGAGCACCAACACAAGTTCTGATTGTCCCAGCCCTTTTTTGACAACTTTGCCTGGAATTCTCGATTTGGGATATATTCTGGGCCCAGTTGTTCAAAATCGGATTGACTTATACCAGGATTAGGGTAAACTCTTGTTTCATGTTTCCAACTTTTTGGTGAAAGTTTCTTTGCTTATAATTTATTTGTTTTTCAAGACTGACTTCTTCTAATGTAAAGTTATGCTGACTATCAGCGTTAAACAGCATTTGGGAGTCAAGAAATAACTCCTTGGTTAATTTTTAATCTGGGATTAGCGTTAATTTGCTATTGAACAACCGGGCCCTGAATATTTTTGAAAATGTATGCCCTAGAAGATATAAGCAGTGCCATTTTCCTGCTAATAACTAAATAACTGGAGGACAGACAGAAATATTTCAAAATTGTTTCAGAGTTGTTTCTAATGTCTTCATAATCAGGCCATGACCTTGAAAAAATCTTGCACTTTGATTCTAACCTATTTTAAAGTAGCTTAAGAATACTATCTACGGACTGTTGAACAGTCTTGAAAGACAGATTGAATGACATGTCAAACATTGTTTTGTCTGTAGTACTAGTCCACAATATCTGTGAAGGAGAGAAAGCTGTAAAAAACTAATTTCAGCTTTTCAAAGCCAGCAAATACATGAATTAAAAAAGAGTATTAGAAGTTAATGAAAGAAAATTAATGTTCTTATCTGTGAACTTCTAACAACAGTTCAAGTTAAAATGAATGCTGAATAAGATTTCCTTTTGGACTTATCAAATTGAAATCCTACATGCATTTAATGACTTCATGTTAGATACATGTCTAAATAGCAGCAAAGGTACTACATTTCCTTTAACACTTAATTGGGAAACACTTGCAACCCATTTTTAATTATTTGTAATATATTTAAACAAGTTGTTCTCTTAGAGATTGTTTAGTATAATGTAATACTATGCAAACACAAAGTTCTCTATATGACTTGTTTTTGTCAAAGTTTTAACAAAGGGAATAAAAATACACATCTCCAAAAAAAATGCCTTCATTTATGTCTAAGAAATACGATAGGGTGTCTCCTAGCCACAGGCACCCCAAGGTCATTGTTAGGGAAAGCCAACAAAAAGGATTTGTATGGGAATCCTGATAAAAGACCTGAAAAGATAATTTTACGAAAAAATTCTCAACAAAAAAGCCCAACCTTATTGCCATTGTGGGTCACTTCCTTCCTGTGTGGCTTTTTTTTTCCAGATTCGATGCAAATTGAGCCATTATCAGTTCCTCGGTTGTCAACGGAACTGATGATAGCTCAATTTGCATCGAATCTGGAAAAAAGCCACACAGGAAGGAAGCGACTCACAATGGCAGTAAGGTTAGGCTTTTTCATTGAGAATTTTTTCGTAAAATTATCTTTTCAGGTCTTTTATTGGGATTCCTATACAAATCCTTATATTTTTGTTGGCTTTCCCTCACACTGAGCTTGGGGCACCTGTGCCCTAGCTTGTCATTTACATGCAGGGATGGCACTAGGATTTTTCAATCTGGGTCCTGGGACCCGCATGTTGGGCCAAATTGGGGTCCCAAGCATTTTTTGGGGGTCCCAAAATCTTGGTGACCCTCTGCGAGAAAAAGAGTATGTTTTAAATTATGAGAAAAAGAGAGTAACCAACTTGGAATTAATATTGACGCATATGCATAGGACCGGCCGACAAAGGCTTTTTCTAGAAACAATACATTCATTCCTGGACAAGAACTCTGTTAATGAAAGAGCACCCTTTCCAAGGGTTTACGCATCACTGGTTTCCTCCCTTAGGAGCAACGAACAGTGACGTCTTTTGCTATATATTTGCATTCAGTGACTTGCAGAGTACATTCCTCTGAAGAAGACCGCAGAAGGCGGTCGAAAATTTAGTTTTAACCTTTTTAGATGTTTTAAACCCCATTTCTTAGAACTTCAATTATGATCACAGATCGCTCCAACAGTTTTACAAACAACATAATATACTGACAAATCAAAGCAAGTTCTGTGAGTTATTTAAGTCAGTGCCTTGCGTCCTGGGACGCATTAAAATTTCAATGATGCATTTTTTGGATTTTATTTGCGCAAAAATGCACGATTTTTGCGTTAACGCGATCCCTGACATGTAAATCCAACATCCTGACCATTCTAGCAATTCATTGAACAAAAAGACACCCCTTTTTTACTTATAGTTTCTTGCACATGTGAGTTTTCTACCCTCAGTGGATGAAGCCAAAGGAGGACTTCTATTTTGTCTTTTCCCATGGTGGTTTAATGTTAACTTCATGACATGGTTCTATATTTTTTAGTCTTGTAATGAAATCCTGAAGAGCTGGTTGTTAAAGTCTGTTCTGCTCTTTAGTAGGCTGTTTTGAGCTGAAAATTTTGATTAATCCATTTCTGTTTAGCTGCACATGCCTCATTAAAAAGGGATGCTTTGACGATGTTCTTGAGGGAACACCAGAATTCACATTCAGGAAAACATGAACACTATTTCAATGGTGGAGAGCCTCGAGGGGAAGACACAGGAGAACTGCTGGGAAGTAATCCATCCACATGAGGCTCAAGCTCATTCCACACAACACCAAGCTATGGTAAAGAAAAACAAATATCACCATTCATCTTGCAGGAAGGCAGGAAGGTTGCCTCTCTGGTCTTGCAAGATTTACTTGGCTACTACAATAATTTCTTTGCTTTTAAATATTTTCAGTAATTTCTGAAGGCATTTACCATAAATTTTTCAATCACATAATATACTTTCAGGGGTGTACTTTACTGCACTCACGGTCAGCACATTTTTCATCTCCTACTTTTCAAAGATAGACATCTTATGAGCAACCTTCTGACAACTGCACATTTTGTATTCTAACCTCTTTGTGTGCAACAATTTGTGATGCAACCATCTCTTGCAAGGCAATTGCGAGGATCTTCATGTTGGCATGTACCAATTGAGTCTCTAACTGTAGACAGTGCAAAGAGTAAAAGTTTCTGTTTTCCATGTTACTGATATCTGTTTCCTGCTCAACTATTTTTGATTCCAGCTGATCCACTTGATACTCCTGCCCTTTTGCCTGAGCAGCAATCTGACGTTTTTTAATCTGCTGCATCTTGTGAAGTGAGTTTTGGTGATCTTTTAGCACTCCTTTCTCGTGTCGCTCACAAAGATCCTTTTAAAATGAAGATTTCTCATTTTAGTTAACATCGCTGGCAGGGTTTCAACTTAAAAGGGAATACCCTTTAGAATGAGGTCAATACTAATGGGTCTCTAAGCATTTTCAGAAGCCTCTGACTATAATATTACTTTGCTGTCACTTAATAATATTGGAATACTTCTTGGGGGAATAAATCTAATTAATTTTGTAATCAGTCAACATGTACAAAAAACTGATTCAGAAATGTTTTTCAGGTGGCTAAACACCAAACTTGTGTTAGACAACTGCATAGTCTTCTAAAGTGCTTGCAACATTACTCTAAATGCCATAGAGAAAAATGCAATTCGAATTTTAAATACTCAGAAACTCAAGTGATTGGGAAGGACTGGAAACTAAACTCTTCAACTGCTTGCCACAGAATTTTAGCCCTATAATATTCCACCACAAAATTTAAAGATTGGCAAAATGGCCAAAAATAAATTGGCTACGGGGTAAAAAAAATCTAACTAGCCTATCGTTCCTGATAGGGAGGTTGCCCCTTGAAAAAAAACCGCATTATGCCACCTTATGCCACAAAACAACCATGCCACATACAGATTGTGAAATACCTTGTAGCTTATTGTCAAGTCCAAGAAAAGAGCTAAGTACTCAACAGCACCACAATCTTCCCTTTTGAACTGCAAAAAGATCATTTTTAGTTTGACACCGCACAAGTTGGACACACATTAATGCATTAACATTTCACAAAATGCTTAATTCTGATTTTTTTAACCATACCCCTTGATCTAAAATGGCCACCATATTAATTTCCTCTTAATTTTATCAATTTATCTTTAATTATCAATATTACCCTTTGTTGCCTCATTTAAAATAAATACAGGGGGCTAATTGGACTAAAAAACAAAAAATAAAGATGGCCCCCACTATTAAAAGAAATACTATTATTATAATCATTAAACTCTCCTACTACTTTTAATTATAAAAACAGTCATCAAATAAGCATTACTCTTAAATTTATTTTTTACATAGTGCAGTTTTCAATTGTTGTGTCAAAAGTAATTAGCAAATTGCTTTGGTTTATGATTACCTCACTGAGTGACTGGTTCAAAGTTCTCATGCCATTTTTTTTTTTTTTTGCTCTCGCTTGCACATTTTCCTGCGCTTTGTGTCGGTTACGTGTAATTACTTCGAATTTTGATTGGCTTACCAGATTATTTCCGTCCTTTTTGATTGGCCAAAGCAATTACTTTGGTTTTGCTTTTGCTTTTACAACACTCAATTGAAACTCACTCCCAAGTAGCAAATTGTCTTTAGGGTTCCTTACAGTATCTGTTGCTGTTAATTTAAAAAAAAATTATTAAAAGCCGGATCAATTTTGACGTTACTTTGTTTCAGAAAAATCAAAACTGAACTGGTTTGGAAAATTTCAAACCAAGAAAAAATTTGTACCACAATATATCTACTCAACCTGAATAAGTGAACTGCAGTTTTCAAAATGGAACACTTTAATTAATAATAATACATAAGTTCTGATATTTATTACAATTCACAGCAACTAACTAACAATAATAAAATGATAACAATAATTTTTTTTTAAAAAGGATCTACTGGAGTTGCGCAAAAGAGCCAAAGACCCCATACAAGGCGCAACACTGTAGATTTTATGTAAATAGTATGGTGTTACATCTTGTATGGGGTATTTGGCTCTTTTGCACAACTCCAATGGCTCTTTTTTTTTTAATAGTATTATCATTTATTATTGTTAGTTAGTTGCCATGAATTGTAATAAATATCAGAATGGCACAGGGATAATTTGATGCTACAGTCTGTGCAACACACAATACTTCTCTAACTTCACACAATACTTCCTCTAATATTGTTATTGTTAGTTAGTTGCCATGAATTGTAATAAATATCAGAATGGCACAGGGATAATTTGATGCTACAGTCTGTGCAACACACAATACTTCTCTAACTTCACACAATACTTCCTCTAATATTGTATGTCTTCATCTATGGATCACTAACCCAGCTAGCTCCTGCCTCTGAAAGTTTGGTGTAGTATGGCGTGACACCAGAAAAGCCATGCTTGAGATTCCCCCATGAATTGTCATTGCCGCTTGCCCATACTGTTGTGGGGTGTGGTTCATTACTTAAGGCTCTAGAAGAAAATAATCCACCACTGAATTTTCAAAAGGAGGACATTGCTTCCCCATTTATGCACGTACATAAGGTAAGCTGTGATTAACAAATATTTACTAAAGCAGCGTCAGCTCTAGTGGCAGAGAGATCCCTGAAAAATCAGGAAATGTAGACTCAGGCTCCATTTGGCTCAGTTTTTATTCAAGTTAACTATTTATGGCAATCCTATTTAGTAGGAGCTTTTTGGGTGAATGTTCTGGTACGTTCCCTGTATTACTGTAATGACTGATGGTTCCTGTCACATTTCTGTGCGCACTAAAGTATATAAAATTTACATGTCACAGGTTTCAAGCTAAAATCACATGGTTTCTAGCCGAAATCACTGTGACAAAAAAAGTAAGCAAAAGCTAAAAATATTTTTAAAATACTATATATGGATATCACTTCTTTATGGGTTTCAGTTCAGTTCCAGACTGCTTGCTTTTGTAGGGGCAAGTTAGCAAGATCATCACAGTCAGCTAAGCAACTTAATGAATTCTTTCAGCCTAGTACCATGATAGTACCAACACTAAGCTAAGATAAACATGCTTAACCCACTCTTCCCTGAAGACATAGACAAGTAAAACTGTCTGGCATTAGACAGAGTAAAATCTACAAATCTCACTCTCAGGACTAAAAGGGTTAAAGCACACAATTTTTGAGTGCACCTACAACCCCCATTAAGATTTTGGAACACTTCATGGGAATCTCCCCCTTCACAATGTGGAAAACACTTGGTGAAAATCTTACACATTTCCTTGCAAAACTCGTAGTTTTTCCCAACTTTGTGAGGGGGGACGGGGGACGGGGGACGGGATACGGTGTCGTGAAGGGTCAAGTGTTCCAACGATTAATGACCAGGACCCCATTATTTGAAAGCAAATTAACTTAACCCAGGATTAGCATAAACTTTTGTTTCACGTTTTCGACTTTTTGGTGAAAGTTTCTTCTGCGTCTTTTGTTTTTCAAGTTAAGATTGACTTCTTCTATTGTAAAGTTTTGCCAAATATCAGCATTGAACAGCATTTGGGAGTAGAGAAATAAACTCACTTTTCAATTTTTAATCTGGGATTAGCGTTAATCGGCTTTTGAACAACCGGGCCTAGGGTTGTAGATGTTGTTAAGTGCGTTTTTTGGTAACCAACTTACGTAAGCTCCTTGGCGCACTGAAGCATATCAGAAGAAAAACCTGTTAATTCAAACATTGATTAACATTAGTTCTTCAGCTTATTGCTGACTGTGTAATCAAAACTAAACTTAACCTACTTAATGCCCTAGCTGTCATCCTGTCTGCAACATCTTTTAGCTTTTCCACACTGTTTTGAATGGCCTGAATCTGTAATCGACTACTTTGAAAGCTAGCTTGCGTATCCATTGGTACAAGCTCCTAAGAAAAAATGGAGAGTGCCTAATTATCAACCAGTTTTAAAAATATCAGGTCCAAGTTGTCCAAAAAGCCAAATAATTGAATTAATCCAATGGATAAGTCACTATTCAGAATATAAAAATAATATACTGGTACTACACTTTTTAAAGTTCCAACATTGCTTATTTTTTTCCTCATTTTGCAAATTTTCATTTAAATATGTCTGGAGTATAGTACTTCAAATTTTTTTTCCTCATAGCGTAACCCCGAAATTTTAGTGGGCCTTTCATTTTTGGCCAAGCCAGTTGGGTCCTTAAAACTAATGACGTCAAAGAAGTCAAGAATGTAATTATTCCATTCTGAATCATCAGAACATTCACAGCATCCGAAGGGTAACTATTGTCCGATATTCTCAAGACTCAACAAAAAGCTCCAGATTTTCAACAAGTCTTCTTGCTTTCTGAAGAGATGCGAACAAGTAACTTCTCTGACGTCATTAGTTACCAGGGCCCAACTGGCTCAGCCAAATTTTTTTCTTATAAATCAAAAGCCTGCTAAAACGTATGGATACACCATGAGGTAAATTTTTTTAAAGTACTACACTCCAGACACTATAGATATTTCAACGAAAAGTTAAAAAAAACTGTGAAAAAAGTAAGCCTCTTTGAACAATTGGGGCCTGATGCTTATCAAAAGGTAAGCTACACTGTATGTGTAGGTCATCAAACTGAAAAAGCACATGTCTTTTGCAAAAACAACATTTTAACTGATCTGCCTTGATTTGATTTGCAGTTTTGCAGTCTCCCTAATGATTAACAAAGTGATAGCTCAAATACACAACATTAAAAATCAAACAGGGATAATTATAGAGAATGGCAAAGGATTCAAATGCATATATTCAATCCAACAATCCACAAAAGGGGAGGGTTATGTCTGAAAAACAGATTTTCAGGGGATCTGGTGGAAACTCTCCACAATTACAAAAACCACCTTGGCTTTGGATGCAAGTGGACTTGACATAAATTCATCAGGCATTGATTTAAACTGATCTTTCATTTTCTGGCCAATATCCTATAAAGGAAAAAAAAAGGTATTAATTTGTTAGTAACACAATGCAAAAGTTACTTTTTCCCTGTAGCAATTACAAATTCCTAAAAATGGGGTAATATTTTCAACTCTGAGACTTTTTGAACCATTCCACAAATCTAGGTACTCTGCTGGAGATTTAGAGTCCACTTGACATAACAAAAAGTTAATTAAGGTGAAAAAATAGATTAAAAAAAAATTAAATGGTCATACACACCGATCCTTTTACTGTAAGGAAGAAGTTCACAATTTTGTCCTCACAAAGGACTGGATGTCGCGCAACAAGGGTAAGAAACCGTTTTAAGGCTCTTTTTCGTGCTTCAATAAACTCTTTACTACCTGCAAGTTTAAAAGAAAATTAAAGGCTTATTGACAGTGGAAGTGCAGTGCACCTATAGCGTAAACATCAAGCTGGTTCACAGGCAAAACCACTTCAAATGATAATTCTCACATGTATGTGTTGTAGTTAAAAATTCTCTTTGGTTAAATTTTTTTCAAACTCGTTTGTTTTTTACTTTCCTTTGCTTCAGATTATGATAATGTCTATAAGACAAAGGAAAGTAACAAAAAAATTGAGTTTGAAAATTTTTTAATCAAGGAAAATTTTTAACTACAACATACGTAACAAGAAGTATGACATGACTGAAAAGGTTCCTATTGATATCAGCTCCCTAAATATCCAGTTAAGTGTAAGGACTGGATTTTCACAGGCAACCCCTTACATTATGATGACATTATGAGGAAAAAGGAAGTTGTAAAACTGAAAGAGGAATAAGTTCAAGTACTGCCTTGTTGGAGTGTCAAGTATTTATGAGTCAATGAGTCAATGAGTCAATGAGTCATGAGTCAATGAGTCATGAGTCAATGAGTTAATGAGTCAACGAGTTAGTGGAGTTAATTAAACCATAAAATGAAAGCTAAAATTTCAGAGAGTGCTTAGGCCTAATCACTGAAACGAGGGCTTAGGCTTAATCAACAAATTATTGCTATATTGACTGTGAGTCCATTGACTCATGACTCATGACTCATGACTCATTGACTCATTGACTCATTTGACTCATAAAACATGCGTTCTCGCCTTGTTGACTTACCTCCCATGAGTTTCTTTGGGGGAAGGGTAGGAATCAGACGATAAGGGAATCTCAGCAGCAATAAATCGTGAAAGGCAACAAAGTCATTGTAACGCCGATTAACAGTACAGTTGTGCCTCTGAAAAAAGATGGTTGGCTAAAAATCAATACACAAGCATTATACCTAACTGCACCAGAGGGTTTGGTCCTTTTCATTAAAGATCTCAAGGAATGAAATCAATTTTCTCAGTATTATTGGGGGGTAAAAACCTCCTTTGACTTTTGTGGGTTTCTCGAGAGTCATTATTGGTATTCGTGAATTTGCCACTGCAGCTTTAAAAAAAGTGTGGGGTTAAGTGTCCCAAGTTGAGGTAAAATATAATCCTTACCCTGCTGGAAACATGGTACTCATTGTGCTTCAAGATGATGCCTTTCTTCTCTGGTACAAGTTCTACATCAACTTTATCTAGACTAACAAGTTCATCATAGTTATAGCCAAGGACATTTGGGTTATGTTCACGTCTGTGACGAACACTAAGCGTTTTCAGATCAGATAAGTCCCCTAAAGACGGTTTTGGTAACTCTGGAAGAAAACAGATACAAAATAAGGTACTAAGTACTGTGCCATCAACTGCAACATTGTTTACCTCCAGTCCAGGCTTACCAAAAAGATCTGAAGTAGAGGGAGTAACAAAGAAGCTGGAATTGGACCCCTATGTTCCTCTTTTTACCAACAACTTGTAGCAAAGTGTGAAAAATCACTATATAACTATAACATGAGAATTCAACAGTGGGAAAATCAAAATTTGACTTTTTACCCCAACTTTGGATATCCTAAAGTTATTTTGTTATGTTGCTATAAGGAAAGTTTGTTTTGCACCTGCATCAACAAACATCTCTAATGCTTTGTCTGAAATGCTTTTTCCTTGTTGGGCAAGTGCAGTCAAGGCCAGTGCTTTATACAAACCATCCCTAGTTACAAACCCATCTTGTCTCGGGTCTACAGCTTCCCAAATCTGCAACAAATAAGCAAATTTAAAGACACGTAACTTCACCCTTATTCCTTATCCCAGAGGATGGCGTACATTTGACAGCACCAAGAATTAGAAACACAGATGAATCTGAAACAGAAAGCCCTTGAATTTTTGACTTATGGTTGTTCTGTGACACCTCCGTTATTTGGAATAATCGAAGCTGCTAATGGTTACAGATATGCACTTCACTAGGACTGTGCAAAGTTTAAACCTGGCCAGAGGTCATCATTCAGCCTTGTCTAACCCAGAGGAGTTGAGAAAGGGAAGGGATGGTGAGTTAGGAAACAATAATTCCAATACCTACCAAATGGTCAAGAAATTGAGCTTAGCCTATTGACTTCTGAATTGCCCCCCCAGTGACAAGTAAAATAGTCTGGCGTTTGTTAAAATCTATCAAGTCTCACTCCTGGGGGCCAATGGCTTAATAAAATTTGATTAATAATTAATCAAGGACTCAGATACAAATACCCTGCTGGAGACATGAATAAACCAAAACAAACAAGTTGATTTTCTGTAATAACTTTAACGGTCCTCTCTGATCAGCCTGAGACCTCTAAATAATTAATTTTCATCTTAAGTAGAAAAACAACAGCCACAGGCTATGGAACGATAAGCCCATGACAGCAAGCTTACGTTCTCTCGTAGCAACTAATTAACCAGTTTGCACCTGGCCTAGATTATTTTCAAAATTACTGCTCTCGAATTACAAAGAATCTATACTAACAAACTATTTTTATATCAATAACCCACTTGACTGAGAGATTGCTTGGGGAGGCTCGATTTCACCAAGATCTTGACAAACATATCCCTCTCAATTCTCTCCTCTTGATTTGGACACACAATCTGATATATTTCGCGATAAAACGCGGGAACGGTCCCTGCAAATTAACCAACGAGCATTTTATGCAGGAAATGCTAAAGCAATGATTAACATGCAAAATTGGTCTTTTCAGAGACTGTAGGTCGTTGTAACGAAGTAAGGTAGAACTCACCAGAACTCATAGCGGACGCCATGTCCGCATCACCACACATGCAATGCGCGGGGAAGTACTTCATGTCAAGCCATCACATAGTTGTTCATCACATATTCCTCCACCCATCACATAGTTCACCACACAATTTGCCTGTAGTGCGTGAAGTACGTGTAGCAGCTGTAGTAGCTGTAGTAGCTGTAGTAGGTGTAGTAGCTGTAGTAGCTGTAGTAGGTGTAGTAGCTGTAGTAGGTGTAGTAGCTGTAGTACGAGTAGTAGCAGTAGTAAGTGTAGTAGTACAGCTACTATAGTTCGTGTAGTAGCTGTAGTACGTGTAGTAGTACAGCTACTATAGTTCGTGTAGTAGCTGTAGTAGGTGTAGTAGCTGTAGTACGTGTAGTAGCTGTAGTACGTGTAGTAGCTGTAGTACGTGTAGTAGCTGTAGTAGCTGTCATAGCTGTGGTAGCTGTAGTAGGTGTAGTAGCTGTAGTACGAGTAGTAGCAGTAGTAAGTGTAGTAGTACAGCTACTATAGTTCGTGTAGTAGCTGTAGTAGGTGTAGTAGTACAGCTACTATAGTTCGTGTAGTAGCTGTAGTACGTGTAGTAGCTGTAGTAGCTGTAGTACGTATAGTAGCTGTAGTAGCTGTAGTACGTGTAGTAGTACAGCTACTATAGTTCGTGTAGTAGCTGTAGTACGTATAGTAGCTGTAGTAGGTGTGGTAGCTGCCTTAGTACGTGTAGTAGCCGTAGTACGTATAGTAGCCGTAGTACGTGTAGTAATGAGCTGTAGTACGTATAGTAGCTGTAGTAGTTGTAGTAGCTGTAGTAGGTGTAGTAGCTGTAATTTAGCGTCCTTACTCATCCCTAGCTGTACTTTGGCGTCCTTACTCATCCTTAGCCGTTCTTTGACGTCCTTACTTATCCGTAGCCTTATGACTTAAGCGTCTTTAGTCATCCTTTAGCATCCTTAGTTCTCCTCAGTAGCAATATTTTAGCATCCTTAGTCATGATCCCTAGTTGTACTCAGTTTTGTTTAACGTCCTTAGTCATCGTTAGCGGTATTTAAGCGTCGTTAGCCTTCTTCTAGCATCCTTAATCTTCCCTAGCTATACTTGATCGTCCTTGCTAATCCTTAGCAGTATTTAACGTCCTTAGTCATCCTTTGCAGTACTTCAGCCTCTTAAGTCATCCTTTAGCATCCTTAGTCATTCTTGGCAATGAGTACCTTCGCGTTCTAAGTCATTCCTAGTGGTGCTTTAACGTCCTTAGTCATCCTTAGCAGTACTCGGACTCATACTTGAAAAACATCTTTAATATACCATGGAGCTAGATTATTCAAAGACTTATAAACTAATGGGTAACTATGTTCTGAAGTCTACGAGTTTAAGTGTAGCTTTATTGGTTTTTCATAATCACTCATTTTACCCTGAAATGCACTCTTCAGAGCCGATTCCTTTAGTTTTTCAAGCTTATCAGAGTCGCTTTTCAAGCTAAAGTTCCATACAGTAGAACAATAGTTAAGGAGCGAAAGAATAAAAGAATTATATAACTTAATTTTAGCATTAAATGGAATCATGCTTTTGAATCTATTAAATACAGAAATGTGTCTGCTAATTTTGCAACATACATTAGCAATTTGTTTATGAAAGTTCAGTTTATTATCAATAAAGACACCCAAGAGTTTAATACAGTTCTCCTGTTTTAGTTCTTTGTCTGCAACTTGAATTTTAAAGTCCACAGTGGTTCGGGCGCCAGCTAGACCACCACTTTGGAACTGGCAGGATTAGCCTTTAGGACCCTTTAGGGAGTTTTGGGCGAACCATTCCAATGATTTCTCTACTGAGGCCGCTGTTGATTTAACTGTCTATCGTCATGGGACATTCATGGCAAAAATGGAGCTGGTTGTCGTCAGCATAAGTGTTGATCTTTGTCGTAGGTACACAGACATCGTTGACAAAATATCAGTTGTAGAATAGAAGGGAACCGAGTACAGATCCTTATAGGGAACTCCTTTATTAGATATCAATGCCTAGTCCGGAAACCTATCAGCGATTTTGACTCCCGAATAAAGTAGCAACCCTCAGAAGATAGGTTATATGCACGGAGTTTGGCTATAAGGAGACCATGAGATAAGCTGTGTAATCACAGAGCTCCAACTGAACCCTCAGGATCAAGATTACCCTTCCATGCACTCTGATCTGTGATAACAATGGGGGTGACAGCCCTACACAAGTCCTAATACCTATACACGTGTTTTAGCCAGCTTTGAGTTTGGCTCGAACGAGTATGTCTTTTAAGGATCTGCCCCTCTTGTACGAAACGGTCGGGGGATCTTGTAAGTCAGGGGCACCCAACGAGAATATAGTTCAAAACCACTTAAACATAGCATTGTTAAACGTATTTTAGTATTTAAACGACAGGTATAGCCATATTTTTATCCGCTAAAATATTTTCATCTGTTCGGATTCCCTAGCTGAACGTCAAGTGATCCGAAAATTATAGGGATCAAAACTTACCTTTTCGAAAATTTCAGCCAGGGAAAAGGCTCCCGAAAATTCTAGGTGACCTTTTTAGGGTAAAAATCCGTTCAAAATGGGCAATTATGCCATGTTTTAGATGTTCGAAAATCCTAGGACAGGCAGGCAAGCAAGGAATTTTACAACAAATGTTCCGAAAATTCTAGATCTCAAATCGTCTTCCGACAGATATTTTCCGACAATTGACGTTGGGTGCCCCTGGTAAGTAGCGGTTGTTGCTGGATTAAATGCTATTTTTGCATAAGTATTTGCTTAAGATTACGCACCGTAGGACGGTATTGTGTGAAGAAAAGACAAGATTCGCTTATCTTCTTTGCATTTCTGTAGGAGGGCTTGTTTCCTGTTCTCAAATTTGATGTCTGAGAGTATAGCCGTAATCAGGCTTTCTGGATATCCTCGTTCTATAAGACTTAATCTAAAATGCGAGATTTTAGTTTTGGATTTCTTTTCAGAGGAGTTTGTTCGCAGAAGTCAAAGTGCTTCGCCCTAAAGGGTGGCGACTCGAGGAGAAATGCGTGTACTGTTTGAAATGCGTTTCTATTTGACAATTATTCGCCGAAGGCGAAGTGATTATCGGTGAATATTCACCGAGACGAAGTCGAGGTGAATATTCACCGAGAATCACTGAGCCTGAGGCGAATAATTGTTTTAGTATAAATACACAGGTGATTATTTCAAAAAAGACGACAAAAAAAAACATTTCAACGCGAAATCATCTTCACTTACAGTGGCAAAACGACTACTGGCAGCCATTTTGTCCGTCGAGGTGATTATCGGCTAATAATCCGAGATAGCGAGCCAATGAGAGCGCGCAATTTTGTTTAATCACCTGTGTATTTATACTAAATCCAATTATGGATTTGTTTTCGAATCGTTCGCCTTTGGAAACGTTTGTGTCATGAGTCGCCATGGTCTGAAAGCAATATTTAAGCATCTTCCTCAGTTTGGAGGTTGCTGGGACTTCTAGAGGTCCGTCTTCAGTTAGAAGGCTCATGGCCTTTTTTTTTTTTTTAGGCAAGACAGCGGTTTCGATCCTTCGGGATCTCGTCAGTTGCCGATAAAGGAGAGTTATAGAGACCAATGTTCGGTATCACTCAGGAAAATGGCATGTTAGTCAAGTTTTTATACCAACATGGCGGATCGAAAATTCTGCATGTTAATTGGTTAGTTTGTCACTTGCGAGAAGTGAGCATGTAGCATTCGATCCTACTGTACACACCTTGATGCTGTGTTTCTTCTTGTGGCTTCTTTACAGTAGTGGACTGATAGTGTTTTTGATGGAATAGCGCTATTGCATTGTTTTCCGTCACATAGCCAATTATGAGGGGTTGGCTTTCTGAATTTCAATGCGTATACTGTGCTTTTCGAGCAGCTATTAATGTAACTATCCCACACTTAATTAATCACATGCTATAATGAGATTTTCCTTGAATATTTAAGCCATCGAAGTCTTACGGTAAATTGACAAGGGCGGTCTGGAGCTGTGAGTAGGCGTGGGAATTGTCTCATATGGTTTAGGGGCCGACATATCTCTCCCTCAATGCCCCGGTACCGGGAGGCAAGGTCGGTAGCAGAAAGCAGCGAAGGGCCAACTGCGTCCAAAAGCGATCGCACGGGCCGAAATCCCGGGATGACTCGTTTGGTACGACGCTCCAGCGCCATGTCTGGACTGCGTTTTTCTCTCTTGTTCAAACATTCCGTCAGCGCATGCGCAAATTTCCTGGCTCTCCGATACCTAGCCTACCAAAAAAATTAACATGCTGGTCTTTACCAGCAATTGACATTTCAGTTCTCGATTCTACAGGCATAAACGTAACGTAAGAACCGTGCGCGTCTGGTCTTCTCGAGACAGAAGTGAGAGATGGTTTCATGCGCCTAAAATGGGACGCCTAAAATGCTCTGTTGTAAACATGGCGGTTAACGCCAGAGTTGTTGTCTCTCTGGCCTATCTGTGGACGAATTCCAGGACCTACCGATACAGATTGGGCACGTTTTGAAAGCTTAAAACTTCAATCGGTGCGATAGTTTGCTGCTAGGACTGAGTAGCCCGACACTTATCAAAAAAACTATGAGAATCGGGAGTCTTCCCTTGTCATGGAATGGCAGAATTACCCAGAATTCTCTTTGGGAATGAGGGCAACTGGCCCTCATCGAATGGCTGAAGCGCGGCCAGAGGAAAAGATTTCTAGCCAGATACTCAGAAGTAGGCCTGGTGTGTGCTGTTAACGTAGAGTTTGGATTTCTGAACAAGTTTTTGTCATAGAAAATTCGCGACAAAGCTGTGCTTTCATTTCGCTGTAATTCTCGTGTCAAAGAACGGTATAATGTAAACGAGATTTATATTTGCAGATTACCTGTCCCCTTACTACTAAAGTCAAACTCTACATCTCTATGCAATAAGCGCATTGAAAATTTCCTCATATTACTTTATAAGAGTATGTTTTTTGTATTTTTGGGAAAAAAAGCATTTTTTTGCTTATATGAAAAATACGTTTACTCTCACGTCTTCTTCTTATGCATGATCTTCGCGGAAATTACATTCTGTCCCTCAATAAACCTAGAACAACCAGTTATGGTCTTAGTTCTTTTTTCTTACGTATCAGCTAAGTTGCGGAATGCGCCACCAATTTTATCCGTACCACTGAGTTTACTGGTTTTAAAAGAGATTCCGGGGCCGCATTTTGTACAGCGGCTTTTCTTTTAAATGAATATATCTTTAAATATTATGCATTTAGCATGTATCTGTATATACTATGTATTTGAGCTGCAAATGTAATGTCTCGAAGACATTAGCTCCTGTTGTTATTCTGAAATTCGAGATGAAATAAAGTTTATGCATGTATGTATGTTACCTTTAGGAGGGCGCATGCGCACACTTTGTAATCTGCGACTCCAGGGCGTACCATATGACAGATAAAATGACTTTTCTCTTGAATATATAAGCCATCTAATTCATACGCTATATTGACAAGGGCGGTTTGGAGCTGTGAGTAGGCGTGGGATTTGTCACATATGGTTTAGGGGCCGACATATCTCTCCCTCAATGCCGTACCGGGAGGCAAGGTCGGTAGCAGAAAGCAGCGAAGGGCCAACTGCGTCCAAAAGCGATCGCACGGGCCGAAATCCCGGGATGACTCGTTTGGTACGACGCTCCAGCGCCATGTCTGGACTGCGTTTTTCTCTCTTGTTCAAACATTCCGTCAGCGCATGCGCAAATTTCCTGGCTCTCCGATACCTAGCCTACCAAAAAAATTAACATGCTGGTCTTTACCAGCAATTGACATTTCAGTTCTCGATTCTACAGGCATAAACGTAACGTAAGAACCGTGCGCGTCTGGTCTTCTCGAGACAGAAGTGAGAGATGGTTTCATGCGCCTAAAATGGGACGCCTAAAATGCTCTGTTGTAAACATGGCGGTTAACGCCAGAGTTGTTGTCTCTCTGGCCTATCTGTGGACGAATTCCAGGACCTACCGATACAGATTGGGCACGTTTTGAAAGCTTAAAACTTCAATCGGTGCGATAGTTTGCTGCTAGGACTGAGTAGCCCGACACTTATCAAAAAAACTATGAGAATCGGGAGTCTTCCCTTGTCATGGAATGGCAGAATTACCCAGAATTCTCTTTGGGAATGAGGGCAACTGGCCCTCATCGAATGGCTGAAGCGCGGCCAGAGGAAAAGATTTCTAGCCAGATACTCAGAAGTAGGCCTGGTGTGTGCTGTTAACGTAGAGTTTGGATTTCTGAACAAGTTTTTGTCATAGAAAATTCGCGACAAAGCTGTGCTTTCATTTCGCTGTAATTCTCGTGTCAAAGAACGGTATAATGTAAACGAGATTTATATTTGCAGATTACCTGTCCCCTTACTACTAAAGTCAAACTCTACATCTCTATGCAATAAGCGCATTGAAAATTTCCTCATATTACTTTATAAGAGTATGTTTTTTGTATTTTTGGGAAAAAAAGCATTTTTTTGCTTATATGAAAAATACGTTTACTCTCACGTCTTCTTCTTATGCATGATCTTCGCGGAAATTACATTCTGTCCCTCAATAAACCTAGAACAACCAGTTATGGTCTTAGTTCTTTTTTCTTACGTATCAGCTAAGTTGCGGAATGCGCCACCAATTTTATCCGTACCACTGAGTTTACTGGTTTTAAAAGAGATTCCGGGGCCGCATTTTGTACAGCGGCTTTTCTTTTAAATGAATATATCTTTAAATATTATGCATTTAGCATGTATCTGTATATACTATGTATTTGAGCTGCAAATGTAATGTCTCGAAGACATTAGCTCCTGTTGTTATTCTGAAATTCGAGATGAAATAAAGTTTATGCATGTATGTATGTTACCTTTAGGAGGGCGCATGCGCACACTTTGTAATCTGCGACTCCAGGGCGTACCATATGACAGATAAAATGACTTTTCTCTTGAATATATAAGCCATCTAATTCATACGCTATATTGACAAGGGCGGTTTGGAGCTGTGAGTAGGCGTGGGATTTGTCACATATGGTTTAGGGGCCGACATATCTCTCCCTCAATGCCGTACCGGGAGGCAAGGTCGGTAGCAGAAAGCAGCGAAGGGCCAACTGCGTCCAAAAGCGATCGCACGGGCCGAAATCCCGGGATGACTCGTTTGGTACGACGCTCCAGCGCCGGTGTCTGGAGGTACTGCGTTTTTCTCTCTTGTTCAAACATTCCGTCAGCGCATGCGCAAATGTTCTGGCTCTCCGATACGCGTAGCCTACCAAAAAATATTAAGATGCTGGTTTTTACAAGGAATTGACATTCAGTTAAACAGATTCTACAGGCATAAACTCGTAAGGTAAGAAGTGCGCGTGTCTGGTCGTCTCGAGACAGAGGTGAGAGATGGTTTCATGCAGACTGGGACGCCCAAAATGCTCTGTTGTAAACATAGCGGTTCACGAGTGAAGTTGTCTCTGGCCTTTCTTGGACGGATTCCAGGACCTACCGATACAATCTGGGCAGGTTTTGAAAGCTAAAAACTTCAATCGATGCGGTATTTTGCTGCTAGGACTGGATGGCCCGACACTTATGAAAAAAACTATGAAATGAGAATCGGGAGTCTTCCCTTGTCATGGAATGACAGAATTACCCAGAATTCTTTTTGGGCATGAGCGAGGCAACTTGAGAAGCACGAGACTGGCCCTCATCGAATGGCTGAAGTGCGGCCAGAGGAAAAGATTTCTAGCGAGATACTCAGGAGTAGGACTGGTGTGTGCTGTTAACGTAGACTTTAAATTTCTGAACAAGTTTTTATCATAGAAAATTGGCGACAAGGTTTTGTTTTCATTTCGCTGTAATCCTCGTATCAAAGAAACGGGATAATGTAAATATTTATATTTGCAGATGACCTGTCCCCTTACTACTAAAGTCAACCTACTACATGTCTGTGCAAGAAGCGCTTCAAAATTTCCTAATATTAATTTTAAAAAGTAGGTTTGTTTGCTTTTTTTTGAAAAGGTTTTTCCTGGTTGTATGAAAAATACGTTTTCTCTCCCGTACTCTTGTTATGCATGATCTTCGCGGAAGTTACATTCTATCCCTCATAAACCTGGAACAACCAGTTATGGTCTTCGTTAGTTCTTTTTTCTTACGTATCAGCTAAGTTGCAGAATGCGCTAACTGATTTTATCCGTACCACTGAGTTTAATGTTTTCAAAAGAGAATCCAGGGCCGCATTCTGTACAGCGGCTTTTCTTTTTGATTAATATATCTTTAAATATTATGTCTTTAGTATCTATCTGTATATGCTATGTATTTTAGCTGTAAATGTAATGTCTTCAAGATATTAGCTCCTGTAGTTATTCGGAAAAAGCTTATGACTGTATGTATGTTACCTTTAGGAGGGCGCATGCGCACACTTTGTAATCTGCGACTCCAGGGCGTACCATATGACAGATAAAATGACTTTTCTCTTGAATATATAAGCCATCTAATTCATACGCTATATTGACAAGGGCGGTTTGGAGCTGTGAGTAGGCGTGGGATTTGTCACATATGGTTTAGGGGCCGACATATCTCTCCCTCAATGCCGTACCGGGAGGCAAGGTCGGTAGCAGAAAGCAGCGAAGGGCCAACTGCGTCCAAAAGCGATCGCACGGGCCGAAATCCCGGGATGACTCGTTTGGTACGACGCTCCAGCGCCGGTGTCTGGAGGTACTGCGTTTTTCTCTCTTGTTCAAACATTCCGTCAGCGCATGCGCAAATGTTCTGGCTCTCCGATACGCGTAGCCTACCAAAAAATATTAAGATGCTGGTTTTTACAAGGAATTGACATTCAGTTAAACAGATTCTACAGGCATAAACTCGTAAGGTAAGAAGCGTGCGTGTCTGGTCGTCTCGAGACAGAGGTGAGAGATGGTTTCATGCAAACTGGGACGCCCAAAATGCTCTGTTGTAAACATGGCGGTTCACGAGTGAAGTTGTCTCTGGCCTTCCTCGGACGGATTCCAGGACCTACCGATACAGTTTGGGCAAGTTTCGAAAGCTAAAAACTTCAATCGATGCGGTATTTTGCTGCTAGGACTGGGTAGCCCGACACTTATCAAAAAATCTATGAAATGAGAATCGGGTGTCTTCCCTTGTCATGGAATGGCAGAATTACCCAAAATACTTTTCGGGCATAAGCGAGGCAACTTAAGAAGCACGAGAAACTGGCCCTCATCGAATGGCTGAAGCGAAGCCAGAGGAAAAGATTTCTAGCCAGATACTCAGGAGTAGGCCTGGTGTGTGCTGTTAACTTAGATTTTGGATTTCTGAACAAGTTTTTATCATAGAAAATTCGCGACAAAGTTGTGCTTTCATTTCGCTGTAATCCTCGTGTCAAAGAAACGGTATAGTGTAAACGAGATTTATATTTGCAGATTACCTGTCCCCTTACTACTAAAGTCAAACTCTACATCTCTATGCAATAAGCGAATTGAAGACTTCCTCATATTACTTTATAAAAGTATTTTTTTTTTTATATTTTGAAAAAAAAAAGGGTTTTTCTGCTTATATGAAAAATACGTTTTCTCTCACGTCCTCTTCTTACGCATGATCTTCGCGGAAATTACATTCTGTCCCTCAATAAACCTAGAGCAACCAGTTATGGTCTTAGTTCTTTTTTCTTACGTATCAGCTAAGTTGCGGAATGCGCTACCTGATTTTATCCGTCCGTACCACTGAGTTTACTGGTTTTAAAAGAGATTCCTAGGCCGCATTTTGTACACCGGCTTTTCGTTTTAATTAATATATCTTTAAATATTATTTATTTAGTTATGTATCTGTGTATATTCTATGTATTTTAGCTGTAAATGTAATGTCTCGAAAATCTTAGCTGTTGTAGGTATTCTGAAATTCGAGATGAAATAAAGTTTATGCATGTATGTATGTTACATTTAGCAGGGCGCGTGCGTACACTTTTTAATCTGCGACTCCAGTGTTTGCCATATGACAGAAAAAATGACTTTTTCCTTGAATATTTAAGGCATTGAAATCTTTCGTTAAATTGACAAGGGTGGTCTGCGGTCTGGAGCTGTGAGTAGGCGTGGGATTTGTCACATATGGTTTAGGGGCCGACATATCTCTCCCTCAATGCCGTACCGGGAGACAAGGTCGGTAGCAGAAAGCAGCGAAGGGTCAACTGCGTCCAAAAGCGATCGCACGGGCCGAAATCCCGGGATGACTCGTTTGGTACGACGCTCCAGCGCCATGTCTGGAGGTAATGCGTTTTTCTCTCTAGTTCAAACATTCCGTCCGCGCATGCGTAAATGTTCTGGCTCTCCGATACTTAGCCTACCAAAAAAATTGACATACTGATTTTTTTACCATGAATTGACAAATCAGTTGATTGTACAGGGATAAACGTAACTGTCCCTACCACTGATTAACTGTCCCTGCTACATATCAAGTGTTCTTAGCTGTGATCACCTCTCCATAGCCATGATCACGTGTCCCCAGCAATGGTTAACTGTTCCCAGTACTGATTAACTATCTGTAACACTTATCAACTGTCCCTAGCTATAATCAAATACCCCTACCACTGATCAACTGTCCCTTGCTATGATCATCTGTCCCTAGCACTTATCAAGTACTCCTAGAACTGAACAACTGTCCCTAGCTATGATCGTTCTGTCCATAGCACAGAACAAGTGTTCCTATCAAAGATTAACCTTGTCAAGCTATGATCAACTGTCCCCACCACTGGTCAACTGTCCCTAGCACTAATCACCTGTCCCTAGCTATGATCAACTGCTCCTACCCCTTATCAATTGTCCCTACCACTGATCAACTGTCCGTAGCACTGATTAACCGTCCCTAGCACAGGTCAACTGTCCCTAGCAAAGATCAACTGTCCCTACATATGATCAACTATCTCAAGGTTTGATCAGCTGTGCCTAGCTATAATTAACTGTCCCTAGCTATGATCAAGTGTCCCTAGCACTGATCAACTGTCCCTAGCTATAATCAAATTTCCCTAC
>OX421452.1:1943904-1946404 GCA_949126865.1 Montipora capitata | reverse complement strand
CTACCACTGATCAAGTGTCCCTAGCCATGATCAACTGTCCCTAGCACTTATCAACTGTCCCTACCACTGATCAACTGTCCCTAGCTATAATCAACTGTCCCTAGCTATGGTCAAATGTCACTAGCAAAGATCAACTGTCCCTACCACTGATCATGTTCTTAGCACTGATCAACTGTTCGATTGTGTTTGGTCTTCTTTTGCGTATTCATAGCATGTTAAACAATAGTTGTTGATATATCAACAAAGATCCCGAGCTTTAGCATTTTAGCTATAATTGCTAAATTATGAACATCCTGTGCTTTCAGTAAGGGTTTGATTGCCCCTCAACTAGGTATCAACAAGTGGTATTAACGAGGTAAAACATCAAAGGAAAAACTAAAACAAGTGGAGATTTCTAAAATTAATGGCCGTTAATCATAGGGGCAGTTGGTCACATTTAGGGACCGACCCCATCAGTGTTAGGGAAAGTTGATCAGTGCTAAGGACAGTTTATCACTGCTAGGGACAATTGATCAGTATGGCAGACAATTGACCAATGCCAGAGACAGTTAATCAGTGTTCAAGCAATTTGATCACAGCTGGGGACAGTTGATCAAAGGATGGAAAGGTTGACCAATGCTAGGGAGAATTGATCAGTGCTAGGGACAGTTGATCAGTGTGCTAGGAACAGTTGATCAATGCAAGGGAAAGGTGATCAATGGTAGGGACATTTGATCATAGCTAGAGACAGATAATCGGTGGTAGGGACAATTCTTCACAGCTAGGGACAGTTGATCATAACATGGGACGCTTGATGTTTGCTAGGGACAGTTGATCTCTGCTATGGACAATTGATCAGTGCTAGGGACAGTTGATGAGTGCTAGGGCCAGTTTATCATAGCCAAGGACAGTTGATCAGTGGAAGGGACAGTTGATGCGTGCTAGGGATAGTTGATCTTAACCTACCTTAGAATCTCTGTACGGTGGCCAATTTACATTATCAACTCCGTTGATAAAACCAAATTTTTGTATACTACTTCCCCACCACAGTTTCTTTAGAAACTACCCCCTTCATTACCTAGTGACAGTTGATCAATCATGGCTAGGGACAGTTGATGTGTGCTAAGGACATTTGATCAGTGCAAGGGACAATTGATCAGTTCCAGGGACTGTTATTCAGTGCTAGGGACAATTGATCTGTGGTTGGGACAGTTGATCAGTGCTAGGGACAGTTGATCAATGGTAGGGACGGTTGATCGGTGTTAGGGACAGTTGATCAGTACTGGAGATAGTTGATCTGTGCTAGGGACAGAGGATGAGTGCTAGGGACGATTGATCAGTGCTAGAATTAGTTGATCAGTGTCAGGGACAGTGCTAGGTACAGTTGATCATGGCTACGGACAGTTGATCAGTGCTAGGGAGCGTTGATCAGTGCTTAGGACAGGTAATCAGTGCTAGGGACAGTTGATCAGTGGTAGGGACAGGTGATAAGTGGTAGGGACAGTTGATCATAGCTAGGGACGGCTGATCTTTGCTAGGGACAGTTGATCTGTGCTATGGAGAGTTGATCATTGCTTGGGACAGGTGATCGGTGCTAGGGACAGGTGATCCGTGCTAGGGATAGTTGATTGGTGCTAGGGACAGATGATCAGTGCTTAGGACAGGTGATTAGTGCTAGGGACAGGTGATAAGGGGTTGGGACAGTTGATCAGTGCCAGGAGCCCATTAACCAGAGCTTCCATCTGTATTGTACCCGTATCTTTCTATTTTTAGAACTACTACATTTACGTATGTGACGTATGTAACTGAGAACATACGTGAAGTGGTTCACATACAAATGGCTGACCATAGGTCTCTTATGATTGGCTATTGTGAAAACTCCCATTAAAGCCCCCCTGCGAGATGCTTCTAAAAAATAGAAAGATACGGGAAAGGGTTGACTCAGAGGGTTATTATGGAAGATGCAGGCTCCGGGTAATGGGCTCCTGTCAGTGCTAGGTACGTTATGTTGGGTTACTATATGGCATACTGGCACGAAGTATTTACCAACGTGAATCACGTGCTTTAATATGGAGGACGCAGTGCTTGAAAAAGACATCGCATGTTTGGAGGAATATGATTATTTTTTCCGTCCCGATCTCCTCTCTGGAAAGGTGGCATTCATCACTGGAGGTGGCTCGGGTATTGGTTTTACTATTACTGAAGTTTTGATGAGGTACTGCCTCAAAACCGCCTTATTTACGTTCACGTTACTGAAATGAGCCACTTCAGCTGAATACCCCGCCAGTATTGTTTTCCCTAAGCGACATCTTATGAAGAACGAGCCCGGGGGTTGGTAAGGGGGCTACTCCCATAAATTTCGGATAGGTGTGTGCCGCGAAGAGTCTTAAACACTATTTAAGGATGAAGCAAACGAAAATTGATACGCTATTTTAGGCCCAAACGCGAAAAATGACACCCTATTCAAGGGAAAAACAAAAACTAAAAATTGCTTGAACGGGATACTTTAACTTAAACAGAT
>OX421452.1:1903904-1933904 GCA_949126865.1 Montipora capitata | reverse complement strand
GGCACACAGGGACTGGAGGCCAGCGGTTTCCATGGCTTCTTTATATTCCATTTTACCAAATATAATATAGAGGGCCTTTTTCTGCACAGCTTCAAGCATATCCTGGAGGTAAATCGGAAGCGGCGCCCACACAGGAGAAGCGTACTCAACCACAGATCTAACAAGGCTACAATAAACTAACACTAGGTCTTTCTGGTTAAGTCCTGCCGCCTTCAGGGAGCGTAACGCATACAAGCACTTACAAGCTTTCTTAAGTATTTCATCACAATGATCGTTCCAGGACAGATCGTTTGATAATGTTACTCCAAGCAGCTTGAAACTGGAGACCCTAACTATCGTTGCACCATTCAGGAACATGGGAGGCATGGGGGAGGGCTGGTATTTCAAGAATGTAATAACCATCTCCTTGCACTTTTATTACCCCCTGCCTCCATTCCTCTAAGAACAATGGTTTTCTCAAGTTATGGTTCAAAAGTTTGAAAAATGGAAAGAGTCTCAACTCTTTTTGTCCTGGTTTGCAGACCTTTTAAAATCACTTTGACATTTCTCCTGATTTCAGTTTGAACTACAACGTAGTAGGATCATTAACTGCAAGTGCGTAGGATCATTAAGTTACCGTAAACATAAATTCAAAATAAAAATGTTTTGGGGCTTTTTTTTTCTCTCTCACCAGAATAACAGTGGTGGAAGTATCATAAACATAACAGCCACTCTTCATTACAATGGACAACCCTTTCAGGTCTATAATTTTACTTTTTCAAATAATGATTAACATACTGTGGCTAGCGACTGAAAGGATGGCCAAGACATTTCTCTGATAAGTACTGTAAATAACTTTATTTACACAACCCTTTGGTGTTAAAACTGTGGGAGGTTTAAAATGCACACAACACTCTTTACAAAATAAGAGCACTGGAGTTCCTGGTGTTGTGGTCCATCCTTGCCAACATGTTGTCAGCCTGGCCTGGCTGGATTAGCTTGAGGGGCTTCTGATTGAATGAGGCCACAAAAGCAAAATTACAACTGGAGGTCAGAATACTTGCTAGCTGCTGGATCCTTCACAAAGATAATGTGAACATCTTGGTAAAATTTCTTGTCATCCTTAATCCATTGATACCTGGATGGCCCCCCTTGACGAGTAAAATCTCTCTGGCGTTAGATATAGTAAAATCTGTGTGTTATGTTATGTTATGTTATATATTTGTTTGAGCAGGTTGAAGTTTTGGCAGCTACTAAGCTGATGTGGACCTGCTATACCAGTGGCAGATCTAGGGGAGGGGCCCGGGGGTCCGGGCCCCCCCTTATTTTGGCAAAAAAAATACTAAAGTATATATTCTGGTAAAAATTGAGGCTAAAATTTTTTTGGGTTCACACACTCAAAAAAACCGGGTTCCCCCCTTAGCTCAAGGTCTGGATCCGCCACTGTATACCCACCCACCCATGTACTCAAGGTGGGAGGTGCAGTGGCCTCATGGTGAGTGCGCTCGACTCCGGATCGAGTGGTTTGGGTTCAAGGCCTGGCCGGGGACATTGTGTTGTGTTCTTGGGCAAGACACTTTACTCTCACGGTGCCTCTCTCCACCCAGGTGTATAAATGGGTACTGGCGTAATGCTGGGGGTAACCCTGCGATGGACTAGCATCCCATCCAGGGAGGAGTATAAATACTCCTAGTCGCTTCATGCTACGGAAACCGGAGATAAGCGCCGGCCTGAGGGGCCTTCCTAGGCTCGTAACAGAGACACCATATACTCAGAGAGGACAGCCACAACACCGGGAACTTCATCACCGGGAACTTCATCCCCCTGTCTAGTAAATTCTGAGAAAAGTCTCACTCCTAGGAATCAATGGGTTAACGTTAAGGACAAAAAAGTGTTTTGTCTGTCTCACATTTTTTTATCCTTTCAAGATATACATATGGGTTATTGACCAAGTGTGAGGTCAAGATGGCTGGATATTAAATCTTAGACATGTATATGGGATAAAACGCCAAAAAATGATCTTTGATCTTGCGGGACCAAACGAGAAATCCCGAGTGGGCAAGATAGCTCCATCTCGTGTTGCCAATCACAGCGTGGGATTTGGTTCATCTTGCCCGCTCATGGAGCTAGTCATGTAATAAAATATCTTACACTGCTTGTGAAAGGTAGGTGTGTTCATGTACCATTCTCTGGTCTGGCCAAACAAAACATACTGTACCTTGTGGGCCTGTTGTATTAAACCCTGCACACATTTGGGAAAACCACCAAATATAAGGATTTTTGACCCCCAAGCAAAATCAATAGAAACGACATAAACATGTAGTGTATGGAATTATTTTTTTAGTAAATAACCTTTATTTGTCCTTCTTTTAGTGCCACGCTGGAAGTGCCAAAGCAGCAATCGGTAGGCTATCGTCATACACACAAGAACTGAGACGTAAAAATTTCAAACTCAAGGCTGTGCTCTAAGAAAAGATTTAGGGAGCATAAAGCTCTGAAATTTTGAAATCTAGGGTGCCCAGAAGCTAATTTTTGTACAAATATAAGATTTCCTTGTCACCCGAAGGCAAAGGTTATAGTTGCCAGGGGCCACAGGGCGCTTCTAGATCACAGCCCTGAAATTACTGTAGGTTCCACTTATGCTGGAGGCACAAAACCCACGACACTTGTAAATTCACCCCTTACAAAAAATAATTAAGATAAAATAATTAAGATAAAATTGAAGTAGAAATTAAAATAATAATAACAGGGCAATCACATGACTTTAGGAGGGCATATAGTTTATTTCATAATTAAGTAAAGGGTGAGTATAGTCCTGAGAAGGACTTTTTGTTGTTGCCGAAATCATTATGCAAAACATTGAGGAACAAGCCCTGGCAAGTTACAAACGAACAATACCACTCTGGTTATGCTATGACAGTGATACTTTTACAGCTTTACACAAAGACGAAATCAGCGATTTTCAACACACAAAACACCCAAATTCAGTTTACCAAGGAGATCAAGGATAATGGTGAGATTCCTTTTCTTGACTGCTTGGTCACCTGTGACAACAAAAGACTATAGATGATGGTTTACTGGAAACCCACCCACACTGACAGACTCCTTGACGAATCATCTTAAAACCGTACTTCACACAAGGATACAACAAGACGGACATTAATAAGATGCGCACTACTGGTTTGTGACTCACATAACAGCTTTATAGCAGATGAACGTAAGTACTTACCGGTAGACAGCGTTTTCAGTCAGAACTACTACAACTGTGACTTTGTTTCACGCAACACTTACTGTATAGAACCAAATGCTACAAGCACTAACCTGACACCCACCACTACAGCGACTATACCCTACATCAAAGGAACCTCTGAGATTATCGCAGGGATCCCACAGCCTTACAACATCTGTGTTGCTCACAGACCCATCACTACCTTACGAAAACTCCTGACTAACATCTAAGACAATGAATTCAACGATTTATTCCTCAAACGCAACAAAGATTACAAATTCTACGTGACACAACGAATTCAACAAAAACACACAAGCACATGGAAAAAATTATGCGAGGTGTCCTGAGCCCCTGCATCACTGGGGCTCAGGGTCCACATGTCTGACAGAAACTTTCAGTTCCGAACATCCTCCTGCCCGATGCGGGGAGTGCATCAAAGGGCGTGATGAGACCGATTGGATCAAACATCTTTGCTGCTAAAGAGGTTACTTCTCTCTTTGTGTACAGCTTCTCTGATCCTGACTTAAAAGAGTTCACATCAATTGTGAAGACAAGGCTGTCTGCTCTAGTATTCCACTTCAAACCCAAAGCTTTTGTGACTGGACCGGCTTCTCTTAGATCACTCTCTAGCTTGATCAGACCATGTGATGCTCTATCCTTCTCAGGTATGGCTTGCATAAGCTCAGGCGAATTGCTAGACCATTTTGTCAAATTGAAACCTGCTTGCTGCATAAGCTCAGTTGTACTTTGCTGTAATTTCAGTGTTTCACGTACTCCATCTCTCCCTGAAGCAAAGTCGTCAACGTAAGTGTTCCTCAAGATTTCATGTGATGCTTCAGGAAATCTTTCTTTATATCTTGAATATTACAGATGGCAAGAAACAGACTTGAAATAACTCCAAATGTGACCCTTGTCATTCTGTAAATCTTGGATGTGGCTTCAGAGTCCAAATTTCTCCACAGGTAACGATGTGAATCCCTATCTTCTTCCTTTAAGCGGACCTGCAGAAATATCTTCTCTGCATCACCTATGATACCGATATGACCTTTTTGAAAGCGCAGGAGGATCCCAACCAAATCAGGCTGCAACACAGGGCTGGCTTCTAAGCAGCTATTAAGAGAGACACCATTACTATCTCTCGCAGACGCATCAAACACAACCCTTGTCTTAGTTGTCTTCTATCTTCTCTGATGACTGCATGGTGTGGAAGATAGAACACAGGACACCCATCTGTTGGTGCAATTTGATCACAAGGTACTTCTTCTGAAACTCCATCATTGATGTACTTACGAATCGCCTCTCTGTAGGACCTGGCTTTGGCTGGCTCTTGAAGCAGCATCTTCTCTAGATTGTAAAGCCTATTTTCTGCTTGCTTGTAGTTGTCTTTCAATACTACTTGATCTTCCTTCCATGGTAAGGAGACTTCATATCGACCATCTTTGTATGTTTATGTGTCCCTAAACTTCTTTAAGACCATGGCTTCACTGGGGTTAGTAGAAGGTGGACTTTCAGTAGGTTTGATACCAATAGACTCCAAGTTCCAGAACTTCTGAAGTGTTTCATTCAATTGTTCCTCAACGCCAATTTGAACGTTCATAGACACAGTACATTCTTGGCCATTACCGCCTATAGGTCCACAGAAGACCCAACCTAGTGACGTGCGAACTGCAACTGGTTCATTGGAACCTCCTCGTACATTGTCTCTTGTCACAAAGGAATAATAAAAATCCAAGCTAATGAGCACATCAATCTCCCGTTCACCTCGGGGGAATTCTTCAGGAAACTTTATGCCTTGAAGAGGAAGCCATTTTGCTGGATGAATATCCACAGCAGCATAACTGACGCAGTAAGTGCTTCAAGACATTGCTGCTTTCCAGGCTTATCAACAGGTGCTACAGTAAAAGCAATTCTCTTTCGCAGTCTCCTTGTCTGACTTTCCACCAAATCCAGACACAGCAATTCTAACACTCTTTCCATCTAGGCCAAGCTCTTGCACAATACTTTGTCTAACAAATGAAGTCTGTGAACCGGGATCAAGAAAACATTGAACAACTTTCGAGCAACCTTTGGATCCACACATAACACCTGGCACAGTTTGAAGAATAACTTTGCCACCACCACTAGACACCATTGAACTTGCTACTACATGTGAAGCTGCTGTAGACGGAGGGGCTTGAGATAAGGATGCTCTCTCTGGGGAGGTTTGTGATGAGGGTGGTGTCGCTGAAGACCCAGAACTGACCAAATCTATATGAAGGAGGCTATGGTGTTTACCCTGACAGTGCTTACATGGTGGTTTTTCACAACTTTGAGCCATGTGACCAGCTTCTAAGCAACGAAAACGAAGACCTTTGGACAATGCCATCCTGAATCTATCTTTCACTGCCAGTGACAGAAAATTAAAGCATGACCACGAGTGGCGATTATTTCGACAAACACAGCACTCTTTGACTTGCATAGAAGCATATAGTACAGAAGTAGATGAACTTCGTGGTGAACTAGACTTGGAATTCACCTGGCTTACACACTTTGCAGTGTTTTCCTTTCCAGAGGGCTTGAACTCCAGAGAGGGAAACTGGGAAGACTCTTTGGCTCATACTACTTGTTCTAAGAAAGCAAACAATGTTTTCACTTTCACACAGTCCTCTTTTGCTTTCCAATTGCCAAGTTCAAATTCCCACCTTTCAACAACCCTTTTTGGCAGCATGTCCACAATTAAGGGTACAAAGAACCGGTGCTAAAGTATCAGAATTGAATTTCTCACCCATGGATTTAACAGACCGAACATGCCCAACCACTTGATCATAGAATTTACGCATAGGCAATGCATCATCAGAGTTCAAACGCGGTAAATGAATCAAGGATCTTATGTGTGCATCTAGGATCAATCTTGGATGACCAAACCTTTCTTTCAGGGCTTCCAAAACTGGCTGGTGATTCTCTTTTACCACTGCAAATCCCTTCACTGCTTCGGCAGATGGACCCTTGATGATCTCATCAAGTATTCTAATTTCTGTACCTCTGCTAAGACTGAATTATCAACAACGGAGACCTTGATCAACTGGTAATAAGGTTGACAACATAAAACGTTTCCATCAAAGGTAGGCAGATCAATCTTCGGTAGCTTAACTTGTACTTTAGGGCATGACTGGGTTACAGTTGCACTGCTATGCGTTTTCATCTCAGAGACAGATTTACATTCCAGATACTTCGTCATTTTAGACATGTATTCAATAACACGCAATTCATAGTCATTATGACTGCTACACTCTGTGTCGATTTCTTTGTCTTCTAACAGAGTACACATTGTGGCTTGCACATCTTGTAAATTGCTCCATTTACTAGCAATATTATCTTTCAAAACCTGAATCATAGCATGATTATCCTGCACTGATAGCACTTCTTTGACAGACTTCAAAGTGTCCGTTACGGACTTTCTCAAGAACTTTCGTTTCTTCTTAATAGCTTCGAACTCTTCAGACATTTCGACTAACCTTGAATGATCACAATGTTCCTTATAGTCCACCAGAGTTTCCACAAATTCGTCAGTCAAGGTTGTCGTGCAAGGTAACAGTGCCAGTCACCCAAAATGCGAAGACCAACTCTTCATCCAAATCTATCGAATCTATCCGGCTCGAAGGACCATGAATTCAACGATTTATTCCTCAAACGCAACAAAGATCACAATTTCTATGTGACACAACAAATTCAACGTAAACACACAAGCACATGGAAAAAATTATGCGGGGTGTCCTGAGCCCCTGCATCACTGGGGCCCAGGGTCCACATGTCCAACAAAAATAAAAACTTTCAGTTCCGAACAGTGCAAAAGGAACTGAACAAAAACAAAACAAAACAAAAAGCCTACACCTACCATGCACAATGAAACACTGTTTCATTAATACGGTTTGGAGACGCCCTGGCAAATTGCGTTCCTTCAGATGACCCCTTTGTGCCAATCTAATGTACTGAATTGCAGTACACTTGGCATTTTCTCTTTTACATATTGTTTTGTTTGCGATACGAACTACTGCATGTATCTAAGCTTAGGTTGCTTTTTCCAATAGAAAAGCATCTTAATGTTCTTGTTTAAGTCCAGTATTTATCGCCCAAGTGGCACAAGTCTATGAAAACGTAATTTTTAATTTGACTGAAGGGAAGTAATTTTTGGGATGTTTTATTTTGTAGGTTTTTAATTCTGTGGGAACTAATTTTTGTTGATTGTGATCAATCTGCCAAAATTTTTGGTGCTTAGCTACATGATAGGCTAAAATTTGAAGACAGGGATACAATATTGCACAGAGAGCAGGTGGCTATTTTCAGAGTGCAATGGAGTTGCAGAGCAGAGTGAATAATAAAAATATTAATATTGTCCACCATAATTATGTTTATCTACTTAGCACTTCTTTTTTAGACAGCCGTTGTTCATGTTCCTTTTATTAGAGGCTATGATGCGGCACCTTGCAGTGGAGTGGGGTCCAGATGGTGTGCGTGTCAATTGTGTTTCACCAGGTCCTGTGGCAGACACCGAAGGTTTTCGAAGGCTGGGTAAGTTCTTTCAAACTTATTAAATTCGAAATTAATCTGTGAACTGGCCAATTTTTTTCCACTGACCTGAATTTAACTGGTCATTAATTTTGAATGAACAAGCTAGTACTTCACCAACAGTGTTCTGGAACCCATTTGGCAAAATCATCATCATAGCACTTTTCAGTAGCAGCTGTATTAAAGTGAAGTTGAGAATTTTATTAAGGCGACAAACAGGGCATCTGAGTGGATAGCTGGGGCAACCAAGTAAATGGCAACTTCCACAAGCAGAAGGCTACTTTAGATCATCTTACTCATGTTTCCGTGGGTGAAGACAATGAGTCTTTAAGACCCAGTCTCGCAACACTTGACTGTGTGACGTTAAAGAACCCACACAGTTTAATGAGAGTAGGGCATGGATTTTGGAATGCAGTGGTCCACTTTATTGAGCCACAGTTTATGGCTTTAGTAGTTGTGGTAACCCAGCCTTTAAGTGTGTGAGTCGCTCATCTCAACAGTTTCAGTGTACATGGTATAGACTGAGTGAATAAGACTTCACTTTTGGCTTTTCTAAAGACAACAGCAATGACAAATTTGAGTAGTTTTCAGACCTGGGGAAACAGAAAAATTCATGTCCTAGGCTTGGATTTCAGTTAAAACCTATTGTTACAAGTAGTGACGCATTTGGAGTTTTGGAGTTAGTGCATCTCTTGTTATTCTTTTAAAGTGCTACTATGACGAAATTCACATCTTTCCTATGTGAGCCATTTTAAGACATAAGCATGGAGTCTATACGAGAAGAAGAATGCTGTTTACTATTTTCAAATATCTCTTTTTGTTCCAGAGATATTCACGTTTTTAAAAGATGCAAATTAGCCAGGTGATCACTCAACCAAATTTTGATCAAATAATTATGATGAAAAAAGATATCTCGGCCACTTTTCATCAGAAATGCTTGATTCTTTGCCAGAAGATTCTAGTAGATGTGCTTCACAATATGAGCATACCAGTTTTGTCACCATGGCAACATACTGGGTTCCAGACCTCCCTGATATTAAAGGCTCTGCTGGCCACCTTTGGCATTCTATTATGATATTTGCCAGTGGTGCCTCATCTGCATGATCCTGCAAGGATATAGATATGTTAGGTAGAGTTTGTGGCCTTGTTAAGTCTTTTTCTAGCTTAGATCACCAAAATATTGAAATCTGGTTGGAGGGGACTGGAAAAGAGTGAGTTGCCATGAGAACTAATTTCTTTGTAGCTGCGGATGTGTTGCCTGTAGAACTATTAGCCTACCAAGTTGCAATGGTCTGCTGCAAATTGACCGAGATAGCTTTATTTATATACCGTACTTGATGCTATATTGGCTTGAGTGAATGACATCGTCACTGCTCTCATTTGCATATCTTACACATTTTTCAAACTGAAATATCTCCGGAACCAGTGCAGATATTTCCAAACGGTAAACAGTGTTTTTAATCTTTCCTGGAATTCTATGTGATGTTCCTAAAAATTCAAGGGATAAAAATTTGATCATAGTAGCACTTTAATGCTCTCTGAACTTTTGGTCACCATTACAGGTACAGCAATTTTTTTTTTTTTTGCTCAATATTACTTAACCTGTTTAACCTTTGATATAGGAAAGCATGCTGGACTAAACTTTGTAAAGAATTTTCCTATACAAAGACTGGGCACTCGTCGAGATATTGCTGATGCTACAGTCTTTCTTGCCAGTGGTGCTTCATCATTCATAACATCAAATACATTGGTAGTAGATGGTGGCAGCTGGATGACAGGATCTGCTTCCATGGCAACAATGAAGGCTCATAGTAAATTGTGATTCAAGATCAAGGAATGACAGTGAAAGTGTCTCACCTTCAAGACTGATGTTTGTAATCTTAAGACTGATGTACACTTGCGTTGACTCTCAAGGATAATCCAGGAGTCTCCCACACAGGAACAAATCTCGGAGTCTCCCAAAGAGGTGACCAAATCTCCCAGATAAAAGCAACTACAGACCTTTGCCATGCTGTATGCTGAGATTTTATCCATAAATTTTCCAAGAACACAAACGATTACATTGTTGGAATAATTTTACGGCATTGTTCGTTGTTTTGAACTTCTTATTTAAGGTGGCTGGAACCAGTTTCGCTACTTTTAAGAACCTTTTTTAGTGCCCCTGGGCACTATTGTGACATAATAGGTTACCACAGCAACATTATAGTTCTCCAAAAACACCCTATATTTCATCTTTACTTGCTTATATCTCAAAAATGAACTTGGTGACCCCCATTTTTTATTGTAGAATAGTAATTAGGAATCTGAGATAGAACTCTCAGCACAGTTTAAAACAAAATGTTGGTGAAACTGGTTCCAGCCACCTTAAGTGGTCAAAAATTTTAAGAAAGTCTAACTTGGACCATTAATTTTACGGCAATCATTTTAGCTCCAGACCATCTTGAAGAGATTTTGCTTTCAATCATATGGCTGTGTAATGTTTTCCAAGAACGATTATATTGTTACAAACTGCTTTTGACAACGAGTAGCCTCTATGTACTAGTATTAGCCAAAATGAAAATTACTTGGAATGCACCTTCCCTTTTTACATTACCAGCTCTGAGAGAATGAAGATCATAAATCAAAGCGGAATGCTCTTTAAAACTGAACTGAAAAAATAAATTTTGGTATGAAGGTTCAATTTTTATGAAGAATAATGAAGTGGAAGCAGTCCTTTTGAGAGTCAGTCGACCATTAATTTAACCCTTTCCCTTCTAAGAGTGACATTTGTATATTTTACTCTGTCTAACGCCAGACGAATTTACTCGTCAATGGGGGACTCTTCAGGGGTGAAAGGGCAAAGCATCCAAGCAAGTTAGGCCGTCTTTACCCCCAAACACAGGTGGCTCAAATGCTTCTGATAGGACTGCTAACAGTGCAGAAAAGTAACAATTCTGCCTATACAAACATGACACTTTCAATAAAGGTTTCCTTGTGTTTAAGGCCGGGACACATTAGGCGACAAGTCGCAGCGACATGTCTCTGCGACAAGTTGCTCCATGTGCACTACTTGCAAAACAAGTCGCTGCGACAAGACGCCTGTTCGGAGCACACGCAGTGATCTCGTATGAGGGGATATGTGAACTACCTTTCTAATTCAATATGGCTGACCATATGACGCTCTCTCATTGGTTTATTTATATTTTGTCGCAGCGACTTGTTGCCGGAAGTGTACACACAAAAATGATGCGACAACGGTGCTTTCGCTAATTTTGTCGCCGCGATAAGTTGCACAAATTCAAACTGGTTTGACTGATCGCGACGACAAAATTTTCCCGCAGCGACAATGATTTTCATGAAATTAACCGTGTCACACAAGGCGATTTGTTGCCAGCTTCTTGTTTTATGCAAACAACGTGGAACAACTTCTTGCTTAAGTAATTATGTCACATCAGTGCTATTGAGAGGAATAGCAACCAAGATTTTCCCCTTCCAAAAAGCTTTAAGTGATACAAAAAAAGACCTCTTTATGTGGCTACTAATTGAAGAATGCAGCTATTATGAGATGGTTTGTTGCGCGTATTACCACTTTGCACAACAAAAGTTTATGTTGCAAAAGATGGTGGTAAATAAGAGCAACAAACCATCTCATCTTGCAACCCAACATTGTTGCACGACAAGTTGCTGATGTTGCCTGTATTACTGGGCCTTTAGATATCAATGGACACAGATTAACCTACAACAGAAACAATGGACCTTGAAAACATATAACTGCCTCCTATATCTATCCAATCAAATTAGACCTTGTGTGGGTTTTGCAATATCTGGAACAAGATCCTTTTTGAACATAGTCCATTAACTATGTGAAGCAGCAGCGCCTGCATGAACGCTTTGGTAGAATTGCTAGCTGTCACCTTTTCCAAGGTTTTTAAAAAGTTGTTGATGGCTTTGAAGGGATTCTTATCTTACAGCCAGTTTTCCTTTAAGCCATGTTTTACGATTTACACTTATTAAATTTAATGTTGAAAGAAGGAAAGGTATATTGGAAGTGCAGATTATAGATGAATAAGAGAAGTGATCCTTGCACTTTATCAATTCAAGATTGTCTGTTACAGACACTTGAAAATTTCAGGTGGCTCCAACAGGAAAGGAACCAATGACCTATCAGAACCAAAAATTTGCTTAAATTGTCCAGATAAGCACAAGGATCACTTTTCTCATTGGTTAAAGTTAATGTGAGCCATAGGCTTGTTTCTGCCACTCTGTTAAATCCTTTGTTCCTTTGTGTGGGCTTCTTTCATGATACAGCACCTGTTAAATAAGCTTAAGATAGCCATCATAATAACCCTTTGACATCCAAACTGGCCTAAACCGGCCAGACTTAGTATTTTACTCTATCTAACGCCAGACGATTTTACTCATCAGTGGGTTAAAATATAAATCAAATTGCAAGTTAGCAACTTTCAGCTACTATTAATTTTTTAACTGCATGTTAATTATTGATAACCAGCATATGGAAATTTCAAATGAAAATTTGACACTCTCCACAAAGATTAGCCAAATATTAAGAGAAGAAAATCTTTCATATATGTTTCTTTCTTGAACACCCCACTCCATCTAGTCCCCTACTTAATCTACATGACCTCTTAATTGCCAGCAAGAGTAATACTACATACATGTACATTTGTGTTTTGAAGCACGGGATGAGGCTTTCCATTTTACCGATCTTTTGAATTCCTTGTGGGACCTTCATGTACCACTCTGGATCCTCTTTTTTCTTATTTTTCACAGCCAAATAAAATGGAGAATTTGGATAGACCTAATCGGCTAACTCAATGTTGTACCCAATTCAAATCTCCCGGGACTACGATTCTTTGAGTATTGTATTTGCATGATAATGTAGTATTCATATTTAAATGATATGCAAATACCTGGAACAAAACGTTTTATTCCCAAAGGGTTTGAATTGGGTACAACATTGAGTTAGCCGATTAGGTCTATTGTTCATTTCTTTTGGTCTGTGACTACGAAAGATTTTATAGCAATCAACTGCCTTGGTTTGAAGTTCATCCAGGGCTCGAAATTAAAAAAAATTGTTAGGTCGCCTTTTGGCGACCAACTGGAAAAATATAGTCGCCAGATGCAAATTTCAAGTCACCAGTTTGTATAATTGAAGTAATGTTCGGGTTCCGCTTGTTGAAAGTGTTTGATATTGTCCGGTAAGGCGTGGGACACATTCATACAATAAGTACGAAAATACAAAAACAAAAAATACATACTTCTACAAAACAATCTTGCCCAAACTTGAACAGTAAATAAAAGTTTCAAGCCGCTATCTTTGTAGCTAACGGGAGCCAAACACGTTTGGCATCCTCTTCATTACCCAAGAGAGAAGTATGGAAATGTTTTAAATCTTCCCCGCTTACTATATTTATTCCTCATGCTGATATATGTTGCATGTGTTCGCGCGGAACCTCGCGAAAGTCAATCACTTCCGTTCAGCTGTCTTTTTGCAAAGTTCCTGCGGTTCCAAGAGAGGTAATGGAGTCGCAGTTTTATTGCGAACAGAAGTCGGTAAAGTTTGGAGGGAATGTGGCTTTTTAAATGCAATTTGGCCCATTCTCTTACGCACACAAAGCAAGACAAGATAAGATGTTTATTTTAACTTAATTAATGCTTTTTGTACATCCAAATCATGCAAAATTCAGGTCGCCAAAGTGGCAACTAAACGACAATTTTAGTCGCCAAGAAGAAAAAGTTAGTCGTATTGGTGACCGTATTGGTCGCAATTTCGAGCCCTGTCATCACTTCTTTGGGTCTCTGAACCAGCAACAGTCAAGGCAAGTCTTTCAGTACCCTGAGTACTTTTCAAAGTGATGTCTCCCCATCTCATAGCACGACTTTCTGTGGCTGACCGCTTGCCAAAGATCTGACCAATATAACCGTGAAGAGCAGCCTGGACATTGATTGGCCTGCAGTACTCTGAATCTTTAGAAGCCCCTAATTCCAATTGTTTTCTTTTCTTCCCTTGGGAAACATTTTGGGCTGGG
Organism: Montipora capitata; assembly: GCA_949126865.1. Lineage (NCBI taxonomy): Eukaryota > Metazoa > Cnidaria > Anthozoa > Scleractinia > Acroporidae > Montipora > Montipora capitata. The sequence goes on along the minus strand of OX421452.1, from coordinate 1,920,122 downwards.
CTGCCTTATTTAGTAGAGAAGGGGCCACATTTTCTTTGTCATCACCTGCAGCAAAAAAAAAGGCATGACAACAATAATTTGCAATTTCCGTTTGCTTGGTATGCAATTCCTTTAATAACTAACAATATTTATGAATACTTGTGGGATTCTAATGTTCAAAACCCAACCTGGGATTGGGGGGGGGGGGGGAGGGGGGGGGGGAGGGTGGGGGAGGTACTGCCATATATGGGCTATATGTGCCACTGTGAAGGGTATGGTTTTTCAAGCAGTTTACTCTAGGATAGGGTATATAAGTCAGAGTGTTTGGGTCAAGAATAGGGTTGGTTAAAGATTTTATCTAGACTAAGGAAACCAGGAATTGCCACTTAAAAATATTAAAAAAATAAAATCAGCAAAGTTTAAATTTACACAACTCAGCCTCAGCAGTGTCAATCAATCCTGTGGGACGTAAAAGAACCCACACACTTGTCGCTAAGTGTGGGGCACGTAGTTCCCGGTGTTGTGGTCTGTCTTCTGTTGTGTATCATGGTTGGGAGGGTAAAAAAAGGGGCCACAGTAATTGGCGCAAGCTGTTGTGGCGCTCTGCCAGCTTGACTGGCAAAGTTAATAAAATTAAATTTAAAAAAACAATGGCTATCATAAAACACTACTGGATATTATTAACAGTCAAAATCAGGATTCAGACAGAAATCGGTGGTTTTAATACAGGTTAAAATTAAAGCTACTCTAGGATAGGGGGGATTTGCAGAGTTTACTCTAGTATAGGGTAGCAAAATTCAGCTGAACTAGCTCTGGTATAGGCTTAGGGTATTTTTCCAGCAGCACATCCCCACTCAGAAATTCCTAAGGCCTACCCCTAAGGAGGGGCTGATACTCTGGTTAGACTATTTGCGAGCTAAGCAATAGCACATGTGCAAACTTTCTCCTTGACGTACGTACCCGCACTCGCCAGGTTTTCGACCACTTTTCTAAACTTCCTACATTCTTGTTCCCAAGGGTAGGTTTTGTGATAATTCTCTCTTAAGTGACGTGCGTTTTCGTATCTCTCTCTCGAAGTCTGGTTGGAGAGCTGCTGGATACGAGCTGCCCATTCCTTCACATTATTATTTTCAACGATAACAGCATCCCCTCCTTCTACTTCTCGAAGAGCGTCGGCTATTCCACTTTTTGTGGATACAAGCAATGGAATGCCTCTTGAAATTGCTTCGAGAGCTCCCATTCCAAAGCCTTCTTCGCGGGAAGGAAGTACGACAAGATCCTTAGTCTTCAACATTTTTTTCATTTCCTCTTGATCAATGTATCCATGAACAGTTAGTTGTTCTTTGGAAATTTTTGTCTTGGAACAAAACCACTCTTCTAGTTTCGTATGCCCACCACTTTGGGATCCGACAAATGTCAAACGAAATTTAGGCCCGAGATAAGCGACTGCTTTTGCAACGATATCGTATCCTTTGAGCTTTCTATCTTCAAACGCAGCTCTTCCAAACATAAGGATATCACACACGCCATCCTTATCAAGCTCTGCTAAACGATTTTCCGATGGTTCGTATAAAGGGAAGTTGTCGAAAATTCCCGGAGTTATAACCTCTACTAAGGCTTCCGGGAGCACCTTTCGGTACTTTCGCAGCAGTTTGATGCCCACTGCGAAAACAGCATCAGCAGCCTCACAGAGCTCTACTTCATCTTGATGCTTCAGTTCGTTGTCCTCGATATGATCAATTGCAGGAAGATCGTCACATCCTTTCGATGACTTGTGTTTACCCAGGTCAAGGCAAAACACATGCTGCATCTGAATCCATTTACAGTTAGTCATTCGCATAATGAAGTACGCAGGCGATCCGAATTTCCTTCCGTGTCCAACTACAACATCGGGACATTGAAGCTCCGCTGGTGGAAATTTCAACCATTCATAGCAATTCCGATGGCCAGGCACTTTTTTAGCCGTCAGTAAAGTGACGCCATTTTTTCTGGCATCCTTCCGGTCGCCTTCGTCGCTTTTCGCCACGTAACAATAAACCTCAATATTAGGGCAAGTTTTTGCCACATTGATTGCAAACTGCCTATTTGCAGTCGATAAACCACCTTTTGTCGGCTTCCACTCATCAAGGACAAACATAACTTTGATACGTTTGGGGTTGACGTTGATAGTCCCTTGTTCACATAATGATTTCTCGCAGGAGGCCATATTGTAGTTTCAAAACGAAGTACAGCGCTTTGGTCCTTTTATTCTTGATAAGGGCCGAGTGGTAAAAAGAAATCAAGATGGCCGGCACTCAGCCGAAATGGGCGAACAACTGGGAAAGCTATTTTAATTTTCCCGCTCTTAGTTCATTGACCATATTTGGGTATATGTCGATTCGTACGCTGACCAATCGAGTTGTGTTCCCTGTATGGAGATGGGGAGGGAGTGGGGCAAGCGGAAGCAGACAACTATTTACCGAAGGATATTTACCCAGCCGCGATCGCAGAATGTCAGGTGGTGATAGCCAAATCCTTGTTGGAGAAGTGGCTTTGATAACCGGGGGCGGAGGTTACCTTGGCCGTAAGCTTGGAAATGAGCTTTTGCGTCAAGGCGGAAAGGTGATTCTATTTGATATAAGTTGGCCTTTCGATAATGACGAGTCTTACAGTCGTATGACATGTTTCAAGGTACGTTCTCAGCCGTGCAAGTCTTCGGATCGCCTAAAAATCGGGTGACTCAAAAACTGAAAACGGAGAAATTTTGATGTAGAAAGTTACAATGATATTACTCAAAGACCCGAACTGATATAGATTTTAATGTTTATGCATCAGTCAATTCCAGCGGTGCCCATCCCCCCCCCCCCCCCGGGCAACCGCGGGGCATTTGCTCAAGTTGTCAATCCCAGGGGTAAGGCATTTGCAATTTTATCGCGGCCCGGGGGCTGGGCATTAGCCTACCCCGGGGCGACCCCCGGGCATTTGACACACATGTTTTCGAATTAACATTATATCTGAAAAGACGAGGCCTTCGTTAAAGACTGGCTTGTCCGTCATGGACTCGAAAAACTTGTGGATGTTTTTAAAGGTATGTTTTCTCAATTTTAGGTATTTCTTCATTTATACTTGTAAGCATATGAATATATAAAGCGACAAGGTGAACTAATATCACAAAACAATCACTGACGTGAAGACTGCGTAAACACGACTACTTCGCATTTCGCATTCAAAACTAGCCTAGCAATTTTTAAATTCATGAAAGCGGAGTTATATGAAACACTGAAGGGTTGCGAATTCAAATGATGCGATCTTCAAGACAAATCTTGCAAGCTTAAAATGCGATGAGCGACGATCCTGGGGGCGGGGTATTTGCCCTGTTTCTTTGTCCCCACCCCGGGCATTTAGACAGCTTGTGTGTCCCCACCCCGGGGAATTTCCCAATTAAAAAAAAAAATGCTAATGCCCGGGGGTTAGCCCGGGGGGGGGGGGGGGGTGCGATGGGCATTGCTGGAATTGACTGATGCATTAATATTTAATGTTTCTTTAAAACAAGTGCAGTACAGCAATGAGAAGCCAAAGCCAGAGGCTTATGCGGCGTGCATGGGTCAGAGTATAGGGAAGATATCGTTGACGTCACATATTGTTATTAATGTCCAACCAGAACCTCATTGACTGTCGAAACAAAGGGTCTTTGTTCCTGTGGTTGGCACATTTGAAAAACAAAAGCAATGTTTGTAAACAGATATCTTCCCTATAGAAATTACAAGAGGAGCCTTGCTAATAAATAATAACAATAATAATAATAATAATAAGATTAATTATAATAACATGGTAAAGAAAATATTATTTGTTTTTAAAAATTGTGGACATACTTAGCTAGAAAGAAACAACATAATAAAAAGGAAAATAATAAGAAAGGGAAGAAAGTTGTGATATAACTACCGGTAAACATTGAACACAACTTAATTGCATACTATTAAAATTTGGTGCTTCCCAAATGGTCAATGTGATACGTCAACTAAATGTGAAATCAAGGGATTTGGAGCAATATCTGCAAATTAATCATTGACAGCAACTACAAGTTTTCCTGCCAACTACCATCAGGTTATCATCTTTGGTCCTGCCTGGCGAATTGACCATAAATCAAAAGGTTAAAAAATGGACACCATTCTTGGGTTTGGATAGTAATTAAAACAATAAAGCAAGTGACACAATTTTGAGGCAAACAAGCACTTTTTGTTTTGACGATGTCCATAAGGGACATTACTAGAAATTTAGCCTGCGAAGAGAGACCCTGCTCGTAGGCTACTAAAAATTACAGGCAACAAAGAAACCCTGGGGGTTGAAATGTGTAAGATACAAGAGGATCAATAACCAAATGACCTTTTTTCCCAAGAAGCCTGAATCAGAAAAATTCCAGGCTTTAATGATGATCTTTGTCAACAAAGCTTGTAATCATAGATCTAAGCCAGTTCCAGAGATTGATCTGGTTGGTTGTGCAATGGAACAATGTGAGAGGTGGCAGGCCCAACTCCAGTTAGACCATCACTGTATGTGAATGCAAACTGAGGTGAAATTGCTGCCATTGCTGCAAATTCTTAGACGTTCTGGTCTAGTTTAAAATAAGGGGACATTCTGTAGTTTATCTTCTTTGAAAAGGAGGCATCTAGAATATCTAAACTTCACAAGTAGTCTGATAAGACTTAGCATTTCACAAGGAAATGTCAGTGGCTGCTTTCATGTTCCTTCTTCATTTTCTAATTCAAATATTTTTCTTAGCTTCAGTTTGCCTGGTGAATCATGTGTGATCCTGGTTGTAATCAGTGTTGCTTTTAGTTTGTAAATAAATGTAACAATGCCCACTTGTCCTTCAATAGAATTGATACCTTTTTTTTAGGGTGATGTAACCAAACAAGAAGATGTGGAACAAGTCTTTGAGGACTGCAATGTTGATTTAGTATTTCATTGTGCATCCTATGGAATGTCAGGCAGAGAACAAGTAAAGTTTTCATATATTTAAATAAATTGTTGTATGGCTAGTGCTTGTTGCCGATATAACAAGTGTTCTGATTGCCTAATATGTTTTAGGGAATTATACCACCATAATGCCAAATGGCTGATTACAAATTTTGCAAATTACAGTAAAAACAAAACTAAAGGTAATTGCCATGCCAAATTGGCCCTTCTCTCATTGATCTCCTTCAATGATGCACGTTTGTTTTTTGCTGTTGATTTTCATGATTGTCAACAAAATTTATCATACCAGGTTGTAGTCATTTGTCTTGAAAGTAAAATTAATTTTCCTCACTTGTGCAGCTTATGGGGGGAGGGCTGGCACAGTGGCAAGAGCAACTCACTTACCCACCAATGTGGCCCGGGTGTGGGTTTAGTTTGACGCCTTCTCTACTCTGCTCCAAGGGGTTTTTCTCAGGGTACTCCTCAAAAACCAATGTTGAAATTGGTTCTGTGTGCAGCGTCCCTAATTAACGCCCCAGTGCTACAACAAGTTGCAAAAATAGTGGAGACACTTTATCTTCTTTGGGTGTTATTCATTTACCTAATATCTCACACACTATGGCCACCTCCCCCACTTATCAATGTTGCTAGCAATACAAAAAAAATTCTGAAAACTTGAACAGCCAACATTGAAAGGGGGAGAGGGAGGGGGGAGAGGGAGGGGGGAGTGGGAAAGGTTGAAATTCTAGATCCCGCGGGTATTGAAAGCTAGAAAAGGTGTTGTTTTTTTTTAACCCTTTAAGCCCCGAGGGGTTCCCCATTGACGAGTAAAATCGTCTGGCGTTAGACAGAGTAAAATCTATAAGTGCCATTTGGCACTATCGGGGCTGAAAGGGTTAAACAGGGACATAGTTTTTTCACGCTGTTAGCTTAACCCTTTAAGCCCCGAGGGGTTCCCCATTGACGAGTAAAATTGTCTGGCGTTAGACAGAGTAAAATCTATAAGTGCCATTTGGCACTATCGGGGCTGAAAGGGTTAACAGGAGTGTCCCACCAATTTTGCAACCTGTTATAGAAGGGAGTGACACTTGAAAGAAGTTCATTTGATTTTTGAAATAATGAAGGAGCTAATTAGGGCTCACATCACTGGAAGTGAAGTCAGTGGCGGATCTAGGGGAGGGGCCCGGGGGGCCTGCCCCCCCCCCCCCCTATTTTGGCAAAAGTATATATTCTGGTAAAAATTGAGGCTAAAATTTTTTTTGGGTTCACACACTCAAAAAAACCGGGCCCCTCCCCCCCCTTACCTGAAGGTCTGGATCTGCCACTGGAAGTGATCATGTCTGTTTGAATCAACTATTCAGCCACATAAGAAAGAACTCGTCAATCTCAAATGCTTGGTCTTTAAACAAAAATCTCAATTAACCTTGGCCTTTCTATTGCTTGGTCATTACAGCTAGACCTTAGTTTGAGATTTTCCCATAATGACCTCACTTTGGATTAATAAGTAGGGTTAGGGTTATCATTGTTTCTCAAAAAGTTCTCAAGTTCTGTGAAAAAATAAAATGGCTAATGTTTCAAGTGTTAGCCCTCCTTCACCTTGAGTTGCGTTCACTAGAATTTATGACAATTCACTTTTCCACCCAGTTACAAAGAAAAAACTCTGAATTCCTGGCATGGTTATAATAATTATTATGATATTTTAGAATGAAATAGATGTTAATGCTGGTAAGCAAATACTGGGCAGCACCTGGGAAGAGAGCGTGACTTCCCACTACCTTATTTGGCTCTTTCCATCATCCCGCCATGCGAGCCTTCTCGGTTTGACATTTCCAAAGCTCAACTCATTCTGTTTTTTCTGTTCGGCAATTTAATCCCCCCCCCCGTTTTGCTTCTGGTTCTTTTGTATTTTCTTTTCTTTTTTCCTTATGAGCTTATTGTAACCTCTTTAATAGTTCTCCTTAATAAAATATGGGCGGGGAATTGTTGCCTGCGGCACCCCTTCAGCCCTGTGCTGAAGCCCCGTTAGGGAGGGGGCATATTGTTACTTTGCTGGATTGGGTTAACTTGGCCCCAGGACATTATTCCAGCCACTATGCCCGCCTTGCAATACAGGCATGAAGCACCCCCTCGGCTAGTTGCCGAGGCCCCTCATCCAGTGGTCCATACAGGCGGTGGGTATTGTCCATGTCTTGCCAGTATATTCCCTGCCCCTCGTTTACGCCCAAGTTGTGTGTATTGTCTATTACTGGGCACCAAAGGATTAACATGCATTACAACATGCTTTGATATCTTGTTGAAATTAAAAGTCATCAGTCTGTTGTCCTTCTAAGTTGAAGCCTCTCGTGGTTCGTTGGAACAGCAATAATGTTCAATAGGAGGAAGAAATCACATTCTTTTCATAACCTCACAGGCAGCTCTCCTCTTACTAAGAGAGGACAGCCCTGCCAAAACCATAACAACTTTCTTGCATTTCAGCTTAACCAGCAGAAGATAGAGAAAGTTAATGTTCATGGAACTCAGAATGTCCTTGAAGGTCCGGTATCTATTGATTTATATATTTATACAGTGATATTTATCTTGATGGCAATGGGAATAACAAGGGTAACAATTAGGAGGAGTAGGATATAGTCACTGTGATAACAGTTGGGCCTAGATACAAAAATCTGGATTTTTTTTTTATTTTTAGTGTCGTGCAAATGGCATTCTTAGAAAGTTTTAGGATTTTTAGAGGATAATGTTTAGAAAAATACATGTACAGCTGATAGCATAAAAACAAATCTGGGTGGTTCCACTGTTTCCAAGCAGGCTCTTGCCATTCAAATATAGACTGCGAGCAGTCTCTCTTTTGCTCTAGAATGGTTGAAACAGACGTGTATATTGAACATTCAATGACTGAAGCTGCAGATTGCAAATTATACCATTGGCATTGGTTAGAGTGAAAAGAGAGGGTGCTTTCCATCATCATCATCATCAATCCAATTTTGATCCGGGTTTATCCCAACGGGGGTGGCCGGATTTACCCCACTTTGTCAGCAATCTTTTTAACTCCCACCCTTCATCTCGCTTGATTCATGGCGTCCTTTTTCTCCAAACCAACCCTCTTACTCTCCTTCTCCACACTTCCTGCAGACAACACACATCCATCCTCCTCTTCCTCAGTTCCTCACCCACCTCTTTACCTCTCCCACTCATACTCCCTACATTCCAAGCCACCCTCACCCCAAGCCGCTCATCAGGCTTCCCATCATTCTGCAAGCAGTGCTTGCGAGGCTCAGGGTAAGGGGTTGCACCTTTCTGTTTGTGGTAGGCAGGTGCGGCCCACCCCAGCCATTGGGCTGGCTGGTGCCCATGATTTCCTGCTGTCATCATGAGGGTTTTATTGGAGCGCACAGTTTTTACAGGAAGCATGCCCTTGCTTACCCCCAACCGCGGTGTTCGGTGGAAAACTAGCTCGGGAAGGCAGGGACGCTACTCCCTGAGACCCCATGTGGAGTCCCCTATCTGCTTTCCATTAAACCAAAATTTCCGGAAATTTCAGGCTGAAGGCAAATGGAAAGGTCCGTTTTGGTTTGGTCCAACCGAAATATTTGGGACCACCTCTGGAGGTGGTTCTCTATGAGCGGTGGTCTGGTCTGACCGAAATGTGCCATTCCATCTACAAAGATTCTCGTTTCCAGTCCCATTTCACTGTGATGTAACCGAACTTTCGGTTGGAAATTGACTTGTGATGAAAAATGTCCTTCCATTTTTCCTTGGTTACCGGGTAGTTTGACTGGTTTCTGACCTGATGGTCAGGCATAAGGGAAAGCACCCAGAGACTGCAGTGGTTTCATATTGCGTTTTGGAACCCTGGCGTTCCTGGGACGGAGTGTTTTTATTGGTCGAACTCTGAAGAAACAATGATATCAACTTTGATAAATGTCAACCAACTCTTAAAATTCCCAGTGATTTGGAGGCCGTTTATCGTGAAAATTTAAAACAAGAAGGGGAGTCATACCTGCTCTTCTTGATCACAGTCATTGCAGTCTCTCTGTTTACTCTAACCAACGCCCACGGTATTTGCGACCTGGAGCTTCAGCCAGTGAAAGTTCATTGGTAGGCGTTCGTTTCAACAATTCAAGACTGCAAGCAGTCTCTCTTTTGCTCTAAATCGTTAAAACGAACAAACACTTCAAAATGGCTGAAACTGCGGGTCGCAAATACCGCAGGCGTTTGCATTCGTTACAACGATTCTAGAGCAAAAGAGAGACTGCTCACAGTCTACAATGAATTTTTTTAAAATCTACTGGTCAGTGGTAGCCCACAAGTTAAGTTCCCAGCATGCCTTGTTAGCAGCGTTGTAAGGCCTGGAAGCATAGGAAGCTCAACATTTTGAATAAGTTTGAAGGACCGTGTTTGCATTCAATTTTGACCACAGGCAAGGGAGGATGAAGTGGGAAAACAAATCCCCATGCCCCTAAGTTTTTTAAAATCTATTTTAATTTCGAAAGCCATTTTAAGTTCTCGTTCCTAATGTCGAAAATATTTAAAATTCCATTACGTTGTTACAACTGGTCAGTCGGGTGCCTCTCTAAAAATAACTGCGTAGCCAAAATTGAATTTTAAAAGGAAAACCCTAAAACCTGGAATCTGGAATCCGGAATCACAGGTCATTGTTTTACCAATACAGAGAGTAAAAACTATCCTAAACATTCATAAAAGCTAACCTTAGGCCTAAAAACGTTTGTTTAGGCCTAATTAGGCCTACGGTTAGCTTTTATTAAATTTATGTTTAGGATAGTTTTTACTCTCTGTATTGGTAAAACAATGACCTGTGATTCCAGATTCCGGATTCCGGATTTTAGGGTTGCTCATTTTAAAAACTATAATTAGAAGACCCATGTATGGGGGATCCGTTCTCTTATCTCGTCCTGTCTTACCAAAGGTGACAAGAATCCCGCGTTTTGTGCTAATTATGTTATTATTATTATTTTGACAAAAAAGTGGATTACATCAGGATTTTTAGAATAAATTTCGAGATAAAACTGGGATATATAGAATTTTCAGATAGATTTTTAAGGCTGTAATTTTTGGAATTTTTGTATCTCATTCTAGATAACAGATGTCAACAATTATTGTTCTTAGTGATCCCTTCATAAAAGTCACCTGTTTTATTATCCACAGCCTGTCGTAAATACAATGTTGTTAATCTCATTTACACGAGTACATACAATGTGGTGTTTGGTGGACAGATAATAAGAGATGGAGATGAGTCTTTGCCATATTTACCACTTGACCAGGTGAGACATCAAGCCATATACCAAAACTTGTACTGAAAGGCATAGTAACCGCGGGTGATGAATGAAATGAAGAGATAATTTGTCAATAGTGACTCATGGATAGTCGGAAAAAATCCAAGTGCTGCTTTGCAGGACTTGAACCTATGACCTTACCATCACCAATTTGGATGCTCTACCACTGAGCTTTAAGAGACCCATGTCGAGGAGCTAAGTCATTAAACTAGGATCAGGTGACAATTATCTCATGTTACTGCTAGGATCTAAATTGTTGAAATGTATCATATTTGGAATTGAAATGAAGACATCTATTTATTTTAGAGTACAATCGAATCATTCTTGAAAGTTAAGGACGGTGCCTACTATTGTTATTGCGCAGACGTTCTGCGCATCTCCAGATACTCGGATTTCCTATCGGTAGTGCTTACTAATGCCCGTATATTTTTGCGGGGCTTAAAACTGTTTGGAGAAAGCAGAACTTAGCAAGTGCTCTTACTATGCAAAAAGAAAATTGAGGGTAGCCATGCATTTTTCAGAAATAATTAAGCTTTAATTTGGAAAGGAACGCCATACATTGCTTTGTATTTTAAAGCTTTTTACTAATATTGTTGATTAATTATCTTTGAAAAATGCAATTTTCTTTTTGGAATTTAATAACATGTAATAAATGTCACACTAAAAAGGGTCATCGGTTGCTGAAGTAGTTTAAATCGCTTTAATCCAGTGGTCGAGAACACACAATTACTGTGCACCAAGATCGACCAGTTCTACCAAAATTCAACCGCTTCCTGCACTATATCTCAAGCATGAAATGTCCCATTACACTATCCCCTCCATAAAAGGAAGGAATCTCCGGATTCAGGACTACTACGAGTGATAAAATAAAGTAAATCTGTTTAGTCTCTTAGCAAAACTCTTGAAGGTTTATCTCTCTACTAGAAAAAAAAAGCAGTTTCAGAGTCCCTGCAATGTTCTTAGCCTTCTTCAGCAATTTTGGTCTCAGTTTCTGTATCTGCTCCTTGTCCTTTCTTTGGTTGTCTTCCAACATCTTCAAACAGTTCGTTATCTGCTGCAAACTATTTAGAATCCACTCACCATAACGATCTGGAGGTCTCCTTACGGGTACAGGCCTTGGGCTCTGTCCAGCTGGCTGTTCCTCTTCTACCTTGTGTTCGTCTTCTCTGTTCTCCTTCACGCTCGCGTGATTATTTTGAACGTCTTCAGACAGTCTACCTCCCTCCATATCTGGCATCTCTACTACCTGGTCGCATCCACCACCCTGTTCGAACTCTCCCACTGAAGCCGTATCAGCCAGGCAGGACCCATACCCACTTTCGTCTTGCACATCAACAACCTCGTCGACAAACTCTTATCTTCCGTTCCACCTTCAACTGTACCAGGCTCCATTGGTTCCACCTCCCCACCGGCTGGTGCTACCCGTTTACTTTCCTCGCTTCCACCTTGAGGTACGTCTACTGACCCCCCAGCAACTGGTTCCTCCGACGGTGCTTCCTGCCTCTTCTGATACAAGCGCAGATTGTTGAAATGAACTACATGTACTTGAGATCTCCTGGAACGTCCCCTGACTTTCTTCACCCGGTTAATGACATCCGTGACGTGCTCCACTACCTCAAATGGGCCCTCCCACTGCAGATGGAATTTGTTTTCTTTACCCGGCTTCAGCTGTGGAGTGTAGCATAGCACTAAATCACCAGTCTGAAACACCATATGTTTTACGCCCTTGTCGTAGCAATCTTTCTGCCGACGCTGAGCTGCTTGCAGACTTTCCCTCAGGTCACGGTACGCAGTTTCCAAACTACTCTGAAGATCACTGACAAACTCGGAGTAGTTCCTTTCATCGACTTCGGCCCTGCCCATCATTACATCCAGAGGTATTTGCATTTCCCTGCCAAACATGAGTTCAAAAGATGTATGTCCAGTGGAGGAGTGGACACTACTTCTAAAAGCCATCATACAGTAATCTACAATCCTAGACAAAAGTAGTTGGGAAGGTTATATAAATGAACCCCACCAGAGCTGTATTTCAACCCGCTTCTGTTAAGGCGCAAAAAAACACTTACTCCTTCTGTTATAAAGCCCCCCTCCCCCCTATTCAATGTTGGAAGGTAACACTACAATTTCCTACGAAAAGCATTTAGTTTTGCACAACATTGAATCAGGGGGGTGGGGAGAGAAGCAAAGAAGACGTCAAAAGTGGTAACCTTCCCAACAGTTTTGTCTATGATTGTAGGTGTTCATCCCAACTCTGTGGATCATCTTCAACTCTGGCCTTCAGCATGCTCTTTAAGGTTTTGTGCAGGTTCTCAATCTGTCCATTGCCCTCTGGGTGGTACGCAGTTGACCTCGTTTTGTTGATCTCCAGCAAATGCCACATTTCCTCAAACACCTGGCACTCGAAGTTTCTTCCCTGATCACTATGTTTGCTGTCTGGCACACCATATCGACACACCCAGTTCTTCACCAGCACCCTTGCACAAGTAGTGGCACGTTGATTGGGAATTGCAAACGCATCAGCCCACTTTGTAAAACTGCACTGCACAGTCAGAATGTAACGCTTTCCGCTTTGAGACCGTGGCAAGGGACTAACAATGTCAATATGGATTCTCTGCATAAGGTTCCCCGTTTGTATTGGATGTAGAGGTGCCTTTGGCTGAGGTCTGGACTTGCACTTGGCACATGTCAGACAACTGCTACAGTACCGATGCACTGCTTTTGTCAACCCTGGTCTCCAGAACCTGTTTGTCATCTTTCTCAAGGTCTTCATCCTTCCTAAGTGGGCACCTGCTGGACCATCGTGAAATTTAGAGAGCACTTCTTTAATTAATAAGCCCTTGAGGTAAGACCATTCTGCTCTTAGCTGGGGAAGTTCCCTTGGCAGATCGCAGGTAAAATACTCCTTCTTGTAGCCCCAGCAATTCCCACTGTGCCCTTATTTCCCTTGTTGCTCGACTCGAGGGCTGGAGCTCCTCAACAGTCGGTTTCCTCCATTCCCGCAACACCTGATCAACCAGTGGACATACATCTGGATCCTGAGCTTGAGCTCAAGCCACATTCTTGGGTGACCACAGGTCCTCTTCATCGCTCTGGTGTTGAGCACTCGACATTCCGCTGGTGACTGTTGCTATCTGTGGTGCTGTAAGTGGGACACACGAGGGGCAGTCTCCATGATTTCGCCGAGGCCGTCGAGACGAACTGTCTGCATTGCTGTGTTGCTTTCCAGGCCGATGTTGGATCTCAAAATCATACTCTTGGAGGCATTCAAGCCAACGGGCTACTTGTCCTTGGGGTTCTTTAAAGGAAGTCAACCATCGTAATGAGTGATGGTCAGTTCGTAAACAAAACTTGCGCCCTAACAAATAGTATCGGAAGTAGTCAATGTAAGTAACTAAAGCAAGCATTTCCAACCGAGTGGTGCAATAGTTCTTTTCATGATCGTTCAGGGAGCGACTACCATAAGCAATCATTCGCTCAGTCCCATCCGGTTGCTGCTGAGACAAAACCGCTCCGATTCCTAGGTACTGGCTTGCATTGGTATCAAGGATGAAAGACCCAGCCGTAGGGCTGAAATCGGGATAAGCTAGAACTGGCGCGCTTACCAGGCGATCTTTCAGCTCCTCAAATGCAGCTTGTTGTTCCTGCTGCCAACTAAAGGGTATATTCTTCCTGCACAGTGTATAGAGGGGCTCCGCAATACTGGAGAATCCAAGAATGAACTTCCTGTAATAGCCGACAAGGCCAAGGAAGCTTTGAAGCTCCTTTACATTCACTGGTACTGGCCATTTTTTGACGGCTTTGACTTTCTCCGGATCGGTTTTAGTTCCTTCAGCGGAAACAACATGTCCAAGAAAAGTGACTTCTTTCTGAAGGAAGTGTCATTTAGTGGGCTTCAGTTTCAAACCAGCAGTTCTCATGCAATCAAACACCAACCGTAGGCGGTGGATGTGATTTTCAAAGGTTGAAGCCCAGATGATAATATCGTCCAAATACACTAGACAGTGGGTCCAGGTAAGGCCACTGAGTGCTAGATTCATTAATCAAGTGAAGCTAGCCGGTCCGTTTGTCAATCCGAAGGGCATGACTCTCCACTGGAATTGTCCCTTGTGTGTCGAAAAGGCAGTCTTAGGCCTATCCTCTTCTTTCACCTGCATCTGCCAGTACCCCCAGGCTAAATCCAGACTTGAAAACCACTGGGCCCCACCCATCTAACACATCATCTGTCCAAGGCAGTGGTATGGCATCCTTAACCTCAGATGGTTAAGTAATATGCAAGTCACAGTATGATTTACAATACCTGTAACATAGATACCGGAGTCCGATGTTGCTGACAACACCCTGTTATTTACACATGCTGGGTTGTTTACCTCATTGGCGACCACTGATTCTTGGGCCACTACTCCAGGTCTCACGGGGACTGCCTGGCCCACGGCAGGCCCCGAGCTCTGTGTCCCCCTTCTTTGTGTGGACAATTTCGAGCGAAATGGCCAGGTTTGTGGCAAGCAAAACATATCACCTCAATCCGGCGCCGCGAGGTCGAAGTTGTTTCAGCTTTTCGTTCCAGCTCACGAATCCCTTGTGCTCACGAATCTCAGATGAAACTTTCTCACTCTCCGCTGAACCACTCACCGCATTCACAGACTTTTTCTTCTCAGCCGACAGCACTGCCTGACAAGCTTTATGGGCACTTTCTAATTGACGAACAACACCTACAGCCTCCACAACAGCCTTGGTTGACTCATAAATACTTTTTCCCGCAAATCATCACTGAGTGTCACTCCTTGAATAAACTGATCTCTTGCCAGCTCCACCTTAAACTAATAAACTGTCTCTGGGTAGGCATTTTCTACCAATTCCATCACATTATCAGCAAATCCTTTGAAATCCTCATTCGGCCTTTGACACCTGGCTCGCAACTGCAATTTATAAATAATCTTTCCTTGTCTTGCCCGAATCAAATTTTTCGACCAGCTTCGCTGTGAATTCTTCAAAGGTTAGTGATTCTGAAAGTTTCAGAAGCTCAACTGCTTTGTAGGCCGGTTGCTCAAGCAGGGTCAGCAAATACGCTCGACAATCTGATGGTTTGATATGTACCAGATTTGCATACTGAAGAAACTGGGACAGCCACGTTTTGAAATGTTGACCCGCGGAATAGACACGCGGTGTTCGTACATTCCTCTTGGATTCCGTTTCCGTTTACACCACCATACTCTGCTTCAAAGCCTGAGATAAGGTATTCACCAGCTGTTGAATTTTGGAGCTTTCCTCTGGCAATGCACTCTTCAGTAGTTTCTTCGCTTGTTCTTTTGGTGCGCGTTTTGCTGGAAGACTGCCTTCGGCACCTTCGTGCATTTTATGTTCATCGTCACTCATTTCTGCTCATTAAAATCGCACCGCTGCCACCAATGTAATAAATGTCACACTAAAAACGGTCCAGACGGTTGCTGAAGTAGTTTAAATCGCTTTAATCCAGTGGTCGAGAACACACAATTACTGACCACCGAGATCGACCAGTTCTACCAAAATTCAACCAATTCGTACACTATATATCAAGCACGAAATGTCCCATTACAAACACTTCTTGAGTTCTGCTTTTCCTGCATATCCATACAACCGCGCAAAAATATTATAGGCACCGTCCTACCAGTGTAAACACTGATTTAGTTATTTAGTCTTGAAATCATATTGTTTTAGCTCATTGACTCCTAAACTGCACCCCCATTGATGACAAGTAAAATCGTCTGGCATTAGACATAGTAAAATCAATTAAGATGCGATCACTCCTAGCTTGAGTCAATCGGTTAAAATTAACAAGAGAAAGGTCTTGCGTAAAAAGCCCAACACCAGATCTTAGAAAAAATGTACACAGGCCCACTGTTACTGATCCAATGTACATCCATTCATTTATATAAAAATAATAATAATTTAATATTTATATTGCACAAAATACGTGTAATATAATTATGATCAAATGCGCAATACATGAAATTAAATTATCGACATTAATGAGTTA
>OX421452.1:1886404-1898904 GCA_949126865.1 Montipora capitata | reverse complement strand
AATTATTGGGCAAAAGCATAAATTAAAACATTATTTTTCTTTTAATCATGACTGGGTTTGGAAAAAAAAAAAGATGGATCATTTTTTGCTAAAACACAGGCATACAAACTATAAAGAGAAAAATCTCAAGTGCTCCTTACAGGAATCTAGCCAATGACCTTGTGATTCATCATTTGGAAATTCTTGGAAATTTGGGCCAACATAGTGTTCCTTGGTTTGTCCTTGCAAAGGAGACTGGACTGTCACTTTCAATAAACTGGAGATTTGTTCTGTTTTGTGACTCTCCCTTTAGGACGGTGCCTACTATTGTTATTGTGCATACGTTCTGGCATCTCGAGATGCTCAGATTTCCTATCGGCGGTGCTTACTCATACAGGGATATTTTTGCGCAGTTCAAAACTATGAGTAGAAAGCAGAACTTAGCAAGTGCTCTTGCTATCCAAAAAGAAAATTTGGGGTAACCACGCATTTTTCAGAGATAATTAAGCTTGAATTTGGAAAAGAATGTCATACATAGCTTTGTATTTTAAGCTTTTTACAAATATTGTTGATTATCTTCAAAAAATGCTTTGTTACCCCCAATTTTCTTTTTGGATTTCAATAACACTTGTTACGATCTGCTTTTCCTGCATAGTCAGTAACCCGCGCAAAAATACCTTAGAATTAGTAGACACCGTCCTTAACTGCATTGTGAAACTCAAATACTGTGTAGGTTTGTGTGTTGAGGGCAGCTATTCATTATAAAGAAGATGAGAACCATGGGGTCTAAAAGGACTGTCCTTAATTACGACATATTTTTGCAGTTGTGTTGTTCACTGATTGTCACTAATTGATGTGAATGATTAACCTCTCTCTCTCTCTTCCAGCATTACTCACAGAATTAGTCCATTCTGTTGTTGGAAAATACATCTATAATTTTCAGCCATTGCTTACAAGGACAGAGGTTAGAAGTTGTTTGTGGTTTGGATATGGTAATTTATTGACTCAATTTGGTCTTACACTAAAAGATAGAGGGTTTGCAGCTCATGCATAATTCACTTTCAGGCTTCCTGAGCTCAAACATGCAATATCTTCTGAACTGATATGGTAGGCAGAGATTTTCACAAGGTTTTACTGCGTTTTTCACCCTCAAGCGCCAACGGCCAAACTGCGTTTTGGCTTTCATCAATCAAACTTCTGACACCAACCACAGATGACGAAATCAACTGATGCGTGACTAACCCACCAAGCAGCATCATTAGTTCCCATGGTAGTCTTAGATATTCAAACTTGACGCCGATGGAAAGCCATGGTGTATGAATCTTTTCACTGAAGAATTTCTGAAAACATATACCCGTAATGGTGTTCAAGCTGTGAACTAAACAAAAACTCCAATTTACTTTCTGGAGGTGGAGTAAATCTTCCCGGCTATGTTTGGAAATTTGATTGATGGAAGCCAAAACACAGTTTGATGCTTAGCGCTTGAAGGTAAGATTCTGCAGAATTATGAAAAATGCAGTAACAATAATATAGAAGACCTTCCAAAATCATCTGTGAACCATCACAGACTCTTGAAATTATGTCAACAATCACCATTTTTAATGGTTGTTGAGAAATATGGCTCCCTCCTAACACACCAACAAGGTTCTCGCAAGCCAATTACCACTATTTCCTGTTTCTTTGACATGCAATAATTATTATATTCAACGAACCCCAACCCTTTTACATCTTAAACTTAGAAGTACTTAACAGAAGGATAATGCAAACAGACAGAACAGCTTCGACTGTGATTAAAACTTGTAAAAAATGAATAACCCATACTTAATGGAAATGCTTTCAATAGACCTAATCGGCTAACTCAATGTTGTACCCAATTCAAATCTCCCGGGATTAAGATTTTTTGTGTATTGTATTTGCATGATAATGTAGCATTCATATTTAAATCATATGAAAACACCTGGAACAAAACCTTTTATTCCCAACGGGTTTGAATTGGGTACAACTTTTAGTTAGCCGATTTGGTCTATGCATGCCATTTAACCAAGCAGAAAGGAAATCTTTACTTTAATACACAGGATGAATAATCAGTAAACTAATATTACGGTATATGGATCCCTGTTGAAATCTGAACAAAACTAAACTTAGTGGTTGAACATTTTTTAAAACTTTCTTTTTGTACCTTGCAACATCCTTTCCAATACACCAAATCTCAGTTGGATTGTCTAGGATGAGTCAGGTCAAGTTGACCCATCTTGCTAATACAGGTAACTTGTGTCACCAGAAGTCAAGTTGCACAAAGACAGTTATAAAACTTCCAGGTTCTTAAAGCAAGCACACAAACATGACAGTTACTGTACCATCTAAGTCTGAGGTTGGCTTGACCTGTCTTTACGAATGTTGATCCATTTCACTGGAAGTCTGGTTGCAAGTGACAAAGATAACACTTACATAGGGAGGGCAGAAAAATCTGACAAATCAACTACAGTCTATCAAACTGGTTTGATTTCGCCGACACTGTCTACTCTCCTTATTCACTGTTTTTGTTCAATTTTCTAAGTTTCTCACAAACTGACTTTTGGAGAGACAGGTCGAGTCAGCTTGACTCTGATCAACACATAGACCGTATTCATAAATGGCGGTCACATCTATAATTCTTTTGTCCACATGCAAATTAGCCTACCAAGCCTCATTTTAGAGCAAAAATTCTTTTCAATTAACTGTATGGTATCGAGGCTTGGTAGGCTAATTTGCACTTCGACAAAAGAATTATAAATTGGCCGCCATTTATGAATAAGGTCTATAGATACAAGTCAATCAGATCAAGGCAACCTGCCATGATCTGCCTCACATTGGGTGTATGGACAACCCTCACTTGCAAAGAAGCCTGAAGAAGTCAAGGCCAGAACGTTTCCAGGCTATTTCTTTATTATTTGAACCTCTCTCTGCCACTCTTTCTTGTGATTTAATGTTACATCTTACAGGTATACACTACTGCAGTGACGCATTACTTTAGTGTGAAGAAGGCAAGAGGTCATCTCGGGTACAATCCACAGAAATACACACTGGATGCAATCATAGAACAGTTCAAGAAGACAGGTCATGGAAGGCCCAAACATCCACCATCTCAGATTGTATATCACCTAGTGAACATTCTTGTGGGCATTATGATTGCTTGCTTCCTTCTAGGTTGTTTACCCACTGTTAATTAATACTGGGAAGAGATTTTTTGTTCAATGGTCACTGGTCCTTAGTGAAAATGGGCCCAATGATTAATATTGCCAAGCTGATGAGGCAGGATTTTCTAAAAGCTGCTTTAAACAAGAGTAGGGTCAGGACAACCATAAAAACAACATCTAGGGGTACACAAATTCATAGGGGGAGGGACAACATCTGGTATAAATACACATAGGACAAGGCATTAACTAGGACTAACATAAACCTGTTCATCTCCCATTGATGATTGATATCTCAGAGTTTCACTCTAAGGACTGATGAATCATACATAAACAATTTATTTGCAGCTTTGATACACAGATAAATTATCCAAGATCTCCCAGTTGGCAGTTGTATAAGTTCGACTAATGATCCTAGCACTATTCCAAGGTGACTTTTAAGTGTTAATTTGTCATTTTGGTCAATGCTGCACAATAGACCTTTTTGCAGATACGGCAGGCATTTTGATTTGTATTGTTCCAAAAGACAAATTATGGGATGCTCAGGGGGTCAATTAATATGTATTTGCCCCCCCTGGGCATCCCATAATAGCTATTTGAAACAATAGAAATCAAGATGGCCACTGTATCTGCAAAAAGGTCTATTATTATTATTGCTCAAGTTGTAAAACCAATAATCCAAGTTTATTAATTAAAAAAGTAAAATAAATACTCCTGACTGAACTAGCCTCCATGCAACATTGAATGCGGGGAGGGCAAAATTATTGAATTGGTCCTAGAAATAAGTCGGAATTCTGTTCAAAAAAGCATGACTGTCCCTCCAAATATGTCCAATATTGTAGACAAAAACAAAAGACAGCTGCTTCTTTTTCATACACTCAGTTACTTTATTCCACCACATTTTGTTATGTTGGAGCAAACAGAAAACTATAAATAATATGCTTACGCAAAAAGATTCTAAGTGGCTTAACAAGAAATATTACACATTCCTAAGACTATATCTGCATAATTTTTATGTATTAAAACACAACAAAAATGTTTCACAGTTCAATGAAGGAGTTACATAAAACAGTATACTTTTTTGTCAACTATGTCTCAAAGTATTTGTCACTTACAAATTTTAAGAATGAAATCAATTAAGATTAAGATCACTTTGCTTTCTTTTGCTGAGAAATTCTGAAAACATAGACTTTCTTGCCCATCCAGTTCTTCCTGCGAACCATCCCATTATAGTGTGACGCACCTTACCATGGTTTTTTTACAAATTGTCCGCCAATCAGGGTGTGCGAATTTGATTGACGGTCACCTCTCCTAACCTTGCAAAGTTTGAATGGGTTGTTGAGTTGACGTATTTACACGTAATTGTCAAATGTCAAAGTTTGTTGGGTGGCCACAGTAAGGTGCGTTGCACTGTAACATTAAGACTTGAGTAATTAACTTAAAAACACTTTTTCATCCCCCTACCACCATAGTACTGGGTTGTCTTACGTTGCTTAGAAGTTACAAGAAAAAGTTTCCCTTCTTGGCACACTTCATAGTTACCACATCGGTTACACTAGCAAGTTCACAACCATCCTCACACCACTAATGACACAAAGCTGTTGTATTGCTGAATATTTCTTTTAAGGATATCGATACATGGACCCAAAACTCTTTCAAACCGTTGCCTGTCAAGCTTGACACACTTGAGAGTTCCTTTTGCTCTGACAGTGGCAGCACGAGGTCGATTCAAGACAAGTGCTATCTCGCCTATCCAGAGAAAAGTTTAAAAAACAAATTCATAATTTAAAAGCACCATCTTTGTCACAACATGTTTAGGATTGAATCTAATGTCCCTTATTTCATTTACTTTTCTTCATATTCCATGTTAATGAACTGGGACAAATCAGTCTGCATGGAGACTGATAAACCACACCAAACTAAAACACAGATTGTGTGCTCATTCCTTCAACTTGTTAACATAAAACAGTTACAGAACTTCCCTGTCTTCTTCAATTCCCTTGAAGGTTCCAAGACATCCTTGGTATTAATTTTTAGCCTTCCACAACATTGACAGGGGGGTCGAAAAGCAAAATCTTGTTGAAAGAGTGGACATGTAGAAATAAAAGTCTGCAAAACCACTCCACACAGACTGTGACATCCAATGTTGTGGATGCTCCCCTAGGAAGTCATTTAAGGACAACTGTCATAAGGATTTTCCTTGTTTTACAGAAATGGTGGAGACACTCCACTGAAGTTTCTATCCACACAGGCAGCTCTAAAAATGGAGCTGAATCCAGTAGAACTTACCAAAGTAGTCTGACTGCCCCAGGCGGCTGACCTCAATGTAATCTTCATTTGGAGAACGCCGCTGCAGAACCACAGCAACTCCCTTGAACAAGTTTGGAAAATATTTAAATTCATACATGTATACCAAAAATTAAACCTCAATAAATTCTCCTGGGTAGGATGACAAATTGCTAGTAAATCACTGATTGTATTAAAAAAAACCTTTCGAGAGAAAGAGAGAGCAAGAATGAGAACTGTCTCTTACAACTGGAAACCAAAGGTTATCAAACATTTTACAGCTTTCTGAGAACCAATAATTTTACAAAGGTCACTCAAATTTACCAACAAAACTTACATCAACAATGATGTAGAATTCATCACCATGTTCACCCTGAACTACAACATTTTCATTGTCCTCGTAAGTGACAGCTTCTAGGGCATCTGCCACGGTCAGACGTTCCCACTTGTCTAGAGACTCAAGAATACTGACTTTCTCCAAGAACTGTTCGTACATCTTTCTTTTACGAATTTGACTTCCCATCAAAATCCTCCGGTAGGTTACACGATCAATAGCCCAAAGCTTCACATCTGTTTTTGACTAAAGGAACAAAGGATGTGGGAAATACAAAATAACAAGCATTAATTTTACAATACCTGTTAATTTTAAAATTAAATTCTTCACCAGATTAGCCTTTGTTAATTAGCATAATGTTTACACGGTCCATTTCTGTTTGGATCTCCAATTCAGTCCTTGACTTTTTGTGTTGACATTCCTTTTTTTTTTCTTTTACCACATTTCCTTCCTCATTTGTTAAAGATAAAACTTCTTATTTTCCATTAGTTTCATATAAAATGTGATAATTCTTCTCACCCGCCTAGAATACATTTACACGTACTGGTAGCTTTACTTGTATTTGTAAATAACAGAAAGATCAATAAATCCCACAAATGGTGAAATGAGAGCCAATACCGTTGTTTTCATCTAACCGTAGACACATGACGGGGAAAAATGTTCTTTGAAGTTTGAGTTTGGCAGCCTTTAAGCAAAAAATTGAAACTTTTGTGCATGATGGTTCAAAAGTATCCAAAGCATACTTTATCAGATTAGGGTCAATTTCCTAGAAAAAGTCTTTGATGTCCAGTCTTTCCGCCATTCTAGGAAAACTTGCATGAACATCTCCCAAACTTCGAATGCTTAAAGACAAACCTTGTCATGTTGGCGGCCACTTAGAGCATGTTTTCCCGTCACATGAAAATGGTTAGATGAAAATGACGGTAATGATCCTGGCAGATAAACTGTGCTGCAATGGTTGACACACTTACTAGTGGTGGGTGGGGGAAGAGGGTGATAAGAGAACTTACTACAATAGCCCATTTCAGAGTTGCTGCATACTGTACCTAAGTTTCAAAGCGAGTCCTGGTGCACAACCATTCAAATGGAAATGAGTTGCGTATTCTTATGCAAATCAAACTCATTTCCCTTACAATAGTTGCGCACCAAGACTCACTTCAAAACCGAGACAAACAGCATCTCGGAAATGGCCCATTCTCCGTTGAGTCAGACTTCGGAAGTTTGGTGACAATGTTTCAGAGTTAAAGTTACCACATAGTCAAGGGCAACTTGCTTCCTTTCCAAGAGTAACTGTTAGGCCCTTGATGTCATGAGCGATGAAGCCCACCAAAATCTACAAATGGTAACAGTTAAATTCAAACTGGTGACGTCAATCACCAAAAAGTTACCCTTAGAAATCAAGCAAGTTGCCCTTGACAACATGGTAAATTTAACCCTGAAACTTTGTCACCAAACTTCTCTAGTGTCATACTCACCTGAGAATCTTAGTACTTGTATACATGTTCTTTTAACCCATTCATCTCTAAACCGGCCATACGTAGTATTTTACTCTGTCTAACGCCAAACGATTTTACTTGCCAATGGGGAACCCCCAGGAGTCAATGGGTTTTTGCAATGACAGAGGGGGTAGAGAATGGCATTTATATACACACATATACTCTTTGAAATCAAGAGGGAAGCCAAAAATTAAAAAATTTTGAAGCATTTTAAATTTTTGGATAAAAAAAACTAAAAGACCCCAAAAGTAAAAGTAAGTGCAATAACTGAAACACAACAAAATCCAGTGCAAAAACAAAATTTGGGCTGCACTCCACATCTGTTATGATATGAAAGTTTGGGAAGCATATTGCTGGCAAGTATGCTTGGGAGACTTAAAACTCTTTTGTGAGAGGATAAGGTTCACTAGATATTACAGACCTTTATGGTTGCTGCTCTTGGAGTGCCATAGATCAGAGCTAGTTCACCAAAGCTCCCTCCCTCTCCAATGGTAGAGACATACTCATCAATGACAAATACCTGTCAACGAAAAAGCAATACAAATAAGAAAGTTTAGAGAAGAGAAATGTAATGCTATCATGTTCCTGGCAAAAGGGAATCTCATTAGTTGTTAATCCATGGTTGTTAATTACCAAAACAGTAGAGGAACCTAAGAGGGGAGCAAATGGCCTTCTTACAAGAGTGTTGGCTAATAGTCTCAGTTTTGCAAGTCCAGTTTTCATCTTCCTTTAAAATAACAGTTAGATTACTATTGTGCTTCTTACTGGTCCAAAAAACATGTATTTTTTCCAAACAACCGAAATTTTCAATTATCTGTTAGGGGAAAAATGGTTAAGACCAGGCAGAGGAATTTAACTACCTGGGGCCCAGTTTTTTCTAAAGCCAATTAACTTAACCCAGGAGTAGCGAAAGCTTTGGTTTCATTTTTTAAAGGTTGACTTTTTCTAATGTAAATTTTTTGCCGAAAATATCAGCCCTGAACAAACTTTTCTACGTAGAGAAATAAACTCCTTGGCTAATTTTTTAATCTGGGATTAGCATCAAACAGCTTTTGAACAGCCGAGCCCTGGAACAGAATTTTTCCAGAATAAGACTTGGACAAATTTCTTCTTTATGTATTTTTGTTTTCCAAATTTGGCACAATTTGTATATATGTGAGTGATTTGGAGGCTGCCAACTGGAAAGTACTGCTTGAAGGACCACAAGAAATCTTTAGGATATTTGCACCAGGTCTTCAGTTTATGGTTAAAATAGAATAATTCGATGCCTGGATTTTAAACTACACAGAAGGTCGTACCTTTTGTCCTTCTTTCACTTAAGTGATGGCTTACTTCAGCCACACTGATCATCACGAAAAGTTGAAACAGTTTTTCTTTTACGATGTAACAAAACGTGAATCACAAATTCAAACGACGAGCCGTCTTTGTTAACAACAACAAAAAATAAAGACAGTGTTTGTTGGAGTTCCAGTTCAAAGAATGTGGGATGAAAATGAAGTTAGGTTTTGCCATCAGCTTGACAACAACAATGAAAGCAAATGCCTCGCCTTACCAAGTTAACCAATACTGTAGCCACAATATCGAGTAAAAATTACTGAAACCTTACAACTTTTTTCCGTGACCGCTTCAAATTTTCGGGCTGATATGCAGTTCTCCTCGAAGGTAGCACACATGTTTCGCTGTTAGCAAAAAGTTCCTAGTTTCATATGGTTCAAAACTGACATAAGTAAACAGAGAAGACGAACATTCAGCTTACATCAACTTCCCCGCTGTCAATGATGTAGAAATTATCTCCCTCGTCACCTGAGATAGCAAAATATACAAAAATTGAGTACCCCTGGGGATTTACTGTCGCAGTAACGTTAAATCGTGTACGTGCGAATACTGCATGATAATTCGACATGGGGAATAGTATAAGAGGAAAAGATTTTCTATTTATTCGAAGTGAACGCGTGATGTTTCTACGAAGTATAATTTACTGCACAGTCAAAAGGGGATGAAATAAATTCGTCTCATGGCTTTAATACCTACCTTGTTGAATCACTGTTTCCCCAGCGCCGTGTTTAACCAAAGACATGGCGTCGAAGATATCACTGTAAAACGAAATTAAGCGCCATTTGAAAACACTATTCTCGACAAATTTCCGTGCGAATAAGATGGCATAGACTAACGTTTTCCTGCACTGACCTCCGTTCTCCTTCGTCCAGGTGAGAAAAAAGGATATTCTTCGCAATAGCCTTTGAAAGGGCGGCCATAGTTTTATAATCTTTAGGTACAACCTGAAGAAAGAGTGTTTCAAGTTAAAAGTTTTTTTCTTTGACAAAGACAAGAAGGTCAAGAAAAATTACCTTTTTCACATATGAGGTCGCTTCATCTTCTGTAATTGGTCCTGCGCTAACAGCGCCCCGACGCTGACGTGAAACCCCTCGAAAAGGCCCTGGCTGATCTTCGATTTCATGTTTTTGCTCTGGTTCGCTGTGATCCTGGGGCTCTGCCTCAAATTCCTAGGTGAGCAACAACACAAGTCGTTTGCATTGAATTCGACTGTTCAAAAGTTTTAAAACGGATTACTTTAGAGAAAACAAAACGAAAAACCCAATGTAGAATGAAGCTTCCACAAGGTTGAAGTTCCCAATAAAGAGTAAACACCTTTTCAAGTTTTTCGAAATACTCGCGAAAAAACCTATGTGGGTTATCAGGCTTCTTTATACAGAGCTGTACGATACAGTCTTTAAGTATAGCTTGAATATTATGTTTTTCAACATAGACTTCGCACTGTCTAAGGGCTTCGGCGTCTCCCTCCTGCTTTTTGGCTGCCATATTGAAGTGCCTGCAGGATCTGAGAAGAACCGTGGTGACGTCACATTAAGTTATCTTTACGCAGTGACGTCAATGTGACGTTAAAATAAATGCGTGGGGGAGGGGGTACTTATAATCAAAAACTTCGAAATTGAAAATCAGTCCTACAAATCTTCCTGTTTTAAATGGATTTAAACTAGAAAATAAAAACAAATTCAATGCTAGTCCAACAGTTATAAAATATAACTAACTTGTTCTATTTTTCTTGTTAGCCTGTGAAATAAGACTAAGAATCCCATCCAGTTTTAATTATAGCACGGGTTTTCGCCCACGCAATCGTCCATCACTTCAAATGCAATTACAGGACTAAGTTAAGACCCATTCGCTTGGTACATTGACGTCCTTTTCAACGATCTGTTTGAAAATTAATCACGTTCTTCCCAGTTGATGATTTTTATTTGTTTTTATTATCTCAATTTCTATTCAACGTGGCTTACTTCAGTTTTGAGTCGAGTAATGTACTAGAGATATCAAATATCATGTTTTAACGGCAAACGGCCAAGGTCAGGCCGAAATTTTCGTTTTTTCCAAAATAAATATAAAAAACTTGTTTGATCTAGTTACCAGTAAGCTACAAATTTTGTGCTTCTTCTCAAAACAGAGATAAGAATAAGCGCATTCTTACTTTCATGATAACAAACAGTCCAAAATAAATAACATATATAGACTAAAGGATGAAGTGATCCTCGCATTTTTCTGGACAATTTAAGCAATTGTCTGTTATAGACAAGTGCAAAATTCAGGTGGCTTCATCGGGATTCGAACCCACGACCTCTGCAGTCAGAACGTTTTTCGTGTCACGTAAACGGGATGCCAGATCTCGTACAGCAGCGTCAAAATAATCTTCAGCCCAACGCCTGGCAGGTTGATAATCAATCAAGCACAGTGTTCCTGTCCTGTGGTCTGCCACTGACATGACATTCTGATATCAGAATGTCAATATTTTCCCGACAAGGTTGAATCAAACTATGAAGATCATAGAAGGGGGTAGTTTCTAAAGAAACTGTGGTGCTGCGTCGGTAGGGAAGTAGCATACAAAAATTTGGTTTTATCAACGGAGTTGATAATGTAAATTGGCCACCGTATAGAGATTCTAAAAGCTGACGTTTCGAGCGTTAGCCCTTCGTCAGAGCGAATCCAATCTGACGAAGGGCTAACGCTCGAAACGTCAGCTTTTAGAATCTCTGTACGGTGGCCAATTTACATTATCAACTCCGTTGATAAAACCAAATTTATGAAGATCATAATTTAGCGTAAGGCTTTTTAGAAGTGTTTTAAAATCAGATTTCATTTTTAAGAAGGGGTAATAAACAATACTGAAAAAAAAACTGAACCAGGAATTTGCAATGTTTCTTCCATGAAACTGTAAAAGTAAAAGACAAGTGACGAAATTTTTTAACTTATAAGACATGTTTCGATGTTACGAACATCATCGTCAGAAAAAGATGTCTTATGAACAAAAAAATGCTGTCATCTTTTTAAAAATTACAAGTTCTTTTTCAAAAAGTGGAAGCAATTTTAGAGTACAGCCGATGGGGTGAAAGGTTTCAACAGTACCACATTTCGCGCCTTCTTGCATCAGTTGCACTGTCCAGTTTTCCTTCTTGCGCAGATCATTGAATCGCGTTTACGTGAAACGGTAAACGCGAAACGGTGGGCTGCTGCTTGTCATAAAAGCATGAAACTTATGTTATTCTCTCTTTTGAAAAGTTACCGGAAACTTGCTGCTAACACTGACGCAAGAAATGAGCCAATATCAAACAACCTTTCTTCCATTTTCGGCAAAAAGCAAATTGTAGTCCTACGTTTGCCGTAAACGTAATTCTTAATCTGTCTGGTCTCCCTCGCAGCCGGTTTTTTTTTTGATGTCATGCAACACTCCCCCAAAGAGAGGCGAGAGTTGCGTGACGCCCCAATAACGGCTGCGAAGGAGACTATTGTTGTAGGAGACATATGTTGCAGATTGGTTTTCTGATTTCAAATACACCACAGGTGCATAAAGGGATTTCAAAAGTTGATAACATTCTTCATTCTCAATACCCGTATGGCAGACATTTCACTGAAATTGTGAAGAGGATTTACAAACACAGTTAATTTACCTTTCAACTCCTTCGATAAAGCCAAATTTTCATATCATAGGTGTAGTTGGGAAAATTTTTCTCATGATTCCGCCAACCTTATTGTCCTTTGATATTCCCAGTGATTCTTCTGTCCCTTTACTAAGACCTACTAACTATGGTCAGAGTGATTAACTTTCCAGACAACTCGTAGCACAAGGTTGAGAACCGACTAGCGTTTAATATCATGACAGCAACATAAAAGGCCTCTTGAACGAAAAATAGTGCACATTTGTTCTGATTCTTGCATGATTAG
>OX421452.1:1861404-1881404 GCA_949126865.1 Montipora capitata | reverse complement strand
GGAATGTAACCTGTGTTTTAGACCCGCTGCTAATTTACCCATCGTTACATTTTGAATTGACAACAAGTATCTTCAATGGTGCAAGGAAAAGAAACTCCTTTTCAATTTATACAAAAAAATGACACCAAAGAGGAATATTAATCTTGGTAAGAGTTGTAAGAGGACACAATTTCACAAATTTGACTTACCTTTTCCTGATCAAACATGTTTTGTAGAAGCCAAACTTGACGCACTTTCCGGAAGTTCCAATGTTCTCTGTTGGTATACCATGTATGTAAGTAGAACAGACTAGGGTGGATGCCAGGAAAGGATTCTATTTTTGACTGATTAACTTCTATTTGTACTTCCTTCTTTTTCTTCTTCTTGATCTTCTTCTTTCTTAACTCAGCCCTCTTCTTCCAATACTCCTTATTCTTCTCCCTTCTTTTCTTCGACATAAGACCCAATTTCTTTGTAGCTTTCTCACGACCAACATCTGACATTTCAAAATCAGCATTCTCCTTGCTTTCAGAGACAGGATGACTTTCTCTCTCTTTTCGTTTTCTATCTTTCTTGTCTTTAGCATTTTTGTCCAAACCAGGAACAATTTCCTGGCCATCTCGCATTTTGAAATCTTTGTCACCTTCAGGTTTCCTTTCTTTCTGTTTATTTTTATTTCTTTTCCTGCCAATACCATTCTCTGGTTTCTTTGTCTGTTCATCATGACTTTCTTTGCCATCAGAAGACTGAATCCTGTCGCGATGACCCTCTTGTATTTTTGAGTTCTCCTTTTTCTTCTTCTTCTTCCTCACAAAACCTGGTTCCTCAGTGACTTTACTATTACCCACATATGACATTTCATTATCAATTTCAAAATTGTTTCGTTTCCTTTTTTTCTTGTTATCTGCATTTTTATCTAAATCAGGAGCCATTTCCTGGCAATCTTTGCTGTTTACATGTACAAGTTTGCTGTCATCCTGTCTACATTTCGTCTTGCTGCTACCAATCTCATATTTTGGTTTCTTTGCTTTTCCATCATGGTCTATTGTCTGTGCTTTGCCACCAAAAGACTGATCCTCACCACAATAATTTGTTTCTTTATTCTTCTTCTGTTTCCTCCCATGGTAAAGATCAGGGGTTTCTCTTTCATTAAAAACTTTGCATTTTTGTGAAAATACCTCACTTTTTTGCTCATGAGATCTTCCATTCTCTTTGCATTGTTCTCCTTCAACTATTGAATCTTTCTTGTACAGTCCTTTTCTTTCTTTCTCTTTTATTTTAACCATGATTGTCAGGAATTCCTTCCACTCTAGGCAAACCCAAATATTGCTGGTAACAATAAGAGCAAAATTAATTCAAAATGTCTTTGAAACAAACCATACAAAATCAACATATTTTTCTCCCGAGACAAAGACATGACTCAAACAGGAGTATGGCCTGTTTTTAGACTTACACCACCTCCTCCCCACTGACCAACCAACGGCCAATGTCGATTGAAAGAACCAAAACAAGATTTCCTGCAAGAGTGGTGAGGTGTAAATTGGAGAGATCTAGTATTATTGAAAGCAAAACACACATGGCTGACTCAAACAAAATCATCTGCCATGCCAGAACACAGTGGTATCACCAAGCCATGCAACCCATCATTTTTCAATAAGTCATTTAAGTTATGTTAGGGTTAGTTTTAGGACTGGTTGGCTTAGCGTTGGTTGAATAAGGGTAGCACTGATTTCAAGGTATATTATAGGTATATGCTAGAAACCTGACCACACACATTTATGAAATGGGTTAAGACCTAATACCCTGCGAACAGAGTCTCCTTTCAATCTCCCTAGATAAGTCAGGAAGAGGAAGGAAGACTTTGCCAGCCACCTCAACATTTGTATTGAGCATGTATTAAAAATTCAATGTATTCGGTGTCAGTCACGCATGACAAGTAACGACAAAAACAATATAAAACGAAAACAAACAGTCAGGTATATAATTTTTCGAACAACTCTGGCAAACACAAGACAACCAAGGAATCATTTCTGTGGAAACTCAAGACAGTTCACACATTTAAATTGCCATTCCATTCTTCACTGAAAAATTTATAGGTTTCTGGTAGACCAGTTTCTGTAACCGACATATGAAGGAAATACTCATGAAAATTTAGACACTTGCAAATTGCCAGGCTGTAAATTTTAAGAAATATTGATGATGTGTGGCAATCGATCGTGTGCAAAAATTAAAGCAAGTTTGACTAGTTGAGACTGTACTGACTCATCCATTTCTTTTGATGAGCAGCAAGTCAAGGAATGTCTAGGAGGCTGGCAGAGTCTTCCTTTCTCTTCCCGATTTACTTAGAAAGATCAAAGGAGACTCTGCTCGCACTGCAAAGACAGTAGGGCAAATTAATCACTGAATCAGTGAAAAAGAAAACAACTGTACTTGAAAGTGGATTAATATAGATAGATCACCGGTTTATACCAGCAAATCTTTTGATTTTGCTGATCAGTCTTTTCAGTCTAAATACAGATATTATTATTATTATTGTTATTATAGATCGGGAAAACACCAATTAAACTTGCTGAAAATCGCATAAACCCTTACAAAACACGCCCAAGACGGTAAAGACATTTTAAGTTAAATAATTATTAACTTTTCCAAATGGTCTGGATAGCACAAGTGTTACTACGGTAATATTTTAAAAAATACAACCACACTTTTGAATTTACGGAACATGTCTCGATGTTTCAAACATCATCTTCAGCCATAGTGAGTGTAGCATTATAAGATAATTCTTATATATATATAACTATCAATACAATGATAGTATATATTATAACGAACATTTAGTCTACAAAGAATATACGAATTATCTTGTAAAAATTTTCATGTTACACTCACTATGGCTGAAGATGATGTTTGAAACATCGAAACATGTTCCGTAAATTCAAAAGTGTGGTTGTATTTTTTTTAAATATAAATAATTATTACAAAACATAAGACTCGCGATTTTTGATCCTATAAGACACAATAGTGATACTTCAATTCATACTTGTTAAAAACGTGAGACTTCGTTCTTTCTATTGCATCGTTTGTCAAGATTGAAAAAGAGGGTGTAAGGATTGATAGTACATTGGAAAGACAACACGATATTAGATGCTGATTGGGGTCCGGCTAGTTTCCTCGTGCAGTGTTGCAAATTGACAATAAAGGTTTGCAAGCCTTCTCATCAACGATCAATTTCTTTTGCCATACCTTCAGTGAAAATGACCCATCTCTAACTTACCTTTTGCTATTGTAATTCGGAATTAAAGAGATAATTTACAGCCTAAAGTAGCCATCCCTTCGTAGCTTTTTGCGGAATCCGCCATGTTTTCGGAGTATCGAGAAGTACTTCATGTCAAGCCATCACATAGTCGTCCACCCATCATATAGTTGTTACGATGTGTAGTAGCTTAGTACTACCTGTAATATACATAATAGTTGTTACTTCGTGTAGTAGCTTAGTAGCTGTACTACGTGTAGTAGCTGTGGTAGATGTAGTACCTGTAGTAAGTGTAGTAGCCGTAGTACATGTAGTAGCTGTAGTGGCTGTAGCACATGTAGTGGCTGTAGTAGGTGCAGTATGTGTAGTGCCTGTGGTACGTGTAGTACCTGTTGTAGGAGTGTAGTACGTGTAGTAGCTGTAGCAGGTGTAGTAGCTGTAGTAGCTGTAGTAGGTGCAGTAGCTGTGGTGCTGTGTTCCGAGGTCATACATGGGTTGTGTTCAGGGGCCGAGCGCCTAGCCGGCAGCACTGCTCCTTCAGTCCGACCGCGTTGAGCTGCGCCCTTAGTAATTCAGTCTCCGACTGCGAGAAAGGGCGATTAGTTACTTTGACACTATAATAAAGTCATGATGATGATGATGATTAGCAGGTCAGATATTATATTATTACTATGGTCAGCCATTTATTACGTCACATATGTATATGAACCACTTCACCCATGTTCTCAGTCACATGCATCACATACGTCAAAATATAGTAGTTCTAAAAATAGAAAGATATGGGAATGGGTTGACTCAAGGGTCCAATACGGATGGAAGCTCCACTTAATGTGCTTCCGGTTTCAAATGACACCAAAAACAAAAATTATACAGAATTTTCTTTGATTTATAAACAGTGTAACCACAAGGTTGTGACGTGACTGGAGTCTACGGAAACTAGACCCTATCCTATGGACACCACCAATATCACTGAAATGACTGTAAAAGCTCCAAAAATGGGAAACAGTGAGTGGTGAAGCTGCAAGCTTCCAATACCGTGGACACCACTTCCTATTCACCATTTCAGAACTTTTGCATTCAAATGAACAACATAGAGAAAACAAATGAATTTACTTATGCTACAATCTTCTAGAATAAAACAAAAGTGATAAACCCTCTTCTCCTCTAAAATCAAGGATAATGTTGCATGGACAAAGGCAAAAATGTTTTCATATTGCAATATTTTAAATTATATGCCAGTGAATGAATTTATTCTTTTGTCTCAAAATGTAAAGCAAAACAATTCAACACAAAAGAAATGTTTATAATAATAATTATATAACTTTCATTGGAGATTTGAAAGCTGATAGTGGACGGGGGTACAGGAGTCGGGAGAGGAAAGGGTGGGATGCGGGAGTTCTAAGAGGGCGGGAAGCGGGAGAGAAATGCAAAATGCTACTTGTTTTCATCTATTAATGTGTTACAATACTTTAAAAACAAGAACCCAAATGATATCTGACTTGCATGAGCAATCAAGCAAACACAAATTAACGCTTGGGCTGAAAAACAGGCTTACTTCCGGTGAAATTTAAAACCCTTTCACGATGGTTGTGTCATAGGTCATGAAATGTGAAGCAGCTGTCGCGTAACTGCTGCAAGATGAGCGAAGCAACGCGACTTGATTATAAAAATGTCGTCAAAGACCATTTTAATAGGTCTTAGTCTTTTTTGGCGCTGTCGTGAAAGGTACAAGTCCGTGCATGGAACACCTTCTTGGGAGCTTGCTCCTTATGACCGTGAATCAGAACAGACTAAAGATTTTACTACGTGGTGACAATTCGTTGCAAGTTCATCATATCCCACTTCCATATTTTAATGACTTTATGATCCCAACAAACTCCAGACTGATCGCTGAAACACGTTTCCGAGGACTAAAAATTCCAAAATTTCCTGGGGTCCCCAACAGGGGCGTCGCCTTTAATCGGACCCCATTTTGTAAAAACCTGGATCTGCCCCAGTAAATGCGTATCAGTATCAGAACACAAGACAACTCAGAACTGCAAGTTGGAAGCGGGCGAGAAATGCAAAATGCTACTTGTTTTCATCTATCAATGCATTACAAATAAGGCCGTCATCACTTAAGAATTACCGGTACGTAGCTAAATGACCAAGATGCATTTTGAGTTCCCAAATTTATAAGGGATGGAAGCAGGACTGAAAAGGGCAGGAGCCAGGATATAAAGGTACGGGAAGTGGGAGAACAAGGTACAGGAAGCGCAGGTTTTGACCCCCCTGTCCCGCCCCACCTGATAATAGATAGGTTCATTCAGCACCAAATGAAAGTAAAAGTTCTTTCATTTTAGTTTTGGAGGCAATGGAAGCCAAGAATAAAGGAGTTTCTCCTGTTACTGTTCTAGCATTGACGCATGCTCCATACTGTAACAGCAAATGAGCAATATTGGTGTGACCTTTGAGGGCAGCTTCGTGGAGGGCTGTGTCCCTAGCAAAACTAAATGCATTAACATTGCTTCCTTCATCAACAAGCAACCTCAAAACCTCTTCACAGCCATCAAGAGCTGCGAAGAAAAGTGGGGTCTTGCCTTCAAAGTCTATTGCATGTATATTTCCTCCAGCTTGAAGCAAAAGTTCAGCAACTTCTTTGTCCACAGTGTAATGAAGAGGTGCCCTTCTATTTCTATCAGCTCTGTTAACTGTACTTCCTTTCTGAATCAACAATGCCACTAAATGTTTGTTCCCTTTTTTTCTCACAGCCAAGCTCAATGGTGTCTCTCCTTTGATATTGACTGCATCAATATGACTGCCATGCTGTAAAAGAAAGTTCACAATATCAAAGTGCCCTTCTCTTGCAGCATTATGGAGAGGAGTGAAAAGAGCCATGTTTGCAATGTTGACATTGCAACTGCCTTGTACAAGCATTTTAACACAAGTTTCATGGCCCTCCTCAGCTGCAAGCAACAGGGCAGTATCACCAAATCCTGTAGAAGATTCCAGATATGCTCCATTAGAAATAAGAAGAGTTAAAACATTGGCATGACCTTTTGCTGCTGCCACATGCAAAGCAGTTTTTCCCCAGGTTGATCTGCAATCTACATATGAACCACTACGAAGAAGGTAAAGTACAACTTCAACGTTGCCACCCACGGCAGCATAATGAAGTAGACCGTTTCTACCCCTGTCCTTATCGTGGATACTTGCTCCGTTTTTGATCAGAAATTGTACAACTTCCAATGAATTGGAAGCCGCGGCAAGCAAAAGAGGTGTAGCCTGAGCATCGTCACGGACTGGTGAAGGTTTGTTGATGTTTTCTCCAAGACTCAAAACTCTCTTGATCTGCCTGACGCTTCCTGCTCTTGCAGCTTCGTGTATGAATGAAAGTCCTTGCGTTGTTTTCTCAACTTTTTCAATAGTTTGAAACAAACGTGAAAAATTTTCGTTATTTTTTGCCAGATCTTTCGCCGTACAACCATAGTAAATGCTGTCCTTAGATAAACCCTTGACCTCACACCTTAACGCCAAAGCGGTATCCAGTTTACTTGGACTACAGGAGAGAATTACCTTGCAAATGCCTGCATCCTTTCCTAAGCAAATGGCATGGAACACGCTAAATGTATGATGTAAAAGAGGTGTACAGACAGCCTCGAAGGCTAAACTTTTAAGTTCATCCATTGAACTGCCCTTCACTTCTGAGACCCTTCTGAACAAATCCACCATTTTGACTGCTGGGGACTGGGTATGAGAGAACGGTAACTTGACTGAATAGAGTGTAATGTGAAGTGCCAGATTTCTTTTACTTTTCTATACTTTTCATATAGTCTCCCTATAGACATTCATCTCCTAAAGATGTCCTCCTCCTCGAATTTTTCATAAATTTGCACGAAATTGGGTATATCAGCAAAAATCGGACACCGTGTCCCAGGACTTGTGGTAGCAGAAAAAAAAAAGGAAGTTAAAATTCATACCCGTGGATAGGATTTGAAACCCGGAGTCTCGACTTTGGTAACCGATCTCTTGCAGTGTTTAATATTGTTTTCCCGAGTGAAAATATAGCATTATCAAATTAATAGTGTTTTAAATATTGTCCCTGAGCAGCTAGTGGTGTGGTGGTCAAGCCGTCAGTTGACGGGTTAAAGTAATCAACATTCCCAGGTTCGAGTCCTATGTCCATACACATGGGATGATTTTAACAAATATGACCATTTCCCACAAGTCCTGGGACACAGTGTCCAAAATTGAGGATAATAACCAATTCAGAAATATCAGATACGCAAAATTGGGGTGAAATTCGGCGTGCCGGGAGGGTGGATTATCAGCTTGACGCGCTTGTCGTGCTTGTAGTGGCTCACATATATATCCTTTAGATACTTTGCCTGCTAGATGCTCTTTGCCAGATTGCGTTGCTTTTGCTTGCCTGCAATTGATGTTAACCCTGAAAAGTTACGTTTGGTCTCGTTCCTGTTCCTGAGCTTGAGTGACATTCATTGGAGACGGTAATGGATGTTCGACTCAAGGAAGTGTACTTTTGACGACGGATCTTTTCAAGAACGTCCATCTGATCATAAGAGAGCTTCATTTTGTTTTCCCAGGATGCAATTATTTTTCTTTAAAGCTTTTCTACAAAAGTAACGATCACCCACTCAGTCTTCTCTTTCGGATGTGACAAGGCGTTACGTACTGTGGGTTTTTGTTTGGCAGACCCCATCGCTTTCACTATTTTAGCGTCAAATAAAGCATTTTAGTGAGGGTCTTCGTTTTGTACAGACTTAACTGATTACAATGTAAGGTGAAGTGCTAAGTTTCTACCCGGCCCATATGAACCATGTGAGCGTTAGCCCTACTGATGAAAATGGACCCCCACAAGGACAGAGAAGACTCTCTGACCAGGGTAGTTTGAGGGTAGTTTGAGGCGAGAATTTCTGCAAAACAAAGACCCCATCCATTTTGTGTTTCTTGGCCTCGGACAATGCGTTTAATAAACCAGCCATCCTTGCCTTTGTAGTTGTCTCGAATTAGAAGGGGTTTTTTTATACTGAAAGAGATCTTAGGTTGTGGGTCTTAGTTCTTAGGTCGTCGTTATGGTAGCCTGCGTGGCAGGCGTAATAGGGGACTGGGGAGCGAGCGAAACCCTCATTTTCCCCTCGCGCTCGCTCCCCTTCCCCGATAACAACTGCCACACTTACCTGAGCCTGAGTATCAGCCCTTCCTGAGGGGTAGAAGGTCAGGAAAAGCCTGAACTGTACTCAGGTTACTGCCACACACGCTATAATGGCAATTTAGATCATACAGGAGATCACGGCGAACTACCAGATGGCGAACAGAAAAAAAAAAAATACTATACAAATAAATATGCAATTTAGGATTAATTAATTAAACCGAAAGCAAACTATTATATCTTATGAGAAAGAGTTCGAAGGCATTATGAGAGGAACTATATGATAGTTTACAAGGACTGGAAATAATATCTGAGTTAACGTTAACATGGAGTTTGAAAGATTGAGAGAATTGCGTAACTGATAAGAGAGGAATATCAATGCATTCCAAATTAGGGGACCCTGTTCCCGTAAAGAGAAAGACTATTTATGATTATGGAGATGTGAGTTATCTTTTAGCCTTGTAAAATATTGATGACAATCAGAATTAGGTTTGACGAGAGACAAGAGATGAATGGACAAGAGCTTTTGCATATGAAGGAAAACAAAACAAGAGTCTTGGTACTTATGAATATTGAATATTTTAGAATGTTTGATGTGCTAAATAGAGGGTAGATATGTGCACGTGGGGGAGAGTGAGTAATGGTTCTCAGGGCTTTCTTTTGGAAACGAAACAGGGGCGTTCCTGGCCAGGTTTTACCAGTAAGCCAGGTGGCACAAGTTGAAGAAAGAAAAGGTTATTATAGCATAATACACGGAAAGACATCGAGTCATTGTCATTATGGAGCTCATCACAATTAGACTACAATCATTGAACTTCGAGCTACATTTCACAGTACTTTGAAGTTGTAAAATATTTAAAACTTAACGAGGGAGTAGCACCACAGGCAGCCCACACAATCGGATGTGTAGCCGATTGATATTTTAGAGTAAATGTACTAGATTTAGCGTTTGCCTCACCTATAGCGATATATCGCTAACTATGTATATAAATCAATGATAAATAAACGTTGAATTACCTTAGTTGTGGTTTATAGTCGTCTTTTTGCCTCAAAAGTGGTTTTTTGAGCGATTTTGAGTTCGCCGTTGATAATAGTAACAGTCAACTGAGTCAAAGGCGAACTCAAAATCGCTCAAAAAACACATCCGGTTGTGTGGGCCCCGTGTGGTTTATTCTCCGACGCGTTTCGTCTAGCTAACGTAGACTTCTTCAGGGACTTTTACAATAATACATGAAATGCCATATCTGATGGCAAAAATGATGGCCACAAACATTAATATTTGACCGGATTTTCGAAAGGGAACAAGCCTAACTGTGAATGTTTTGGGGCCACGGTTTTAGCTAAAACCGTGGCCCCAAAACATTGTACAAGTAAACTTTCTTTTGTTTTTTTATCGCATCTGAAAAAAAAAATATGTAACGGCTATTCAAAAAGTACCACAGTGGTCCCTAGCTCTGTGTTGACTTTTGCGACGAACTTCACATGTCGCCCTTGACAAAACCTGTTGAAATAATCTCAGTGCGATTACCCTCGCGCCTATAAAAAGTTTTGCCGGAATTAAAATTTAATTAAATTTATAAATACCTGTCAGCCAGCCAGTGCTTACTTGGTTTGCGGGCAGGTACGTCCCTGCGAAAGATTGGTTGTAGATGAGAGGGATATGTAGAATCCCCAACGATAGACCAGTATTGTAGGTAGGGGAGTATTAGAGAATCACATCATGTGCATACTGATAGAGTATTTGAAAGAAAAAACGGACGAGATTTGGTAATAGACGAGTTCACGCTCTTTCGCCGGAAAGCGACGTTCCTGGTTACACAAACCCGTCCCAGGCCACCGCGCGTTTGTACAGGTCGTGCGCCATTCGTGAGCACGAGACAAATTGACAGGGGGCGGGGAAAACTCTCATATGAAGACTCAGTTCTTCCATGTTGGCACCCTATTTGCATTTAAACCTTTTTGTGCAAATGAAATTGTTTGTTACAATTAAATAAATAAAAACAATCGTATTTAGGGATATTTGGTCCGACCGGTTTAACTGGACCGCATTTAAAAGTGGTTTCATATTGAGGTCAGACCGTTCTTTCGAAGCGCAATTTCCGAAAACTTAAGCTAAATGGAAAGCCTTCGCAGGCTGGAATTGTTTGAATTGTTGGGTGCGGTGAGAAGCACTGAGGACCACTTCACGGCTACATGTACAACCTTTAATTCGAGCCACTCTTCTTAAAAGAATAATCCTACAAATAAAAATCTAATCCAAGACAAGAAAGATTGACTTGAAAAACTACCATCACTGTCTTATTGGTAAGAGTTTGTGAAAGTTATTTTGATAATCCAGAAAGAAATTTCTTTAACGTGCAGGAGGTCCTCGAAACCAGATACGAACCAACGGAAGTATGTCAATGATTGCATGATGAAGATTATTGAATGCAGCTTAACCTGCCACCCCCAATTCTAGGAGAATTCTCCATACAAACACACTAAAGGGAAAATCTGTTAAATAAAGATTGCCTAAGGCATCGTCAATTCGGATACAGCACAACCGGGAAATGTCCCAGCGATTCTTATCAACTATTAAGTTTCAAGCTATTTTAAGTCACAGCTTGTCATTACACTAAGCAATCCAAAAATGTTTGTCTTCACACGACTTCCACATAGCGAGAAAAAAGCTACTACATCGCACTAAGACTGATTAAATTATGAACAGCTACTTCTGTTGATGAGCTATTTTCGAGAAAAAAAGTTTAAATTGCTCCTGAAACTAAAGTCAGTGCGCAAACTAATGAATCCCAGTCCTGATTGTGATTATAAGGCCTGTGTGTCAAATCAAGGATCTGCTGACTCCGTCTCCCCAGTGCTTTTTCGGATGTACAATTTACCCGGACTGGTAAACCCCTTGCCCCTGATTTTTGCGAGTTCTTTATCAGAAGATCCCACAGATTCAACCTGTTGGGAAAAAGCAAAGAATCATTAGCAAGGATGGCAAAATCCAAGAATGTCATAATACAAACTACGTGAGGAAAGTATAGGAACAAGTCTTTCAAAGTGCTACTATGATCAAAAAATCATTCTTTTTTTCTTCAGATTTTGAAGGCTGTTTATTTGGAGTGTAAGATTTGGATTTCACGGTCTGTCATTACTCACGTTCAAAACTGACCGATTGGACATCAGAGGGTCACTAGCTTAAAATTTCAGCGTGTAAACGCAACTTATATAATGCACAACACGAGTTTAAAAATCTGAAAGCCCGACACTCCCGTGCTACATATTAATTCAGCCGCACAGACACGCATTGCATTCCTAAACAAGCGAGTCTTTGACGTCATTTTCTCCTCGACCCAGCTCTCTTTAAAGATTTTAAAGTTAGTGATGGCGGACCAATAAATGACAAACTTTCAGTTAAAACAGTGTCTAAAATCCAAAGAAAAAGAAGAATTGTTTTTTGGGTCGTAGTAGCACTTTAAATCCAAATTGATAAGCTTCACACTTTAAACCCAGGCCTTCTCATTTTCCTAAAATGCTGTAGAAATCCAGGGGCAGATGAGTAATAAGCAATTTTTTTTTTTTTAAAGTACTGTTTAGAAGCTTTTGCATGTTTGGATTCAAAGATGTCATCCACAGTCACGAAGGTTTAACAACTAACTTAACGCCAGAAAACATCTATTTGCCATATTTTTCACTGGAGCAAAAAACATCCTAGTGTCATCAAATAACTGGGTGTATTTTCAAAGTTCTACGTTTGTCTGTTGTAGAAAATTAAACCTTCATTTAAATTTCTAAATTTGAGAGCACTGACAGTTGGTTGACCAAGCAAATAACCTAGACCAAAGGTAAAAACTGCCACTTTTATAACGCTTTTTATTATTAAAATCAATTTAGCTTTACGACAACAAGTACAAGTAATTTATTTTGAAAATCTCTGCAGCTATGAGTGCTACTTTCACAGCAGCAAAAGAAACGCCCCAAAACTTCAGGCTTGGACTGCAATTAGCTCTTCTAGCCCGAGAGGCGAAGCCGAATAGGCTTTTGACCCGTGGCCCTTGAGGGCGAAGGGTCTAATTGTTTTAGTATCACCCAACTAGTCAGACAGAAAAGGCAATAATAAAGTCAGCAAATGCAAGTTGAAGAAATATTTATTTGGGAATAAAACAAAAGAAAGCGTCACACTTCGTCACGCTTTTTCGCTACTCGAGGTCTATTACTAATAGTCCACTAGTTGGATGATACTATGATTGAGATATTAAGCCAAATGGGAGCTGGCCAAATAAACCCATAAAGGATGGAAATCAGTGACAGACCACGTGATTTTGAGATGTCTCTCAAATGCAAGAATCGGGTCAAAGATAGGACGTTTTTCTGCTATAAACAAGGACGCGTTTTTTGTATGGATGATAACTGTACATCATTATAGGCTTATTTCATGTATATGCTCTAATGAAGTTATTTGACAGAACATTCTTTCCTTTTCTGCTAATTTGATTTTGAAAGGACCTTTTGCCCCAATAAAATGAAACGTTACCAGGGAATTATGAAGTTTGCTCCTTACTCAACACACAAGTTTCCACTTTATTTTTTCTCCAAAATAGTCTCAAATACATTGTGTTGTTTTTAGAACCTTAAGATTGAAATTTCACTTTTTTATTGGCTTTGAAAGATGGGAAAAGTGGTCATACAATAACCTCGCAATGGAGGGAATGGGTTCGATACCGGGTTGAAGTCACAAATTCATTTCCAGGTATCAAGCCTATTCCCCTTCACAGCTCGGTTATGGACCAAAAAATGAACACTTTTCCTATTTTCAAAGCCAATAAAAAACTTTAAAGCAAAGTTAAAGGTTCTAAAAAAACACAACGTATTTGGGACGATTTCAGAGAATACATTAGGTGGGAACACAAGTTGAGGTGATAGGCCCTTAAAACTATAATCTTGTATTTATCTTCAAGAGGACACACCATATGATTGGCCACTTAAGAGGATTG
Organism: Montipora capitata; assembly: GCA_949126865.1. Classification (NCBI taxonomy): domain Eukaryota; kingdom Metazoa; phylum Cnidaria; class Anthozoa; order Scleractinia; family Acroporidae; genus Montipora; species Montipora capitata. Next base: position 1,868,044 of record OX421452.1, on the reverse strand, counting down.
TATTCTACAGCATGGTTAGTGTTATCAGCCGAAGCCTTCGGCTGATAACACTTACCTCGACCTTGATTAATCCGGATATCACAAAAACCTCATCCAATAATTGTTTTATTATTCTGCTTACCCTGTTTTTTTTTGCACCATACTAAAAATAGTCAAAGCACCATGTTTTTCCTAGTTTAATCTATGGCCTTTTTCATTAAAAACTGGGCCATAAATTATTAAATGGTAAAAAACAGGGATCATTTCTTACAGTTTAACTAGAAATTGAGTAAGAGATACAGAATATGAACTCATGGTTATGAAGTTTGCCTTTGAAGTTATACTCTTATAATGTTACAAGATCAAAATAACATGCCAAAACAAAATAAACATGAAGAAAAAGAAAGTAACTGCACATGGACCTGTATCTTAAATCAATGCCTTTCTCAACTGGAAGCTTGCGCGACCTAAAAACAATATATTGTGGCAAAGATAAGCACAATTGGAATAACAGAAAAAGAAATATGTGAAATTAAAAAAAAAGGTGAAAAAAATGGAATATTTTAATTTTCAGAAAAATAATATTAAAGTGCTGCTATGACGAAATTCAAATGTTTCCTATCTAAGCCATTTACAGACATAAACTTGTAGGCTGTACAAGAAGAAGAATGCTGCTTACTATTTTCAAATAATTATCTCTTTTTGGTTCAGAGATATTCAAGTTTTCAAAATATGCAAATTAGCCAAGTGATCATCATAAACTCAACCGAATTATGAACAAATATGATGGAAAAAGATATTCCAGATATTCCATTTGCATGTTTTACAAGTTTTTCAAACTTAAATATCTCCGCAACCAATGTAGATATTTCCAAACAGTTAACAGTGATTTGTTATCTTTCCTGGAATTCTATATAACAAACCTAAAAATTCAAGGGATGAAAATTTGATCATAGTAGCACTTTAAGACTTGCTTCATCAAAATATGCTTACATGCTTAAAAGCTATTTACTTAGCAGTAACACTAATTATACTATTATTATTTTAAGAGCATAATATGGGTTACTCCAATTGTGGAGGACCTCCAAGTGGAATTCATGTTTTTGCTGTGCAAGGAAAACTTAATAATTACCCTGAGAAAAAGTTGCAGGGCAGGGTCAAGAAAGAATAACATTTCAGAATACTGACAGCAAGAACCTCAGGGGGGATTTCTCAATGATTGGTGGTTTTCAAGTTATGTCATTGCCACCATGTTAGTGTGTGAAAACAAAAGATCCCTCATTAGCTCCTTTTGTTCACAATTGCTGGTGGGCAAACAAACCTTACATCATTGTTGTTATGTGTCTCTGGAGATTGGTTGCAAACCATCTAAAGTCCTGACAATTTTTGGGTATATTTCAGTTGACAAAAAATGCTCTGTATATTCACAGGAAATACATTATCAGCCATGAACCTTTTCAATTCTTTTTCTTTGGTCCAGCAAAACATAGGTAAAGATTTTTTTCAATAAGCAGATTTTGGTTTGAAATAATTATTGTTTTCCTCACCCAAAAAGCTTTAAGGGGCTATGTCACATTACTATAGGGTGTTTTGGGGAAATCTTTCGTTTATCACGCGTTTGAAACTCTAAAAAAATGGTAATGCACATTTCCTGTGCTGACAAGAAATAATTGCTACATCACCAACAAGATGATTTTGAGCAAAAACGACCTTTATCCAGGCAATTTCCCATAAACTTGAAACATGTTGGACCGAACTTTTTCAAGATTATGCAAATGCAATCCATTTCAGTCTAGACCATCTGTGTCCATTCATGCTTTTCTTTCCTTTTTGCTGTATTTGTTTTATGTTGTTCAACAATTTTAAGTGGTCATTGCAATGTTCCATTCTACATTTTTGGGCATTTTGGGTGTCCTGAAAATTATAGCCCTTTTCACGGTTAGTTTTTCACATTTGCATTACAATGTAACCTAACATGGGTACGAGGCAAATTCAGGATAAAACTACAAAATAGCCTGAAATTGCCTCAAATACATGCTAGATTACACTGTAATGCAAATGAGAAAGACTAACTGTGAAAAGGGCTATAAAATCATTTTGCATGACATAGCCCCTTACAGTCTTTAAAAACCGGCTCCAGGACCTTCAGGTGACATTGAAGGGGATGCCAGTGCTCTCACCACTGCATCATATTCCCTACAAAAAGACTCAACAAATTCTCAAACCTCATCATGGGCATCATTCAACATATCCTCTGCTGCTCTCTGAAGATCAGAGTCATTTAACATAAGCTGAAACAAGCAAATGAGCAAGACCAGTTAACCCTTTGACACCCAAAGAGGCCACACTTGATATTTTACTCTGTCTAACGCCAGACGATTTTACTCATCAGTGGGGAACTCCCAAGAGTCAATGGGTTAAGGGCTTACAGTGAAACCGGTTGTTTGTTTGAGCGCCACTTCGCAATATTGCCATGCAATGTTGCGTTTTTGATTGGCACTTTGCTTTCAGCAAGTTGAGGGTTCAAATTTCCCAACGTATGCACAGTTGAAGTCCAATGGTATTACTTGAACTGAAATTACATCGTAAACCTTCTCCATATAGTCTGTTTGCAATTGATAACTTTAATATTTTGGAAGGCCCTTCAAATGGATTTGAAATGATTAATTTCTTCGAAGAACGTTTACACGTGGAATCCAGTAATGGACAATGGAGACATTGTTGTATGGACTTTCACCACAGAGTTTTGCAGAAAACCAGTTGCGTTTAATGCTAAGAAATCATGTCTTTGAACTGATATTTCAGCCCCCTTAAAATCCTGAATTTAATTCTTGTGAGTTGTTTTAGGTCGATCAAGGCATATTTGAGACAACACGAACAGTTTTCACAGAACTTGCGATAATTCACTCACGCCAGTGATACTTTCTGGATTTGTCATTTGAGCATTAATTTTTGCACAGCCTCATGATTCCTACCCAATGTAGAATTATTATGCTGTAAATTTATATTGTTAAAAAATAGAGATCAAGGTTGTTTTGAATGGGTCCAAATACCGGACTCTGCATCTTGAGAATGCAAACAGCCGGGTGCAAGTTGAAAATTGAACTGCCAATCAAAACACCAACAATGAGTCACAAAATTGCAAAGTGGCACACAAATGAACAACCAATTTTACTGTAACAGATATCACTTCAGTTTCATTGCTCTCAACACAATTTGTAGCCCAAAGATAGAAAGTGATCCTTGCATTTATCTGGACAATATGAGCATGCGTCTCTTATAGACAACTAAAACATTCAAGTGGCTTCAGCAGGATTGAAACGCACCACCTCTGAGATGCCGGTATAAGGTATAATGCTCTACCAACTGAACTACCTGAAGCTATACAGAATGGAAAGAAGTCGAAACAAGGATGTGAGGTCACTAGGGATCGAACTCAGGACCTCTCGCGCAGAAGGCCATGCACTAACCAACTTAATGTAGTACTTACTCCACCCAGTTGGGAGCAGATCACTTTGTTGATCTCATGAGGATCTCTGGAGTTCCCATGAAAGAACTGATGAATGAAATTTAAATCCAAGAAGCCTCTAAGATGACTTGCTCAGGAATTTTTTTTGGTTGGGGAAAAATCTTCAAATATCACTTGGGGAGGAATAGGGCGATAATAACACCCAACAAAACAAGATACTACATACAAAATCATTGGATCCTTAAAATTCACCATGCACACATTATAGAAAAATAACATAAGCTTTACCCTTTCCGATTCTCCATTCTCAAGAGCTTCAATTTTAGTTCCATCTGACACAATTATCCGTTCTGAAGTGGACGAGGAACTGATGACTTGTTTTGACGTTACAACTCTGGTGGTTGTGGTAAAAGAAGAAGTCTGCATGCTCGTAGAGGTGCTAAATTCATCGCCAGTAAGTTGCACTGGTTTCTCACTATCCTCTGAAGTGGATTGGTGAGTGTAAGATTTCTTCTCAGAGATAACCACCCTTTCTGTTACAGTTGAACTTCCCTCATCAGTAAAAGGTGAAACAGCCTCCTCTGCTTTTACCTCCACATCATCTTTTTTCTCCTCCACTTCTTCTTTCTTTTCCTCAAGCACTTCAGGAACAACTGCCTCTGCAGCTACACTAGCAGCTGCTGCTGCTGCTGCTGCTTCTTCTTTGGCTTTCTTCTTCTTTTCCTTTTTCTCCTTTTTCTTGTCTTCATCCTTTTCATCGTCAGATGAAGACGAAGAAGATGAAGACGATGAGCTTGAGGTGGAACTCTTTCTTTCCTTCTTCTCCTCTGGGATAGCCTCTGCTGTTTCTGGCTCTGCAGGTCTCATTCCCTCAGCGAGCTCCAAGATACAATCTGGCTTCAATCTGAATCAAGAAAAGCAACCATTAACATAAATTTATCTGGAAACAACACTTTTCTTACGCCTTCTTGAAAAGTTTGGGGTCCAGCTAATTAATATTTAAGATTGATTAACGTTCAATCTATTGTCTTTTAATTGCTGCTGCAGTGCCCTTTCAGATTTACAAATTGCCCAAAAATTTAAGTCTTATCCTTCCCCTCAAATATGTACTTAAAATAAAATGATCCATTTCCTTGAAAATGTTATGCCTGTTGATTCATCAATCAAAATTGAGATGTATAAGCTGCCAAAGCTGGACATAATCATTGACAAAAAGAAATCATTTGACTAACAGCTTACCTCTAAATTTGAGGAACTTTATTATTTCTCCAAAGCGAGAAATGGGAATGTTCAATATCGTAAAATATGCCGTTCGCATGTATTTTCTGGTGCTTGTCATTTGCACCAACATTTGATTTTTTTCTGCATCCAATTGGGCCCTTCATTTTATATTTTATGCATGCAAAGAAAAATGAGGTTGTCCCAGGATGCAATGACGCACTCTGTATATATCTTTGCGTTCCCTTTCTTTAACTTAAACCCATCGTCTCCTAAGAATGAGACTTGATAGATTCGACTGTCTAACACCAGAGAATTTTTCTCGTCAAAGGGCCACAACCTCTACATCCCCTTTAATTAAAGGGGCTTTACAACTTACAAATCTGTTGCTGAGAGAGTAAATCGTTGCATCTCACTGCGGGAGCTGAGATAAAACCCTTGTCCGCTGACAGAGAATACCAAGGACTTAATGGCATCAACATCTGACTTTCTCATGGCTGATGCCTTAACTTGCATCTTGAGATTTGGAATAGAATACACAATCAAGTCGCCTTGATTGCTGACACATGCCAGGCAGTGATAAACCATGCTTGAATCATCATTCTTGCTTCTGACGTTGATCAGGCCAATCTTTCGAACCCTTGACCCATCAATTGCTGTTAGCTTTTCTTTGTTGCGAGCCTTCAAGTGCGGCAAACTAAACACCTTGAACTGTTCCTCTGAGCATATCACTAACGAATGTGTTCCACTCATGTCTGCTTCTGTTTAAGTGGAGAAGAAACAACAGCAAATTAACTTTGTTCCATCTTCTTGGGCCCATTTCTTACTTAACATCTTGAGGCAGATATATTACATTTAATTAATGACAAGACCAATAATTGCCAATAACTGGGTCAATTCAGCAGTCACAAACTGACTGCTTGAACTGCAAGCTGTAAAGGTTGGGCACACCCTTAACCCTTTAACACCCACACCAGCCAGACTTAGTATTTTACTCTGTCTAATGCCAGACGATTTTACTCGTCAATAGAGAACCTCCAGGAGTCAATGGGTTAACCTAAGTAACAAGTGTCAGTCATGGGGAATCAAAGATAGGCCAGGAACTTGGCAACCACAGGTAGGACAGCTTGACAAAGTAACCATGTGTATACACCCCAAGCACTTTGTTCTCACTTGAGGAGGAAGTTCATAAATGAGATTCTACCTTTGCCTTGATCCTGCATGATCTCCCCAAACAATGGCATTCCATCCTTGTCAACAACAAATATGGATACCACTGGCGCTTTATGCTTTAACTTGATTTCTTTGCCAATCTCCACTTGAACTTCCTCTTCAGTTCGCTTTTCGGCATCAGGAATGGTTAGGTAGAACAAAAAGATGTGTCCAGCATTTGTCCCAGCCCACAGCGATGGGCAATGATGCGTCCCTAGTATGGAGATTAGTCAATTTTAGTTTTTTTTTTAGTTTTCTGTTTCATACTACGCAGAAGTGTACAACATTGTAAATGCATCTAAAAAAAACATTAATCCATAAAAATAGCAATCAGCTAATTAATTAATGCAAACATTGTTTAAGCACAAGTTTCATCCAACAAGTAAGCAAGTATTATGTAACCAAATTATTCTAAGTTATTATCGGTTAGCATTGTAAAAGAAAGTACCGCAAGTTATTGAGAGTAAATGAGTGTAAGAAATTTCTAATAAGTGTAAGTAAGTAGTGTAGTAAGCATTGCAAGTAGGTATGTTTTTCACGTTAATGTATGCAAACTTGCTTGTGTTTGCACTTTTATGCATATAGTGGTCGCTTTCAGCCCGATATTGTGTGCTGCGCCCTTCGTAATTCAGTCTTCAAGACTGCAAGTAAAGGGTGATTAGCACTGCCTATTATTATTATAGCAGGAAATGTAGTGTAAGTAGAATGTCAAATTAAAAAAAGTTTCATCCAACAATGAATGCAATGCATTTTAACCCATTC
>OX421452.1:1843904-1858904 GCA_949126865.1 Montipora capitata | reverse complement strand
TGACTCTGAGGAGAAGATGATCTTCGTCACAGCAAATCTGGGGTCATCAGAGTATGGACAATAGTTGCCAACTTTCTTGAATGGTGGCCATACTTCCTCTTCCACCTCTCTTGTCTCGGACTCGTGACTTTCATGTTCACCGACAAAGTATTTGGCTGTGTGAAGTGTGTAGATAAGCCCCATTTCGAGATGGGAAACATCCCAGAAGTTGACAGTTCCATCTTCATGCCTAAATTAATAGGGAAATTTCATATCATGGAAGCAATTTCATAACCTCTCTCAATTGAAAATAACAACACTTACCCTGTGACAAGGAGGTCCTTAGTTTCAGTTTCTTCAATTAAGGTTTTTCCACCTGTAATGGGCCAATTCTGTCAAAAAGGAAGGTTTAGGCATTTGAATTTCTTGTCCCCAGAGCTTTTCTTAACTCGACTATTAGGAAAGGACTCTGCGGAAATCATGTTAAGTCTTTATTGAGTATACTCAAGCCATTGCTTGGAGACAATTTCAAACCCAGGCAAAGTCTTGATCGCACGCCTAGACGACCTTTTTTTTTCACACTGAGGGCTTGATTTTGACCTTCACCTTGTCAAAAATATGATGCACGCACTGCCTCAACTGGGGGGGGGGGGGGTGGGCACTGGGCTAATTAATTAATTAATTCTGGGCTCTTGCAATAACAACTTGACTAACATTCAACGACTAACTTTAATGTTGGAAGCCCAAAGGGCTCCTGGAAATTCTCTAAGGAAGCAGCCTTGTGAGGCCAAAAGAAATACAGCACGTGTCAAATTACCCTTGACTGGTACTGTAATTTTCAACATCTTACCTCCTGTGAAAAGTCAGCTTCCAGTTGTTTTGTTCCTGCTTTTTCGATTTGCTCAAACAAGTTCAAGGGACAGTTGTGACTGTGAGATGAACATGTGATTGGGGAAGAGTGCAAGCAAACCAGGTATGGTTTCATGAAAGTGGGAAACCTGTGCAAACAAATAATAATTCATTCATTGCAAGCTAGAGCCATGTAAATCTTTCCCTCCTGTGTTGATGCTACTTAGAACTGCCCTTCACAAACTTTTTCATAAAGAAAGCATAAAAAATTGTTGGATTGGGAAAGGGCTAGCCCTTGAAACACAGGAGTTTTAATTTACTTACAGTGATCAGTGTACTTGAATCAAGTTATTTGTTTAAATCTTCAACATACCCTGTTTCTCTGGTCTTCAGGTCAATGACAACTAATTCCTCCTCACACAGTACCACCAGATAATCTGGCTCTAGTAGAAGAGAAAACAGTCATTTAGGAAAGAGAAACAATGTATACCTTGTGATCCAACAAAACAAATATTGTACTTTAGTATAAAAGAAAAATGATTTGATTAAGATATGATATGAAAAATTCTTCTGGTTTACCAGACAACAAAATACTTTGATCTAGCACTACCCAATCTTTGTCCAAGAGAACAAATTTATCAAATCTAGAGTTTCACATTTCCAATTTAAATCAAACTTATTATGTTTAAGGACGGTGCCTACTAATTAAAGATATTTTTGCCCCGGTGTGTGATTATGCAGAAACTGTAGATCTTAACAAGTGCTATTGAAATCCAAAAAGAAAATTGGGGGTAACCACGCATTTTTCAAAGGTAATTCATGAATAATATTTGTAAAAAGCTTTAAAATACAAAGCAATGTATGGCGTTCTTTCTCAAATTGAAGCTTAATTATCTCTGAAAAATGCATGGTTACCCCCAATTTTCTTTTTGGATACCAAGAGTACTTACTAAGATCTACTTTCCCCGGATAGTTTTAAACCGCGCAAAAATATCCCTGTTTTAGTAAGCATCACCGATAGGAAATCCGAGTGTGTCGAGATGCGCAGAACGTATGCGTAATAACAATAGTAGGCACCGTCCTTAATTGAAGACAACCAGCCTAGCTAAGCTGAACTGAACGCTTGCTTTAGAAGTATTTAGACAAGTGACAGGTTTAATAGCTTCATAGGTTGAAGGAGTGCTTTTGCTAATCACATTACCCTTACAGCTTCACAGTACTTTACAAGCTATTTTAGTAATACTCCTTACGGCCTTTCTCGTGTTTCAGTTATTTCATGAAATTTCAGTCAAATTCAGAGTGAAAACAGTGCACAACTTCTAAAACGAACTACCACAGGTTGCACTCAAGTACTGAATAATTTAGACATCTTTTCTGTTAGCACTAACTTTAACAGACTGTTCTTTTCAAAAGTTCGGCACCTTATTGCTTCAAATTTAGTTGTCATCAAAGAAAAAGCCCTATTGCCCTATTAAGCTGCAAAAAAAACTCACCATCTCCTTTTTTCACTGTGAAAAAGTCCACAACACGAGATGAAAAATCAAATGCAACCTGAGGAGTGTTATCACCACCATCAACCAAATTTGCATCTTGAATAAGAGACACACAGTGCCTGTCACCATAGCTTGCTCGAGGCATTCCACCACTAAAAAAAACTGATGAACTACTCCACTCCACCTTAGTAATTGCCTTGCAAGGAAACGGGCCCAGAGGAGTGACTGCCTTTGGGATTTCCAAACTTCCCTCAACAATCCATTTGGTAAGGCTGCCATCAGCATGGGCGCTGATGAACTTTTTTCCATCTGAATGCCAGCTAACACTCTCCACTTCTTGAGGTTGATCAGAGGACTGGACACTAAATGTTGCTTGGACACTACACCTCTCATGATTCCACAGCACAATCAGACCTTTCTTATATCCAATCAAAATCTACACCACACAGAAAGGAATAAAATATCATTTGCACTAATACCGCAAGATTTTCTGACACCATCTTTCCTAAAGGAAATACAGTACCGCTCAAAAGTAAGTTACCACCCTCAGGCACGACGTGCTACAGGAATCGCGTTGCGCGCGATGGTAAGAAATCTGTAAGTGCAGTGGCTTGACGCTCGCACGCGATTTTAATTGTCCTTTTGTTTCAAATTTTAACCGTGGAAGGTGTTTGTGAAAGGCCAATTTTCGAAGAAAATATGCCTACAGATGATAAATTGCAGTATCTTCGTATGTAAAAATGTGGCAATTTCCGACCACATTTCATTGTTTACAAAGCTTCGTTCGCCGATCGGCAAACTGTGAATCAGGCACTTTTGTAAGGAAAGTAAGTTCTCGTATTATTTACGCGTTTCAAGATAATAATAATCCTTGGTTTGTGTTTCCTTTTGGAGACTCGTTCTGAAAATTTTAAATGCAAATTTTAACCAGATGGTCAAAGAATGAAACGCTTCAGATAATTAATGCCTTATCGAGTGCGAACTTAAGATTGTGGACGCTAACAGCACTGCTGACTGTAGCTATAAATAATCATCATATTGTTGTTATGTAGAAAGGATGTTTTGGAATAAAGTTAATTGTAGTTTTATTCTGTGTAATTATTATTTGTTGCTGTTAATGTTCGTGAGTGAGCGTCGAGAACAAATTCATCCTTTCATTGCGCATGAAGTTTCGTTTTCAATGTTTGCGGATATTTAAAGAATGTATGTTTCAAATTTAATACTTCAAAAGGTTTGAAGTTGGCAAGAAATTTTAGCAACACACAATGGACATCGTTTTTGTAAGAATTTTTCCACCAAGTGGACGATGTTTCAACGAAATCGTTGCTTATTCGTGTATGAGTTTTAGAAACACCCTGTATGAAGAATTTATTTTTCATCAGGATTTTTGTTTGTAAACTAGATGCATGTTTTTGTTGACGTTTAAACGTCGTCTCCTTACGGCAATTTCAACGTGGATTTTTTTAATTGATATTGTGACAGACTAATTTCCAAACAAATGAAGAAAATCAGACCCACACATGATCGACGATCGATTTAAGGTGTGGAAAAGAAACTTGCATGGATCGATTTGAAGTCAACTCCACGCATTTATTAACTTTACACAGAAGATCGCCGAATTTTTTCCACCAAATGGTCGATGTTTCAAGGAAATCATCGCTTGTTCGCATGTGAAGAATTTATTTTTCATCAGAATTTCTGCTTGTAAACCAGATGCATGTTTACTGTAGCTTAAACGTCGTGTACAATTCGCAAATTCGCAGTTTGCAATTTAGACAATTCCCATACAATTTAACAAATCAAAAATCGCCTTCGCTTACTCACGCAACTGCTGAGATAATTTATATGCGAAATTGATTGATTGATTTCGCGTAACACATTAGTTCCTAATATATGCCAGAAATTTACGCTTCAATTATTCTCGCGCTACGCGAATCGCGTCGCGCACGACAGGAATCGCGTAGTGCGGGAAATGCGACGCGAGGTGGTAACTTACTTTTGAGCAGTACTGTAATCACTTATATTACTGTACTACAAAAGCCATTTTTTAGCATGCAAAAAGCACTTGGTTCAACCAACATGAATTTTCATGTATGCGAGTATATATAATCATAGTTAATAGAAGGGAATGGTTAGGAAGCTCGGCACACATCAAAGGAGCAAACAAAGATGCCAAGATCTAGGTTGAGAAGTCCACGACCGTGCACAATCTTTTGTTTTGCGCTCATATACTATGCATGAATTACGTAATCAACACGTTTCTATTGGTTAGTTCCTCAGTACGGAGTAAACAACTATTGTGTTTTGTGCACGGTCAAGGCCAAAAAAGAGAACAAAAACCTACAACAAAGAAAGTTGTCGGGTTTCATAACCATTCCCCTCTATTAACTATGATATAATATACACGCTTCACTGACAAATTGGAAACCATGTTTCCACCAACACCCTCTAGTTTGCAATTCTTACTTGTTCTGTTGTTACAACAATTATCAGCAAAAATGCTGTACTATATGTAGAAACTACATCTACACGAATGGTATGAACTTGTGACACAACTAGTATTTTTTTATATGTTTTTCCAAATTTGTCCAGGTTCCAATAATGACGAATGAGGATAGTGTTGCAGTTTTTTTTTTGCTCATAAAGTGTGAAGGAACAAACTAAAAGATCAGATAAAACTCAGGTTTTTCCAGACCTTGTTTAAATCATCTGGATGTTCTTGTATAGCCTCCACAGAACCTGCATTGGTCTTGCTTTCTTCTTGAACACTACATACATAAGAAAATTTAAATTTTAAAGGCTACCAAATCCTGGAGTAACCAAAGGGGTCAGAAGGTCCAGGCAATTAAGCAAACAGGGCACCAATCCGATAAACATAAAACTAGGCCAATTTCTGGGATCCATTTTTCAGGTACCATAGTTTTCATAGACCCAGGAACTAATCTGTGAACCTCCAACCTGAATTTTGAGTGCATTTCTTCTCAGAAAAAGCAGGTTTTGATAAAAAAAAAAAAAAAAAAAAGAGGAATTGCCATGTTTTGAACTTCTAGATCTCTTATTGGAGGGTACCAATTAGTACCCAAAATGTTCAAGACTTCTAGGAATGCACTTCAGATTCAAGCATAAGATAACAAGGTAGGCTTGTCTTGTTGTTTTCACCAACCTTTGCATGACAACATCTTGGTAAATGATGTATTCCTGCAGCTCAAATGAATTTATATCCAGCAGATATATATTGCCACCCTCCGTTCCAAGATAAAGGCGATTGGTTTTCATGGACAGAAAACATACAGAGATTTTCTTCAGCCTGGAAAACAACAATTAAATAACATTAGGTATGCACACATGTGATAGTGCTATAAAGAAAGGCAGGCCACAAGTTGGTTGAGCATCACAGAACCCTATACACCTTATTCCAAAATGGCCCTTTTGGCCTCTTTCAAGGTTGAATATTCTTTTGAATCGTATGTCTGAAAGTGACGCCACAAAAGGGCCAATTTGCAATCTGCACTCTTTGAAAAGAGCAAAATGTGACCAGCTTGGCAGTGATGTCTCAAAAACTGCTTACGGTACAAAAAAAAGCATCTATTATTAGTTTTGAATGGCAACCAATACAGTTCATAACAGGTACTTGCACCCTGAAAAAAAAAGATGTTTCAAGAAAAATACTATTGCCTGCATTAATTTTGATACCTAATACCTGTTCAACTCATTATAATAGTACCTACCTTCCCTCCAAAGTGCATGTTTTTACTTCCTCCAGCACAGATTTGCCCTCCTTTTTGTTGACTTCCCAAAGATGGATAGTGTTCTGTTCCCCATCATCACAAACACTTATGATTCGCCCCTGAAAACAGATTTAAATCAAATCAAAATTCAGAGCACACCAAGACAATATGACTTTTTAAAGGTGACAATGTCACACATATCCCAAACTGGAGCTTGAGGTTACAACCATATACATTTAAGTACCGTATTTTCCCGTGTACAAGTCGATCCCGTGTATAAGTTGACCCCCTATTTTTGATGGCAAAAAAGCAATTTCTTAATTTCTTTGTTAAATGTTACTGGGACACTAATCTTGTATTCTTACAATACATCAAAACCCTAAACATGCCTCAAGTACAACAAAATCCTGAAAATCTGTTGAATGAAACTTGTGGGTTTTTGAAGGGAGACAGTGGCACTAAACTTAAAGTTTAGTTGTTAATCCACTGAATATTCCAACCACGCTAAAATTATTAGTAAAGTAAAGAATGCAATTTAAATGGAACTCTTAACTCTAGTCTAGGAATGAGTAAATGTGAAAAAAGACACTGAAAAAAAGGGTTTGCTATGCCGTTATGCAATTAATTATGGAATATACCTCTAAATGATTATGAAAGCAAAAATCAAGACGGAAACATGCATGGATAGCTTTAAATCCATGTTGTTTTGTAGCCTTAGGAAATTGGCTTATTGCAGTCATCCAGTAGCAAGGAAAAATGTAGTTGGAAACACTTTTAATACATACACCAGGAAAGGAGTTCAACTTCAAGAAAAAATACTCCATAGTACAAAAAGCAATAAATTCAATAGTCGAGAAGAGGCATTTTCCTCTTTGAAGCCAAGAGAAATCATTAATCACAAAAACAAAGGCCAATATTATTTTGCAAAATTCTAGAATCTTCAATTTTTCTGAAGCAATATTTTTTTCTATCCCATCATTGCAAATAGACTACATACATAGTGTGACAATCAAAATAACACTTCAAAGGTTGATAAGACTTAATTTAACAACAAACAAAAACAACTGCAGTAACGCCATTCCAATGTATTGAAACTTGACACTGGTGAATAAACTTCATCTTAGCTGGGCACAAGACAAAACAATCTACTGATTCCTTGTAAATCCTTTGCTGATACCAGACTCACAAGCAAAGAGGAAGAAGGTTTTACTTAAAATATTTTAAGCAAGTGCCGCTTGAAAGTAAAATTCCCTTAGGGCAAAGATTTTTCCCTTTGAAATTAAGTGAAAGAGCCCCACCCTGAGAACACACCCTCAATGTAACCCTCCGTGGATTGCATTTTGGACGTGTTAACAGGCATTTGCAAACAAGCATTTTCCCATCAATTACCTGCTCTGGCAGAAAATGTAATTCTTGGATCACTGTTTCTTCCTGATGCCGAGCTGAAAGCTCAACCCCGGGTCGGCCATAGCTATAACATCAGTTAAAGAAATATTCCCAAGTCATTTAATTTTCATTCACAAAAGAAAGCCCGCGTGGCAAACCGATGCAAAACTGCGTCCATAAAACCAGGTGACATGAAAGCTCATGACATCCAACGAGTTAAACATCGTCGTATGTCCAAGACAAGGGAAAAAGCGACACGACAGTTTGCTTAATTACGAATAAATGCATGTCGACAAAATGACACTGTCCGCTGGGAATTTAGTTCTCAATGCAAATCTAGAGAGATGTGTTTCGGTTTAAGCATCAACAAGCGTTGCCTCTATTTTCGTTTGAATAAAAAAATTTAATTGGAGGATAATTTAAAAGTAATAAAATACTGAAACACGATCAAAATTAAATTTTTCGTTGTGCTATTGGTGGACCATGCAGACGAAGCAAGGTTACTCCATCGATTCTCTTACGGATAGTGCAAAGTTCTGCTGGAAATGCCTTGTTCTGATCAAAGATCAACGCAGCTAGACAAGTAAAGTCAGAGGTGTTTGTAAGCAAGAAGCTGCCAACAGATCAACATGACATCAAGAACTGCAGAGGAAAGGGCTTAAATAACGCATTGAACACGACGAATAACCAATGCACGTGTCATGCTAAAACAAGATGACCACCCTAGCCTTAGCATGTTCATGCAAAATTTTAACATTATTTCACCTTCCCGAGGCATAATTTACAAACCACAACGATGCGTAATTCAAAAGGTATTATATTTTCAAGGTTTTAATAGTTGCATCGAACCTACAATAGTTTAAATGCAAATGTTAGGCTACAAAATGCTCTCTAGATCACCAAAAGCATCTTGCAGGAATCCTGGGTGCCAATATTCCATCTTAACCCTTCGACGAAAGCTCATCTGTTGGAAGTCATGAGACTTGAAAATTCAAGGAACTAAATCAGATTTGGCAAGAAAGACAATGTCTGCAAATGAAGCGTCGTAAACAAGGCGGTGACGAAGTAATCTGACTGTAAAATTGTTGGTTTTCTGACTACATAATTTTGTGTTCATTTCTGCAATTAAATATCTGGGAGAATTGGATTGTCTCAGCGTGCACAAAAATTGCAACAAATCTTAAAAATTCTTCGAGTAGAAATCAACTGCACGAAATGGTTGCGTTCGAGGGCAAAGCCGAATCGTCTGGAAAGGCCAGAGCGGCGGCGCAGTCTGTTAGTCTAAACACAAGTGATTCACTCAAGGATACATTTTTAGCAGACCATTGCTTGTTCCAACAGCTAACAAATTTAAATCTGGATCTTGTGCAATTGCCGAAGGTTTCGGTGGAAATCCATGCTCGACAGCCTGCAAGAAAGTGGTCGTGTTCATAACAAGCACATGTGTTTCGATTGATATTCTTTTGAAAAGCAAGAAACAAGATGAGCGCCGAAACCAAACCTTGTTAAAGAGAAACAAATCATGGCCGAGCTTGTCCTTTAGATGTCCTGAGCCCCTGTCCCGTGTTCTTGAAAAAAATTTGAACATTTCTACACAGGTCGCCTTCCAATGGATCTGAAATGCAGCCAGCAACAGGAACGATTACTTTATTAGGAAGACAGAGAGACTGCCGTGGGACTCAAATCAAATGTACTGCAACCTCACGCCTTTAGGAAACTGTGGTTTGTGTCATGTGACACCCTGTCAATCAAACATGCTGGGGCCAATCAGAGTGCTCAGCGTGATGAAAGCGCGTACCGAAAGAGCATCTCAGCTTGCACTGGATTGGCTTAAAAACATCCGCAAATGAAACCAAAAGAATGATATAGCCCGAATAATGTGAATAAATTTCTGTTGAAACGTTCAAATTATGTCCTTTGCGGCAAATATTTGTTTAAGGGTGAGTGATTGAATTCAAGTTAATTTTGGCAAGGGTCGTGCTTGTCCGTAACTCCCTTCAATTTGTGGGACAAAAATGTTAAATAATGAACCACATTTATTTACATTCCCCGCTGGGAATATTCTATACATATTAATCTCAATCTCCCGCAAAAATTGTAAATAGGAGACACGAACAAGAGCAATAGAGATCCGAATAAAGAGACCTCAACGACTGTCAGGAGAAAAAGATTAGTGGATTAGATTGATTTACACGTGTCAGTGATTTGGTTTACATATGCATATTTTACTCAGACTTACATTAATGAAGTTTATTCTTAAAAGAAGATGGCACTTCAAGTGAATCGCGCCAATTTTGTTGAGTCAAGGATGTTACATTCTGCCCCACTCCAAACTCATCTTCTTATCAATTCCCAAACTCCTGTTTTAGTAAAACAGTCCTGAAGACAACTCTACCGCAAGATTCGACAACGTCCACCCTATTGAAAACCACAAAACAATTTCAACACAGTCAGGTATAAATCCAAATAAAATAACTTGTTATGAAATCATGCTTAAATTGCATTTTTTTAAAAAGGCAAGTCCCCTAGTTTAGTTGCCACGTGAAAAAGCACGAATCTCAATAACGGGCTGGACACTAGCTGGCGATATGCTCTTCAGGTTGACCGTGGACCGTGGTTGTGGAAGCCTTTCGTGGTTCTATATTTATAAGTCTGTTTTTTTTTTTTTTTCAAGGATTGCAAACAAATTATATATTTATACTAGTAGTTAAGCCCTGGCAAAAAGCGTATTTCATTGTAGGTCGAATTCCCGGTATTTCTTCGTAAAATATGAAACCGTTTAAACTTCCTTATTATTAAAATCAAAAGGAGCATTTCTCGCTATGATTTCTCAGAGGGTGGTATTCGACATAGGTCTAAAAGCAGCTGAGTCAACGTTATAAAAAAATATTTTGACAATTGGCCCTGTGCATTAGGTTGCATTCACGGTCGAAATCTATCCACGCGACCATCATAACACCACAAAACACAATCAGTACTTATCAACACTATCAACTGATGTTATCGAAAAACAATTGGGAAAGATAAGTTGAATGCGCAATTAATCTGAGCCAATTTAACAGTGTATCCCAGAGCATAAGTTAAAACAGAAATATTATAGAATTTTACATATAAGTATTGGCTATTCCTTTGAGGATAACTTTCGTTATCGATAACGAGCAGGCCCAATACAATTGGAGAGTTAATCAATTTGCTCAGTTTGTAGAATAAGCTAGAATACAATCAAAGAGTTCCATAACGAAAAATCCTCGAACAAGAAAAAATAATAATAATAATAAAAAAAAAATATATATATATATATGAAGTAAATATTTTCTCTAAACTAAATCCTGTTAGGGCATAGTTGACCATCGTTATCAGGAATTCTAAGAGTGCATTCGATTAACCCTATTCCGGAATAAGAGTAAGTGGAGTGATGATTTAAAACTGTCTGTCCGAAGTTTTGAAGCAACAAGGATAATAAAGATATACTTAAAAAAGCATTTTAGCAGGTGTTAGAAATCCTTCGTTTTAACGGAGATTCACAGAAAAATTTTCAAACTTCTATTCCATGTATTCCTATTCCGGAAAGAAATCAGTGAACTTGATGATGATCAAGTTAGCTTCGATATCGTAGTATCAATAATAACTATAATATTATGACAACACTCCCACTTCGATATTTCGAAGTTGTCTGGTCCCAATTCCTTTGAACTGCGTATTGTTTTTTTTTATATACTGTTTGTTACACTCTAAAGTTTCTCTTTTGTTAATAGTCTATATTTTCAAGCCAGACTGGTTGCCACTAGCTCTGCAGGAAGTAATATGCTATCACAGTTCTTGTTTTTCTTACTGAGTTATCAGACATTTAACAATACTTCAAAGTTACTGAGGGAAATCATTAAATTCCAAGGAGAACTTGTGGCAATGCGGAATGAAGTCGTGCTCAGTCTCATGGATCTGGCTACGCCTGATTATCAGGATTCCCGTCAACAAACAATGGGTTGCCATCAAAACAGGTATTTTCGCCATGTTATTGTTCTTCAAACTATGTCAGTTAACACTATGACGATACATTTTCTACAAGTTATGCAGAGGCAGATCAAAGACAGGATTTTCTTTTGTTTAAATGAAAAAAAAAACTTACAATAAATACTGGTGATGGTCACGTGCCGAACGGTAAGAAGACTCTGCTGCAGCAGTTAGCGAGGCACGTGAAGGATTAGAGAACGAAAGCGTTCAGCCATTTTCTGGCTGTTTCATCTCGCCCTTTCTCGAATATTCTTTTTATTCCAATTCCGGCTCACGATTTGCAGAATACCTGGAACAAAATTTGTGAAAAGGACCTGTGAACCAAACTCTTGGAATGGTCTGGGCCCATGTGGTTGGACGGAGCGTTCAAAATCTAAGCGCTAACGCATTTCCCCTTTTAGACGGATCTCTCTTTCAGTCTATTTCAGAAAACGAGGAAAAACCTGCTCGTTCTAATGAAAAAAGTTTCGTGGGAGTCAAGGAACTCATTGTGGTCGCATTGTTTTTTAACCACAGAAAACTGAATATACACAGAACTTGAGTATTGGACATGAAGAGTCAAGAGCCGCGTCTCTGTGCGGAAACTGATGGCCTTGTAAGTCATTAATAACGTGTTAGGTTCAAGGACTGATTTGACAAGACTGAGTGAATGAATGATTGATATCTGAAATTATTTATGTATTTGAACTGTGGGAATTAAAAAAAATACACGAGTTCAAGGTCATCGCAGTTAAGAAGCAACTTCACCATGCGCAGTTGCGAAGAAAGCCTGAAAATCCTTCGAAGCTGCTTAAGCTTCTCCTTGACTGCAATGATCGTCAACTGTATGGAGGTATATCTATGACAAATTCAATGATCAGTATTTGAAATAAAATAAATAAATCGTCCAAATCATGACTGCATCAATCCAAAGCTGAATGGCAACAAGCCGATTCTGCAAATGGCCATAACGCAAACAGCCATAAAGCAAATAACCATAACGTAAAGAGGAATAACGCAATGAGGCATAACGCAGGAAAGCATAATGCAAATATTCATGACGCAAAAGGCATAACGTAAAATAGCCATAACGCAAAGGCCCTTTGAAGAATGGAGACTGGCTTTGTACTCCGTAAATAATTTCAGCTCTAAAAAAAAGTCAATTGATTGTTCAAGGGAAAGAACATATAATCGCTATCGGACTTTTTCTTCCCGTTTAAGTTATGTCTCTGCGTTATGCCTCATTGTGTTATTCTTTATGCGCTATGGCCATTTGCGTCATGCCTTTTTGCGTGATTCCTACTTGCGTTATGCCTATTCGCGTTATGGCTATTTGCGTGATGCCTATTTGCGTTATGACTGTTTGTGTTATGGCTTTTTGCGTTATGCCTTTTTCCGTGATGGCCATTTGCAGAATCGGCTAGTTGCCATTCAGCTTTGGATTGATGCATTCATGATTTGGACGAATTTATTTCAAATTTTGTCATAGATATGCCTCCATACAACTGACTTATCGCAATCGAATGACTGTGGTCATCGCATTTTATGACGCACATGCTCAGTGCTCAAATCCCGCTGACCACCGATCATAATCAGTCATTTAAGGACGGTGCCTACTACAAGGGTTATTGAAATCCAAAAAGAAAATTAGGGGTAAAACGCATTTTTCGAAGATAATTAATCAACAATATTTGTAAAAAGCTTTAAATTACAAAGCAATGTATGGCATTCTTTTCCAATTTGAAGCTTAATTATCTCCGAAAAATGCGAGGTTACCCCCAATTTTCTTTTTGGATACCAAGAGCACTTGCTAAATTCTGCTTTCTCCGCATAGTTTTGAACCGCCCAAAATATCTCTGTATAATAAGCACCACCCGTAGGAAATCCGAGTATCTCGAGAGGCGCAGAACATATGCGCAATAACAATAGTAGGCACTGCCCTTAAAGGGGAACTAAAGGCAAAAAAATAAGCATGTTTCAATTACACTTTAGACTATGCACAATAATGTTTTTCAACTTTTTTCTGGCATATCCGTCGTTTTTCCACCTAAAAAAACAATGTTTTTATTCCGATTTTGGGTCACCAGCATTACGGCTCAGAATGGAGGAGTCAGCGGTCATTTTTGCAGCTTATGACGTATGATATGGGGAAGGCACGCGAGAGCGCCATATATAGAAGCAGTGTTTTTGACTGATGTTTGTCGTGAATATTGAGTCCGCGAAGAAACAGGAAAACAACGAAGAAAATATCCACAGCAGCACTTGTTTGTTACGAAATCTCTGTTCCCCATATTAGACTTCACAGCAGCGTGCTGATTTAGTTTTTGAGCCCGCGCTGAAAAGGCAGAAACAGCGGGAAAAGCCCAACTTCGAACGTAACTTTCTCGCAAAAAAAAAAAAAGAAATCGAAAAGAAATAATCCGAAACACTTAACTTTACTTATGTTAGGTTTTCCAAAAACAATGTTGGAAAAATTGCTGACTTTGGGCCTTCAGTTCTCCTTTAACTCTATACTACGCTTTGCGAATAGCCAGCTGCTTTACCTCCTCCCAATTAACGTTTTCTCGGCATGTTATGTTGTTACTTACATACCATTTACATTACTTTAGATTGGCGTGCCTGTAAGCTTAGGTGATAACTAAGCCAAGTTCCCCTACAAACAAATCGTTTACATGGTTACATTTTTAAGATGCGACTTGAGTAGATGACTAACGGGACGGCAGAACGAAGCACATTAAAATCCGGGTTTTACTAGTAAGCGATCAGGAAGGGTGAGATTCGGAAGTAGGTATGGCATAATATTCAATAAACAATCAAGTGCAAAAGTTCAATAATATAATCTCTCTTCAGACAGTCCTTTTTCATTCAGACAAAGCCTCTATTCCAAATTGTTTGTTTTCTTCGATATACTCTTCAAGAGCTTTGATGATATTAAGCGTGTCTTCAGAAGCGAGGGCATGAGCTTCTAAAGTGGTATTCCGCAACAAAATAGGTCCATTGCCACTTTTCAGCAAAAAGACGTAAGACCTGAAAAGAAGCACAAAGAAGCTGTAGAAAGCGCGTAAATTGCAAGTTTGTAATGAAAGACATCCGTGACCCCTTAGACTGCGAGTAGTCTCTAATTCAACTCAATTACGGATTGTGGGGCGGGCAAAACACACGCACGCGCGCGAAATTGCGAGGAGACGCGCCGAAAATTCACAATTTTGCGCGCGCGTGTATTTCGCACGCCCCTCAATCCATCGCCGAAATTAGAGACTACTCGCATTTAAGTGACGCTCAGTGAGACGATGAAAGAGTAATAAAATACTTCATTTATGAATTCCAAGACAAAATACGTAGCTTATTTATGATAACCATCGATGATCCCCTTTAGTAAACTTCGAAATCAATTTAACTTAGATTATCTCGTACGTCGTAAATACCTTGGGGAAAAGTCGCATATGATGACATTTCGAGAAAGCTTTTCAGTTATTCTAGAAAAAAATAAGGCGAGGATAACATAGACTACAATATTCTCGGGCGCAAACCCGGGCCCGAGTCGCTCGGACTGGAGGTGAATAGCAAAGGATGTT
>OX421452.1:1818904-1838904 GCA_949126865.1 Montipora capitata | reverse complement strand
GTCTCTTGCAAGCTATAACAAATGCAAGGAAAAGCAGAGAAACCATCCACTTTCCTTGACGTTTTGCCCAGTCCAGTTCCCGATGTTGCCTTGATCCATATTTTTGTAACCCTACTTTCTATGCAGATTACTGGTGGACTGGCTGGATATTTAATGCAGTGTTGGTACAGAGTTGATAGCACTCGTCTTCCACCATGTGTCTGGGTTCGATCATCTGTCATAATATAGGGGTTGCCTTCTCGACTGTGATTGGTTTTTCTCTGGCCGCTCTCAGCTTATCATCTCATAAAAACCCACCTACTTAGATCGGATTTAATTTGATTTGAATTGATTTGAAATCTCCTGAATTAGGACAGGACTTGTGCCCAGCTACATACCAGTGAGCTTGAGAGTTAAATAAAGTGTTTTAAAAAATCCATCCACAGTGTTTAACCAATGGACAATCCAGAGTAAATCCATCAAGCAGATAAAGAGGGACTTAAACACAGACAAAGACATAAGCATGTCACATATTTTAACTTTATTTGTACATAGTTAAAACATAAACAGTTCTTTGTAATAGTAATTTTTAATTATTTTTTTCGTATGTATTTTATTTTCACACACATGTTTTAACAAGTTTTTATCACTCCTAGATGTAGCGTGGGTAAATAAAGTATGGTATTGTATTGTAACTCAGTATTTTAAGTCTGGCAGTATCCGTTTTTTAAAACAATTTGAATGCCCTAGCTAATACCTTTATTACTGAGACTGCACACTATGCCATCGGTTTTTAAAGCGATTTCCATGGGTATAATTGCGAAGCACTCGGCTAAATTTTCTGTGTCCTAGAAACAGAAAGAAAACTTTTAAATAGAAGTGTATGGAGTGAAGATTAAATTAGAACAAAAGAGGATTACACTGAACATTGAGAAATTGTCCAACTCCAAGCAGAAAAAATAGCATGTTTTCTTTTGCAAAAATATTTGCAAGTTATATCCCCAGGATATGTGCAGGGTTTTTGTTTGAGGTAGGAGGCCCTACGATTTGTCTGGTTGTTTACCATTTCGTGTCTGGTACTTTGATGCTATAAATTGTCTAAATTTGTAGATTTGTTGGCTTCTTTTTTTCCTTTTTGGACTTGGGTACCTCAGGAAGCCATGGGCTGACAAAACACAAGACAATCGCATGCAAATAAATCCTTCACACTAGTTAACAAGAAGTCACATCGCCTCATTTTGCTTACCAAACAGAATAATCGATCTGTTGGAATTTCATTTTTCTCCAAACTCAGGTAAACAACAATATTTTACAGTTTCATTTATAGTATTAAATGTATAGGGGACACAACCCTGTTAAATATACCCTTCTAGTTGGCGATTTACAAAGAATGGAGTTTGGATGCAAATCCAAGACCACAAATGACAACTCTACTGGGAAGTTTTGGCACAATTTGAACTTGAATTGTTTCCATGCAAATCTGGTGTCCTTCCCATCTCATATTCCTGAAGAAAATTGAACAGGAATGAATTGAAGCACCAAGACAAAGGAAAAAGGACATAAGATGTAGCTCCTACCTTTTTTGTGCCATTTAGGCTGTCCAATACATTTGCAGTGCTACAAGCATCAACAAACCTGAAATTATCAGAGGGGGTATTTCCTATTTATACAAAAAAGTGTTATTATTCATAATTGTTTTAGTATAAATACACAGGTGATTATTTCAAAAAAGAGGACAAAAAAAAACCTTTCAACGCAAAATCATCTTCACTTACAGTGGCAAAACGACTACAGGCAGCCATTTTGTCCATCAAGGTGATTATCGGCTGATAATCCGAGATAGCGAGCCAATGAGAGCACGCGATTTTGTATAATCACCTGTGTATTTGTACTAAACAATAATATTACATTCTATATTAAATTTACTACTAACATTTTAAAATCCTTTTGCATCCTTGTATCTTCATTACCTACTTGTAACTTTCCACCTAACAGACCCTGTGAAGTAAGATACAATACAATGATCTGAGTGAATAACAAGGCTGCCACTGATAAAATCTCAGCTAGGGTAGTTTATAACTATCTGGGCAAAGCTTTTCGAAATATGGTTAGGGATAGCTTTGGTTTCATGACAACTACAAAGTTTCCAAAATTATTTCAATAATATTATTTATTTAACCAATAATATTACTAACAATAATTATTAGAAGTGCTTCCTATGCTTCAAGCACCTTGTCCTTGCTCTGTTTTTTCGGAGCTATGGGTGGAGACCAAGAAAAAAAACAGGTTCCTGATGGGTACTTGCATAGGCCATGTCCTGCGGCTTGACATGAAGTCATAATGGCAAACATTAGCTTTCCAACTTCTGTGTCTTAAGCGGAGAGGTATGTTGTAAAGTTAGGGCAAGATAAGCAAGCACAAGGTTCATTATTCTTTCATGGATTATCTGATCCTGTAGTGCATTATTAGTAGATCACTCTTTTTTGTAGTATGATAACTTTAAGAATTCTCAATATATTGGTACACGATGAAGTTGAACATTTCCTAATCTGTTAGAAACCTGTTGCTGTTTTGTTTTCTTGTGCTCTATCTTTTTAATGTGGCAAATCTGAATTATTTCTTGTGTAAAAACTGTTGCAATTGGTCTCACCAATTGTATTATGCTGGCCAGATCTTCTTTTAACAAGCTTGTGCATCGACATACAAATTTTACCTATAAAGACATAAATAGATGCATTATTCACTGCATATAATAAAATTATGTGATTACTGGTATATAATAATAATTATTATTATAATGGTATAGAAACTGAATATTGCTCATTTAAAATGTAAAAGTGCTTACATTTTCATCATACCATTCTTCAAGATGCTTGAAGCTTTCCTGCACATCTTGTGATTCCTTGAACAAAAATAAATTAAATGGATTAAGCAAATTCTTCAATAATGAGCATAATATAGTGGATTAAGTGCTCATGGACTGCATCCCACTGCTCTGGGTTTGAATCCCTGCAAATGCACTCCAAAGTTCACTCAGCCTTCCATTTATTTGAGATAAGTAAAAGGAGTATCAGTATTACAAGGGACATTAGTTGTGCATGCATGTGGGTGGAGTGGCATGGTCACCCCTGCTGTAATTATGGTAGAAGCTACTGAAATAGGGTAGTCTTGGACTGTGGCCAGCCTCTTGTCTTCAAGGGGTAAAAAGCAATCTTTCTCATGTTTGCAAAAAATACAGTCGACTCCCGAGAACTTGAACTCTTGCTAACTCGAACCTCGCGTTAACTTGAACCAATTTTGATTTCCCCTGGATTTCCGTCACAAATCTACAGTAATTTTAGCCTCGGAAACTTGCACCCTCGATAACTCGAACCTCCTGTTAACTCAAAGCGATTTTTTCGTTTCCCTTCAGGTCATTCTCTATAACTTTTTCCCTCCATAACCCCAACCATGTCTGTCAGTGTGTGACAAATCAAAACAAACAGTATAATTTTTTACCCTCCATAACCCCAACCACATCTGTCAGTACGTGATAAATCAAAACAAACAGTGTACTGCAGTTCAAAACACAGTGAAAACATTTAATTTATTTTGATGCAGCCCTGTAATCTTTGTCCTTTTTTTGCATTACACAAAACGTGTCAGTCCAGTTCAGGTTTAGTTGGTTTTGGGTACATTTAACTGGAACCTTTCTGAATTTCCCTTGAAGGTTTGAGTTATGAGGAGTCGACTGCATCAGTTCTGTGAGTCACTGGAACTTACACTATATCTGTCAATGCTTGGTAGAAGTCCTGTACTGTACTCATCTAATTCCTTCTGAAATCTAGCTTTGTTGTTATGGATTTTTATTAGAACAAGAGTATGATAGATAAATGAAATCCTAGCCTCCTTCGCAGCCATTTTTAGGCTGCGAAGCAGGCTAATGATCCGTCCACAGAGTTGAACTTTTACAATTACAGGGTCTGAGCAAACGTACGAAACAAAAAAAACCCATCAATACAAAACTGAAAGCAGTCTCTCAATATTATTAGTTTCTTCAATCCACCTCATAAATATTCATGTTATTTAAAACAGTTATACAATTTAAACTTGCAATAAGTTCTTACAGGTGACACTGTATGGTCTATAAGTATGAAGAAAGAGAGAACCAATTTGTTCCAGAAAAATGACTAAACATACATGTACATAAAAGGATACAAGTCGAGTCCACTTTTTCCACCAGAAACAAGACAAATCACATAATCCTTAGAAAGGTAGCTACCATATTCAAGAGAGTCCCTGTAATTCACAAAATCACAGACACCTGATTGATGCAATAACTGATCAAATGCAATCTGTAGAGTAGTGACTTGTAGAATCAAATGTGAGATAGTTGATGAATGTGGATTCAAAATCAAAACAATTTTGATACACTGAGTAGGAGGAGGAGGAGGAGGAGGAGGTGGAGAAAAAGACTTATAATCAAAAGTGGATGGCCACGATACTTGACTAAGGATGGAAAAACGTTCTTTCTCGGACGTCATGTTGTTTCATCAGATTAATTGCAAGAATGGGAACTATTCACAGGAACAACCAAGCATGAGTAGTTTTGTCATGATTTAATGTTTGGAGTATGCCGTCAATTCCATTCAAAACAGGGAGAAGAATGTTTTAAGTTTCTTTGAGTTTCTTGACTGGTGGTAAAATGATGAAAAAGGAGCTGGCTGAAGAAGGCTTACTAGCCAGTGGTTTTGCCCGGCCACCGGCCCTTATTAACATCCCTGGAGCAGGGTAAAGAGCCAGCACAAACTCAGCCTATTTAATTTTGAGTTTTGAGAAAAATTGAGTCATTCCCTGCAGATGATGTCAATCATACACAAGGCATATTTTTTTGAATGTAATGTGACCAGCAATCAATCAAACCTTACATTTGTTGACTTTTGTTGTCTTCTTCGCCAGTCTCTTTTCCACCTCTAAGTAAACAGTAATAACAAATTGCTGATTGATCAGGAAAAAATTCCTCTAGGGCGCTGATATGTCCACTGCCGCTATACAACGGTCCTCTGGTGAGTCGCTTAGCCATGAATGTCCTCAGTTCTGTTTCTTGCTCTCCAGATAAATTTGTACTCAAAAGGGACAGGCTACAATGACAAAACAATGTTTCTTTGATTTGTTTTTCTTCACAAAAATGTTGACTAGCAGGCCTTTTTCAAGAGTATTTCCAGGTAAAGCACATAAAGAGAAAATGGGAAGAAAGGAGTTAGAAAAAAACATAAAACAATTGCTTTAAAACAGGAATATTGCTGGACATAATTTAGGACAATGCCAACTATTGTTATTGCACATTATGTTCTATGCATCTCGAGACACTCGGGTTTTAGCATACAGTATCAATAAACCGCACAAAAATACCTTTAAATTAGTACTGCCACCATCCTTAACTGAATGAAATCACCAGAACAATAATTGAAATTTAACAATGAGATAATTTATTGTAGACGCTTTGTCAACAGTGGAATTGCAGTTTGCTAACAAGCTAGATAAAAAGCCATCCACATATAACAGAGTAACAATCCGAACAAACTATCATTAAAAGGTCCAACTGACAGGAGAAAACCAAATGGCTAAATACAAATTATCGTAGAGTTAACTTCAGGAATTCTGAAGACAAATTCAGTCACTAGTCAAAATGAGATTTGGCGCAGTGGTGAGACCACTTGCCTCCCGCCAAAGTGGCCCGGGTTTGATTCGCAGAAGGCTCGGCGTCATATGTGGGTTGAGTTTGTTGGTTCTCTACTCTGCACCGAGAGATTTTTCTCCGGGTACTCCAGTATTCCCCTCTCCTCAAAAACCAAAATTTGATTTCATTTGCATTAACTTGTTAATTTCAATTTACAGTGTCCCCGATTAGTGCTCTGCAGCGCTAGAAGATTAGACACTTAAATAAAGTTCCTTTCCTTTCCTTTTTTTTAATGGCAAACCCAACTTGAAAACATGCATATCCAGTGTCCCAACAACTGGGCCATGTCACGTCTTCAAAATTAATAGCACAACATGTACTGGTAGTTATTACCCTTTGACTCCTAAAGGGAAAACTACAGTCGTCTGGAATTGTAAGGGTAAAATATTTGAATGATAAGTACTCTTAGGAATAGACAGAGGAGATGGCTGGGGCACACATTAAGATATGGTGATCTACTAAGGGAGAATCGAAGGCAAGAGACACCCAGGGTGATGGATTGAATAGGGATGTTGGACTCAGTCAAAGACTATAGTAATTTTAAGAGGCGTGCTATGGACAGACAGCTATACACTGTAGGACTGGACCGCCTTCTAGCAAAGCACACACACACACACTTGCAGGGAGGGAACGTGTTAACGTTTTTGAGTAGATATTTATGTGTGTGACTTTTTTATCCATTTTTTGGGTATAACGAAAAAGCATGCCACTGCATATCAACGTTGGCTCACGTTGGCAAACAAAATCAAGAATCTGATGGTCTATGGTGATAGATCGATAGTAGGAAAGTAATGAAACATGTACATTTTACCTGAAATCGTTATTAGTTGTTGCCTCTTTTCGCAGAAAATCCGCCACAGAGTCCTCACCCGTCTCCTCTGATGCACCCTTACTTGACACTCCACCGTCAACTTTTTCATCGTCGTTTTGTTTCTTTTGCGTGTCTCCATTATTAGGCCTACGAAAACCGAAACATTAAACATAAACCAAAAGATATCTTGAGATAAAACCGTAATACCTGCGTGCTTTATACTTGTAAAGCGCAAATCCATGGAAATCGTCATTTTTTGACGATCTTGGTTTGTCAGTACTTGTCTCTTGTTGTTGTTCGACGTCCACCATGTTTAGGGCACTATATGGGGGCCAGCATGACGTTCTTCGCTAGCCAAGCATCAACGACGCATCAACTTTGTCTGTTTAGGCTTGGGCACTAAGATTAGAAAAAATGGCGGCTATGCGCGAAAAGTAGGAAAAGTAAAGTTTCTAAACTTTCCAACAAAATATTCCCTGATAAATGGCGAAAAGCAAGTATGAATATGTTAGGAAGTTTGAACAAAATGACCACTGCCTTCTAAATTGTTGGATCGTCATTCGGATCGATGGAAGAAACTTTCATAGGTACATTTTTTTAAATCTAAAAGCTTAAATAAGCTGCTATGAATATAAAAAAATTGTTTCTTTGAAATATACCATTGGCATCGACATCTTTAAATGTCATGTAAAATTTTGGAAACCATGCAAGCATGCATGCATTTAAAATTAATAAATTCCTTCTTGTAGTATTTCATTATATTCGATTTCAGGCTTTGAGCCTAGGAAACTTTACGCTGTGTACGTGAATTTAGAAAAGGAATGGTCTCTAGCTCTCTGTCTTTCTCAGATTCTCAGATGCGCATAAATTTGAGAAACCAAATGACCAAAGAGCCTTGCTGCTCATGAATAAATGTGCAGAAACCGTGATGAAGGAATTTACTGATGTAGTGATTGCTTATGGACAAAGTGATGAATTCAGGTGCTGTAACTTGATGAATACTTGAAATACTATTCCATTGTGTATATGCACAGTTTTTCAAAACTAATTATCAGTTGTTTTTGTACGCTATTTACATTAAACTACTGACACTGTTTAATGCAGTACTTTCACTAGTAGTATCTGCACTGTTTGCAATTGGGTTAGTTCGCAACTAAGAAAAGAAGGAAAAAACTAGAAAACAAAGAACAAACTACTACTGCTACTACTAGTACTACTAGTACTACTAGTACTACTACTACTACTACTACTACTACTACTATGTGGGCAGCTAAGGTTAGGGCTGTGGCTGCAGATACTGCTGCCGCTACAGCTTCGTAACTTTTGTAGCAACTGGTTATGTGAGCAAACAAGTCTTTGCAATGCACATGGGCTAAACTCATTGGTGACTTGTCAGTGGTAATAATAAAAGGGATTATAAAGGGATTTTAAAGATATGAAAATGGTATAATGCTTGGGAATGTTATTACTCTCATTTGAAAACCCTGTGATTTCACTGGTCCCATGAAATGCATTATTTCTGGAGGGAAGCTCATGCCAGTTTTTGTGTGGGGGTATTAGAGGGAAGGATTAAATGGGTAAGGAGACAAATAAATGTATTAACAAGAGAAACCCAACATTATATATTTTGTCTTTTAGTTTAGTTTTTAAAAGAAGCACATCGCAATTTAGTAGAAGAGCAAGGTAGGTGAAAAATGGCATATCATTATGGCATTCAAGTATTTCCATCATGATTTTTGAAGTTGTTACAGTATACGGCTTAAAGCCATGCACCTTAAACAAATCATGATGTTTGCGTGGTGATTTCATGAAAGATCAACATCAGTCAAAAACATCACATTTACATGAACCAAAATGTTAGTTGCCTTGACAACCCTTGCTAAAAAAAGTTGTTTAGAAGATTAACCTCTGAGCTTTTCATTCTTTGTACATTTTTTTCCAGCAAGTTAGTGACTAATTTGGTGTCATTGTTCTCGTCGTCTTACGTATTTTACTGGAGCCATTTCTTCATGTCTCAAGAACTTCTTTATCCACCCATGTTTGATGGGCGAGTTGTTTTGTATCCCGCAGAAAAAAATTTGAGAGACTACTTGAGCTGGAGACAAGCAGATTGTGAGTAACCGTAGCCAATGTTATTGAATTTAGCCATGACATAGCATTGCAAGATTCTTGCCAAAAATTAGTATTGATAGATTATTTTGTTGCCATTGTTATTCAAATAACAAAGTGTTTTCATCCAAACACATGCTTATCACTCAATTCCATATAATCATGTCAACTCTCCCAGATTATCCGGGAGTGTCCCAGTTAGTTCTTGCAATTTGATACTGGGTTGACCCAAATCCAAATTTTTTGTTGAAGTGGGGCGGTGGGAGGGGGAGATAATTTAGGGGTTAGGGGGTGTCAAGTTCTAGCCCTGCGTTGGACTAGCATCTCATCCAGGGGGGGGAGGGGGGTAGAAATACTCCTACAGTGTAGTCGCTTCATGCTACAGAAACCAGGATAAGTTCCAGCCTAATAGGCCACTTGGCCTGTAAGCAGACTCTACCCAAGTTCTGGGATGGTAGAATTTCTGGATTGTGGGGTGGGTCGATGACAGGGAGGCTTGATGCAAAGAAGAAATCTCTAGATTTAGATCTCCAGTAGTTGACATTCTTCCATTGTGTTGTCTAGAAACAATTTTTGATTTTCAATCAAGAGCTCAGTGTTAAAAATTTGTTTACATTCACATCTCTCTCCCTTTCTGAGTTCTGGAGAAGAGAGTAATTGTACAAGAAATGGCACTTCTGAGGTTTGTCCTTCAGGTGTAATACCATTCTCTTGTATAACAAATATAGCCAAAAACAACAAATCCACATTTAATAATTGCCTGGAGAATCAAGAAATTGATGGATCAATATTAATTATTATTTTTGATCAGTCACTTGGTCGATCTATCCGTCAATTAGTTAAGTATTTCACCATGTTTTATCAACACTGTTCAGGTCAACTTGCATCTTGATAGAAGCCATTTTAGAGATCAAATTTATTTTTCAGGTCATATTAACAATCTTTACAACACATGCTTTTGGTGCTTGGTACAGCAAGGTGGCCTGACAGCAGGTCAAGCTGAAGACAGATTAAATGTAAGCATTAGTAATAACTCAAGAAAGAAGATTATTGGATCAGGGCACAATGTCCTTGCTGTTGCGCTGCACGATGTTAATCTTGGATTTTGAGTTGCTGTGTAAATGAAATTAGTAGTGGAGGACGAAAATGGTTAAGGGGCAAGCAGCTAGGAGGGAGTAGGCAGTAGTAACAGGCAGTCAGGCTCCTCCGAGAAGCTGGGGGAAATTCCCATCCCCTTTGTGCTAACTTCGTTTGTTCTGACCCATTCCCTTCAGCTTTGTTGACTCAGTGTAATATACCCAAAGATAAGTAATAATGTTGCCGGATCTTAATTACATGTATGTAGGCAAGAATAATATTGCCACAAGTCAAGGGAACTTTGCAGTCTGCTAGAAATGGAAAGATCTGAAAATGGAAATTGTTTGTGTCAGATTCACCCTTTCATACAATACTGTGAATTGTCATGTCAAGATTCAACCCTTCCTTCCCTGGATCCTTCTGTTGTTATTATGTAGCCTGTCAATGACATCTGTATTTTTTAGGGAACAGTGTCCGGTGACAAGAATGAGATACTCTTCTCTGAATTTAACATAAATTACAACAACCTTCCTCAAATATATCGCAAAGGATCCGTACTCATCTGGGAGAAGGTAAGAAAAGAATCAGCGCTGTATGACTGATACTACTGAGAGAGGAAATCCTGTGATCAAAGCTTAGGATTTGGGGTCTCACAGAATTTTGGCAAAACTGTCTGAACTGAAATTTATACATTGTTATAAATCCAGTAGCCAGTTAAAATGGAACTTAATGTTGTCCATTCTTGTGCAAAATGGTTCTAAAGTCCCTTGTTGAAATTATTTTTCGAAATGTTACACAATACAACGATTGACAACAATGCATATAATTCATTTATTAATAAAGAACCCAGTGTGGATCAAAAGAAAGGAATTAAATGAAAAAATGTGCAAATTCTGATTTCCCCAAACACACCATTTTAGGATGCCCAATAAGTGTTCTCCTTTACAAAAAAAGTTTTAGGGTGGTTTAGTGTGACTCAAAAACACATTCGTTTTTCAGAATTTTCATATGAATCAGCACATCAACCTTCACTGATGGTTAGGTTTCTTTTCCTTCTTGTTGAAAAATTCTTTAGGACTGTGCCTACTAATTCAAAGGTATTTTTGCCCTGGTTTATGATCATGCGGGAAATGTAGATCTTAACGAGCGTTATTGAAATCCAAAAAGCAAATTGGGGGTAACCACGCATTTTTAAAAGATAATTGATGAATAATATTTTCAAAGAGCTTTCAAATACAAAGCAATGTATGGCATTCTTTCTCAAATTGAAGCTTAATTATCTGTCAAGAATGCATGGTTACCCCCAATTTTCTTTTTGGATACCGAGTACTTACTAAGACTTAGTTTCTCCAGATAGTTTCAAACCACGCAAAAATATCACTGTATTTAGTAAGCATCACTGACAGGAAGCTGAGTATCTCGAGATGTGCAGAACGTATGCGCATTAACAACAGTGGGCACCGTCCTTAAATACTGTTACTACTTCATTCCTATCTTTACAGATCAGTGACACAGGTGAGTCTGGTCAAGCTGACAATGTTCAAAAAGCCAGGAGACAAGTTGCAGTACACCACACCGACATTATAGGCGACATGTTTTGGAATGAACATGTAGATATTCTTGACAGTTAACACACATTTGGGGAAATGCATGTTGGAGGAAACCAATAGCTGAAAGTTTGAGAATAAATGAGCTTTCGCTAGTACCACAAGAGCTCCCTACAGACCTCAATACACAATATTGAAGCTGCATTGTTGAGAACATCTTCAAGGTCAACATTTGAATTATATGAGAATTATCAGTTGACACAACCTGTGTATTGCTTTTTTACAATGATATTCCCTTCATAAACACTCAGTTGATGTCCATGTAATATTCTGATACAGGATGGTATCTAAATATGAAGGTGAAAGCTGCACTGACATAACCTTCCGTAAGTTTTCTTCTCCAAAATAGAATTCGGTAATTTGCAGTGAATGACTTGTATTGTTGTGATGTGCATTTTATTCTTGTGAAACAACAACACTGACATAACCAGGGTGTTTCAATTTTGTGTTTCGTGAACAAAACTTATGCATAATTTACATGTGGACGCGCTGTAATGAAAAAGAAGAAAGCTCACCAAACTCTGCACTGCTTGCAGTGTTTTTTTGTTTCAAACAAATTTTGAACAACTAACACAAAATCAGTACTGATGTAAATTTATTATAGTGATATACAATATTAAAATAATAATGACATTTTCAGCTTTATTTCTACTCTTTTGGGATCTGTTTAGATGAGAAGCAATCTTGCCAACCCCTTTCCCAATCAGATCTGAATATACCTAACCACTCTAATTTCAAACCAGAGGGGCAGCAAATGGTTCCTTAATGAAATGGCTTTACAAAAATATATAACTAATCATACAAAGTCATACAATTGAAATAAGAAAAGGATCACATTTTCCTTCAACGGACAAATTATTGTGTCAGAAATGCAAAGCAACTTCCTTTTTGTCTGACAGAGAAACTGGCAAAAAAAAAATAACGTTTTATATATTGCTTGGTTGTGACACCACTGACTCCATTATAATGAAATACTTTCAACTACAATGTGAGTCAAAAACCTTGTGAATCCTTTAGCATTTAGGCTCCAATCACACGCAATATAATTTACCAACTTTTGTTTGTAATTTAATGAACCTGTGTTACTGATGTACATTATTCATTCCCATTATGATAGTATCTTGGAGTCGATAAAGAACTTTTTTTACTGTTGTAGCAATCCAATGACTTTTGCTCTTTGGATGTGCCCAGAGTTCTGAATGCTGAATTAATAAACATAATTTATGATGGCAGTGAACAAACTTAATTTTCTGACTGCTTAATTCAGTGTAATACTCAAGCTTGCACCATCTCTGCTTCTCTCCTTGTTTCTTTTGCTTTCGGTGCCCTCTTCTCACCTGTTTTGCAGAAATTTTATAGCGTTAGGCTTGAGATAAATGTGTAATCAAGACAGTAACAAAAACACAAACAAGGAATTTGTTGGAATGTGACAGCTTTGCTACTTTTTTTCGTTATTGCACTTTGTAAGTAAGGTTGTATAGTATTAAAGGTTTGGAATGAGAAAATGCTGCACAGTTGCCCTTCCTATACTCTGCTGCACACTTGTTGCTAAATTAAGTGAACAATGGATTGCTCTGTAGTCTTAAAATTGTGTGCCTACCGGTACCAGGTTCATTTGTGGGTACTTCTGGTAATAATTCTTGGTCATCTTCTGCTATAGACTACCAAAAAAAAAAGTAATATGTGAGAATCATAAGAACTAATAATATATCATATGTATATCGATTCGTCTTCAAAGCCATCCACTCCACTACATCAAAAGATTCTCACTTAAACCAATTCACACTGTGAAGATTATTTGTCATATTAGGGCAAATATATTGAGTAGAAACAAAAAGTGGGGTATGAGATGTGTAGATGTATGTTGTTTGTATAACAAGTGAGAACAAGACGACAAGTACTGTTGTTAATGAAAACAAAAAAAGCACTTTAAGCAACTGTTTCCTCAAAGAAAATTAAAGACAAAGACGTTTGTGTCAGTGGATGCTCACAGGGCTCTGTAATCATTTGATCAATAAAAACATCTGTCGCATCCATAGTATTTTATAAGATGTTGTTTGTCTGACAGCAGATCAAGCGGAAGACAGATTAAATGTAAGCATTTGGAGTATCTCAAGAAAGAAGATTGTTGGATCAGGGTGCAATACTGTCCTTGCTGTTGTGCTGCAGGACTTTAATCTTGGATTTTGAGTTGCTGTGTAAATGAAACAAGTAAAGGAGGAACAGAGTGGTGAAGGAGCAAGCAGCTGGGAGGTGGTACGATTCGGAAAGTAACGAGCAGTCATGCTCCAAGAAGCTGGGGAAAGTTTCCACCCCCTTTGTGCTAACGTTGTTTGATCTGACCCATTCTCTTCTAATAGGGGTGGTGAATGGTACCTCCAAAATCTTGGCACTGGTAAACTTTTCATCCGATCTTGAAATCTTGTCTGCCTTTGAAAAGAGTCTCAAAGTCTCTTTTACATTGCATTTATTTTGGTGTGAAGTCTTGCATGTTTTGGTCTCAATCTCAGATTCTCAAACAAGGGTCTCAGTGTCTTGGTAAGTCTCTTTCCTTGTCTTTAATACTTCTATTGCCATGAAAATCTGTTTTATGATGTTCTATTGCACTGGTGGCTCAGTTGGTTGAGCACCGGGCTGTCACACAGGAGATTGTGAGTTCAACTCCGGTTTATATAACTGAGGAGAAAGTGCTGCCTTTGTAACTACCGGTACATCTGCAAACGGACAAGTCTTCTCAGATAAGGACGATAAGCTGGAGATCCCACACACTATTCGAAAAGAGTAGGGCACGGAGTTTCCAGTGGTGTGGTCTGACCTTTCCAGCATGTGGTCAGCTTGGCAGGATCAGCTTGAAGGGCTTCTGTGTGAATGAGACCACAATAATTGTGTATAACAGCCAGAAGTCAGGCTCCTTAGTCAAGTGCTGAAGCCTCGCTCACTCACCCACTCTGTGTCAGTTTTGCTATGCCTGCCAGGTGATCTGGTGACGTAATTTGGAAGACTGGGAAGAAAAAAATTTTACCCCCGTATCCCACAACCGCGTGCGGCCTGAGGTGTTGTTTCCAAATTTCCTGCAGTATTTTCATTGCCAAAACTCAACAGATAACTCTCACATTTGCTGTTACTGAATGAACATTCGAGTAGAACCGACGAGATCTAACCTCGCCTCTGCCACGTTGAATTGGAAAATAACATTCAAGGCCATGCGCGGTTGTGGGATACGGCATTAAAATATTTCTCCCCAGTCCTCCGAATTACGTCACCAGATCAACTGGTGTTGATTGCTATCTTGGATTATCAGTTACCCTTGGTTGGATTCAAAGAAAGGCAGAGCATTGGATAGTGTGTATTCATGTTTAATGATTGCTTTGTAGAAAGAGAGAGCAACCTTAGTCATTTCTTCCAGCTCTTCTAACACAGCATCTTCATCTTCCTGGGTCAAACTTCCACTCAAAAGTTCATCAATTTCCTGTTGAAAATAACAATAATTAAAATAATTTCATAAAAAATGAGCCTCCAAGAAGCTACAATGATAATAGCAACTTTATTCATTCAGTACAGTAAAAGGGAAGGATACCAGAGGTTTTTCCTGTCAAGGGTATCTGCCCGCATAGATGAGGGAGGAAAACCGGAGTACCCTCGGACAAAAACCCTCGGAGTCAGACTGAGATTGACTGAAACTCAGCCCAGATACGAGCTCAGGGCTGAGGGTTGAATAGCTGCAGAGGTGGAAGGAACGGTTGATAACCACTAAGCTGAGCTGATTCCCCTCTTCATGGAACATGTGAGATGCTGGATTGCCAAGGAGTAGTCCACAGGACGAAGCTGTTTCCTGTCCATGACTGAATGTTAATGAATGATATTTACTATTTTCCAACAGACCTACCTGTCATATATTGGTCAAATGTTGGCCACCAGTCTAGCAAAAGGTGCTGAGGGTTGACAGAGACACAACCTTTAATCAGATTGACTATTTGCGCAATTGGTAAAGATGACTGAACAAGCAGAAGTCAGGTTGTGGTCACTAGCGAAATGTACGTTAGTGCTTTTCAAGGTTCTTGTTCACACACCCTTAAAACAGTGAAACATACCACATACAGGCCCTCTTTTCATAAACTGACCTTTCTGTGCCACATATGTACGCTTATTGCTGTTGATGGATCATTAACAACAATGGATGACCTGACTAAGCTTGTGTATATTTGATGTGTATGAAGTTGCCAACTCACCCAACCCTTGATTGTATTTGACCACCTATCTGCTTGATTCAATCAATATTACCATCCACTGGCGGTAAAGTGTCTTTTAATTGCCTGCCAGCACTACTGACCAACAGTCACCTCGCAGTCAAATGGGTTGTGGGAGTTTTTCTTCATTACCCACCAGTCCTCGGATGTCAAATTCAAAGATGGAAAGTGCCGTCAACAAAAGGGACATGGATGGGAATATAATATTATTATAGTGACAGAAAAAATTGTCATTTTCTCTTTTCTGTTTGAGATGATCTTTGACTAATGAATGAAGCATGCTTTATAAACCCACCCTTTGGTATTCAATGCCTTCTTTTGTCTCATCCATTATCTTTTCTACATCCTCAATTGACATTATCTAAAGAAAATACAAATGCAAATCATTACGTATACATACACACTCCTTAAGAGTGGTGATGTTGTCTAATCTCTCTTGTTCTCCATAAAAGCAGGAGTTTTATTAGAAGCCAGGACCTGGGTACTAAATTTTTGTAGCACCTGTCTACACTGATTACAGTACCCCCCTTTGCTCAAAGGAGGTCTAAACATCAAAAGCCAGACTATACATAGGGGTGCCCGCTTATACTCTATCACAAGGTCCCTTCTACTTGAAAACTTAATGAAACCCCAGTAAAAGGGATTCATATTAAGGCTTACATCACACTACATAAGATTAAAACTAAAACAGCCCAGGCCCTGAAGGTATTCCTGAAAGACTTTATTTGCTTTTGTGCTCAGGCCTATGTAACACTCTGTTCCTTCCCATCCTGCTGAAATTGGTAATTGTGTGGCCCCTCCCCATGTAGTCTCCCCTGATAAAGACAGTAGATGAAATCAGCTCAATCAGCTTAACATGCTATAGCTCGTAAAACGTTTAAAGGGGCTCACACTTAGCAGAATCTTGCCTAC
Organism: Montipora capitata; assembly: GCA_949126865.1. Classification (NCBI taxonomy): domain Eukaryota; kingdom Metazoa; phylum Cnidaria; class Anthozoa; order Scleractinia; family Acroporidae; genus Montipora; species Montipora capitata. The sequence goes on along the minus strand of OX421452.1, from coordinate 1,822,443 downwards.
CATCCTTTAAGATCTTGACAAGTTGCAGATGGCAGTAGTGTGCAGATTTGCTGAGCAAGCCCCTATTACATGTATATCTTTTCGTCTAGCCTGAGAGGCTCTTGACAATGGACACTGCTCTTAACACCTGTTTTTTGCTAATTTCCATAAATCCATGGATGTACTCTTGATTAGGCCGCATATTGTTTGCTACAATGGTAAAATTTATTATCTTTGTCAACCTGGGACCTGCATGCTAAGTTTCTCATTAACTTCAGGGTGCCTACAAAATGAAAACCTCAGACCTAAGACCCACAGCTTAACACCTATTTAAAAACCTACTAAGACAAACTACAAAGGAAAGAGTGGCTGAGTGAGGGGTTTTGCAGAAATGAAATTCTTCCAAGGAACTTGCAATCTATTTTAAACATATGACACCCAGTAGAGTTAATGCGCGTGTAAGAACAATATCATGTTATACATCTTGATAAAAGAGTAATATAAAGATTTCGCCAAACCTAAAAGTGGAATTCCCGGGCTATTAATATTCTCACAATAATTTAACCTGGCTTGAGCCTGTGACCCAATCGAACCCAGTACCTTGTCAGCAGTAAACTTAAAAAAAATAAAAAAAGCTGACCTTGATGAGCTCTAAACTTAAGCCTGTGAAATAGTCACATCGGCATACATGGAGAGGTGGGTGTAAGTACGGCCATATGGCCGTACAGTGACCAAAACCAATTTTCTCGCTCAGATGGGTTAACATATTTTCTTACCCATGGAGCTGCTCTGCTAAAACAATATAATGACTGTTGACTTTCTTCATTACAATAACTCCATGCCACTCTCTATTACTACACAGGGAACCATTATAATGGAGATGCCCAGTCTTTTAAATTACTTGCGGCTTACTTGAGTGATGACCTTTTGTGAAAAGTGCATTGCAGATAATGACTTCCTTACATGAAGTACCCATTGCAATTTTGTCTGTCTTACATGAGGTTCCAACAGGAACTTATTATTCATTCATGTAAGACAGTCACAAAATTCAATCAGTACTTCCTGTAATGGGCAATGAAATTTCAACAGGCACTTCATATGAGCTGGTCATGAAAAATCAATAGACACCAGTCATGGACCATTTACCTCATGCATTTTTTTCAATGCTTCGTTTCCTTGCTTAAGTCCATCAGCAACTTGAAGTTGGATTTGGGCAAATTCTACATCTTGAACCTGTTGTAGCAAAAGCGATATAGTTGTATGTAATGGACATTTTTTAAAGCATGTGTACTACGGCCATCCCTTCTTTTTCATTTACCGTTGAATGCGTTTCCTGACATTGGGTCTGTCGGTTGGATTACAAAAAAAAAAAATTAAACAAAAAAAAAAATCACAAGAAGTCTCGGAAAAGGATGCCTGGTACTCCAGCATCATTGCTTTGGAGCCTAGAAACAACAACAACATGAACCCAAAATCAATATGGCGGAAAAGTTGGTGGATGTCATTGTCTAAGTTGGCAATAAGGATGACGACAAAAGTTAATAGTTACATATTTGGATGAACAAAATGCACAATATTCTGTATAAATGTTCCTGTTTTTGTTCCTGTTTTTTCTATGCTGTTACAATGCTCATTTCTCAGATTAAAAGAACTGTTTAAAGTGAAAAATGGTTTAACTAAGTAATCTTTTTTTTTTTTGAAAATGCCAAAAATTTGGGTTGGTCGGACGACAGTAAACAAGAAAAAAAGAGGGGATGGCCTAACAGTTTATTGTACATAATTATTTGTAGTGCTGCCATTTAAATTCTAATTCTAATAATAACAGTTAAAGTTTATTTGAGCTCTAATTCAATTATCATCTCAATCCTAATTTCAGGATAACAAAATGTTTCTTTGCAGCTCTCATACTTATAAAAGTGGCAATCCACTATGCATATAATAGATTCAATAGTGCAGTATTGCCAAATGCTGACGAGGATGTTGAGAATTATGTGATGACGATGACTATGCATGACTTACATGTATCTTTATAAAGTTATTAAAATAACTGAAGTGTGTATATCTACTTGGCCTTGCTAATAAGTAAACTTTATTGTCTGAGGAAAGTCTACGAATGATTTAATAAATTTAAGTCCTAATAAATACATTTACCATTTTTTCTAGGTTTTCCAACTGGTTATCTGTTCTTTCCAGTGTCTGTTCTTGGTATCTTTTCTTCTTGAGTAGTAATTTTGCTTTACTAGTGGATGTAAAAAAAATATATTTATCTTCTGCTAAAAAATGATTCCACAGTTTATGCAAAACAAATGAAAAACCACAATAGCTGACACTACTACTATGTTCATGTGATAATTTGTGCTACAATGCTGCATGCATTGCTTCTGTCAAGTTGTACAATGATGCAACTCAAAGTAATGACACTCCCCTCTGATAGCAGGATGCTTACTCCATTACAACCATCCCCTCCCCACATGAGTCACGATACCCACTTGTCCTCCTTGGTGGAGATTGTGACCATGATTTTGAAGCAAGGTTTCTTGTCCCAACACTAAATGTTTTGTAGTCATAAATATAAAAATTACTTCAGGTGATAACTACATATTTTATAGCATGCATAAACAACAGGTTTGAATGAACCACAGCTGGAATTCTGTATCTCACTTTTTCTTTCCCTCCTGCAACAGCTTTTTTGCCAACTGTCGCTCCTTTTCAAGATTAAGCTGTATCTGAGGCAAAGAAAAATAATCAAAACTTAATTCTATCACTGAAGATGATAGCACAAAACTCTTTCCACCTATGCACACATGTCAAAGGAAGAAACACCATTAGACTTGAGACTTGAACTCTCATTACAACAGATTCACACTTTTGTTTTTAAATTCCCCACCTTTTTCTGGTACTGTTTCAGTTTATCCCTCTGCTGTTTCAAGGCCTAAAGATAACATAGCAAAGATTGTTTAAAAGATGAGTATATGATGAAAAGTATTTCGATTTGAACCATGCACCTCTCTGGCCAGTTTTGTTTCCCTCCTTTTGGAGAAAATTGGCTTTTCAGACTTCGTCCTTTTTCAGCTTTGTGGAACCAGGTATTGAATCCTGGAACAATTAACATAATTACAAATACACATTCACAAAAGTACGCTCAGTGAATTCCAGTCGTTTACACGACAAAGAAATGTCTTATTTCCTAACACACTCTAAGTACTGCACAGATATAGGCAGTGGCGATATTGCACATAGTGCAGTGTACCCAGGCAGGTACAAAACACAGGTCACAGGTCATGAGTCACAGGTCATTGTTTTACAGAAACAACCCTAACCATTTACGGTTAAACCTCAGAATACCCGGCCACGATTGCGTGACATGGAATTAGCATAGAAGAAAAGCATCCTAAAACATTCATAACAGCTAACCTTAGGCCTAACTGAGGCCTAAGGAAAATTTTTTAGGCCTAAGGTTAGCTATTATGAATGTTTAGGATGCGTCTTCTAAGGTTTTCCTCTAAGCTAATTCCATGTCACGCAATCGTGTCGCGTCATGCAATTATGAATGTTTCGGA
>OX421452.1:1766404-1808904 GCA_949126865.1 Montipora capitata | reverse complement strand
TGTCTCTTTTATTTTACTGGTGCTAAAAAATACTGTAAACACTAACCAGCTGTGTGCAGTAAAAATATTATGCAAAGTGTTGAAATGTAAGCTTAAAGTGCACATGACACAAAAATTTTTTAATAGCTTCAAAAGAGCTTTCAAAGTGATGAAGAACAGCATTTATTTTATTGTGATAGCTCTCTTGGTTGATTAGACAACAACTTTTTGCCTTTCACATCAAATTCCATGTGCAGTACATAAAACACCTTGCTGAGAAACGTTTGGTGGTCGTCTGGCCACAAAATCAAATGTGTGCCACGCTGACAAGGCCTACACTGCCACCCCTCCCCTAACACACATTTGGAAAAGCTCCCAGATTTGGGTGCCACGTGACTAGCCACAACCAGGGTCTCTTTTCTGAATGACAAGGGAGGCAGAGAAGAGAGACCCTGGAAATGAGGTTTGGTCATTTGTGCCAGAACAAGATGGCATCGAAACGCTGATACCGTATGGCATCTCGATCAATAGACAGGAGGGACATGCTGTTAAGCGGACATGATTAGCATGCGTTCTCCTCGAATGCATGAATATTATAGTGCTTAAGTTCATAAATAGGTGAGAGCTCTTTAGTCAAAAATAAACCAATAGCTAATTTTACACCAAGCTACACCTGGGATGCACCAAGATTAAATAATTTTACACCAAGCAATACCTGATGTATTTTCATATCCCTATTGACTGTAGTATAATTCTCAGACAAGTCAATGTAGGATTTACCATCCAGTCCTTCTTTAAATTCAAAGGCAATTCAAGTGGACACTAAAAACAAATACTTCAGGGATTTCATGATGGTATGTTGTAAAAATCTGTTTGGTGTATTGTGCTTTGCAATGGAAATAGCTGTTGTAGCCCAATTTTGCCCTCTGTTTTAACCCTAATTTCTAAAATTTGGGCAATGTTCCTAAGCTTACGTGAAAGCTAACTATTCAAAATAAGTGCTTAACTCAAATCACCAAGCCGAGCATTTGACCCTAATCACGAAAATTTGTTGGTCATTGATAGCACCAGAGACAACAATCTACCATAATAATCTTAAAATTATTTTTATTTTATGGCATACTCCACAAAGAGTTCTACTTAATGACAGAAAGATGTCCAAGTATGTTGAAATGGGTGGTGTTATTAAAAAAAATGGATTGGTTCAAAAATTTTGAAAAAAAATTAAGCTTTCAATTTAGTGATTAGGGTTATGCACTGTCTTATTTGAAACAGTTATCATTACAGGAGCTGTATGACAACTGCCGGCCACATTCTGCAGACCATCTACAAATAGCGCTGATAAACAGTATTTAAGTCTATAGACCCTTTGCATAAATGGCACCTAAATTTGAATAACAATACTTTGTACATCCTTAGCCTCGTACTTATGTTTCTAGACAAAGGATTTTTCACATGAATGTGAGGTTTAGGATGTACATTGTCATTTATGCAAAGGGTCTATGCACCCATTTTAAAATGGTTAGCTTTCAGTAACTGTGAGTTAGGATCAGTCTACATTAGTAGCAAGTGTCAGACACTGCATTCTAGGTAAAGGACTCGCATGCATGGTAGTGATTGGAGTAACTTACTTGAAGAGTTTAGTCTAAAACAGCTGTTGCCTTGGTCATTGGGTTAAGAATATTGGTTCATGGTTATTGGAAGTAAAGCATTCTTTCACATGTTGGGTAAAGGGGTTAGGTTGTAAAGAAGCTGTGGTGCTGTGTCGGTGGGAAAGTGAAATAAAGAAAAGGGTTTATCAAGTGAGTTGATATGGTAAATTGACCAAATTTTAAAGCTGATGTTTTGGGGCTGAACAATCAGCATTCCATGTGAATTTTGCTTCAAAGTCGAAGCACCCATTTCAAATAGAGCTGATTAACAAGTATTAAGGTCTCAGTAAAGGTAAATTTGGGGATCTCGCTCAAATTCCTTATTTTTGCAAATCTTGAATCGGTGAGCTGTGAAGTGTATTTTCCCGAAAGAAAAATTCTGAAAAATTAATTTTAAAACAGCTAAAATCGTTATTCTTTTTTCCCACCATAATCTGCGTGTGAAAAATGATTGATGTATCATGTCAATCACATGTGAAAGGATTGGGTGTCAATTGACAGCTTAGCATGTGCCCGAACCCTGATCGGCTCAGCATAATTGGCTTTCAAGTAGGGGGCGGAATTTTTCAGCAGACCGTGAAAAACACGCAAAATCTTTAAATGAGGTTAAACGAAGTTTAACCAAGTAAACAACTAGGAGCGACTGCAGCCAATTGGTCAGTGGTTTTAGTATACTGGCGCATGCGTGGAATACCTCGTGCTTTGGGCTGTATCGCTTATTTATCAGTGTGGCGGGAAGTAGGAGCTTTGTGTGTGGAGCATTTAGCGGTTTTTGTTCCCTCCCTCCCCACCCTCTGCTTTCCACTGTGTATCAGTGTGACGGGTGCCCATTCTTCTCGGGGGCATGGGGGCTCATGGCTGGGTTGTCAGGTTTTGCCAGCCATCGGTGCAGTCTCCATCTTGGAGCTGGCTGCCAATAGTGGAAGCTCCAGGATGTTTTGGGCACCCAACCTCCAAAGAGCGACGATGTTGTTTATCTTTATTTTCTAGGGCTTTATTTTGTCACCAAAATGACAACTTCTTGGACCTCCTGTCCTGATGGGTTTTAAGATATCGCTTCCAAATATTCACTTCTATTTGATGATTGAAGTACCTCAAATACCGTGTGAGGAATTTTTCATTTGTCTTCGGAGACTGATTTTATGGCACTTTTTTTTTTTACTTTGATGCGTGATATTTCCTGCAATTCGTAACATTTCAAAAATTCTTCACACGGTATTTGAGTACATTCATCTGTGACTGAGATGCAGCAAAGTACGGTTGTTTTCGCAATAAAGCAAAGGGGCAGCAGGTTCTGCAGAAGACTTGGTTGTTGTGAGTTTAAGGCCTCCAAACTAAAAGGCAATATTAAATACCAAAAAACTAAAACATTGTTCAAATAATTCAGTCTATTAGTTTTCATATGATATATAGTTTGACCCTATTCAGAAAATAGCGGCGTGACAATTTTTATTTTTCTGTGGACACCTCATTTTCCTTTACAGAGACCTTAAGTCTAAACACCCATTTTAAAATGGTTAGCTTTGTGACTTGCATGTTGACTTGCATAGCTCACCCTGTTGGCTCGCTGTGTTGTCCTCACTCTGACGTTTTGAGCGTGCCCTTCCTCAGAGCTAAACCCTTTTCTTTTTCCTTCACATAGTAGGACTACTTTTTGTAACCAAAAAGCAATGATATTCTTTATTTTAATAAGTCATTTGGCAACATAACTTGTTTATTACAAGATTTAGAAATATTTGTCAGTGAGATTTTCAGTGGTTCAAAAATTCTGGACTGGTTGAAAAGACCAGAGGTCAAAATTGAACTACAACATAGGCATGGTTTTAGTGAATGTGCACCCTGTGAGCAGAGCCTCTCTAAAACTCACCAGAGGGTGAGAAAGAGAGACTGCAAAAAACGTGTCAAGTCTTTTAAGTCGCCACAGCCCAAGTTTCTGGGCTAGTCACTCCGGTCAAACCAGTTTAGGCAACGCGTGCATCATATTTTTGACAAGGCGATGGTCCAAAGTGAGCCTTCAGTACGAAAATCAACATCTTAGAGTGTGATCAAGACTTGGCCTGGGTTTGAAACTGTCTTCAAGCAACGGCTTGCGCACACTCAATGAAGACTTAACATGATTTCTGCAGAGACCTTTCTCGTTGAGTTAAGAAAGGTTCTGCTAGCAGGGTGGTGAATGTCCCACTATTGGAAAGTCATTGATAAGTCTCTAAACCTTGTTTTGTTCTTGCAGAATGTTATGAGTAGTTTGCAGAACATCCTGGAAAATGTAGACACATCAGGTAGTGTTCAGCTAATTGCCAAATTTTATTTTACAAAAAAAATGGCAGGGTTGTTTTTGCTGTCTCCTTTGATTGAACTTGTGAGGTTTTCATGATTTTTCACCTCTTTCTTTTCAAACACTTAATGAACCTGACGAAATTGATTTGTATGGAACTCAAGTTCAAGATGACATCCTCTGTAGTGTTTCATGTGGACTGACAACTATTTGGTTTATTCCTCCAAGATAACCATTTTTTTCCCTCTTCAAACAGACTTGTTGCGTGCAGCATTAAATGTGATGATGCCCATTGCTACAGAGTATCCACATGCATTTGCAGGCCATTTTAGGGTATGTTTTGTTATAGGCTGTTACTGGCTGAGAAGCCTTGATGCCTCTTCAATTATTGACATCATTTTAATTAACCTGGCTAATGAACAAGGGATCAAATGTTACAAAGTAATGTAACGAGGGCTAAATTGTCAACATTAATTGAAATGGCCATAACCTTGACAGTACTTGTGGACTTAGACTCCAAGTACCCGTAAATTTCCTTCTCCTTTCCTTTCTTGTTTGCTTTTATAAAAAGATTCCTTTCTATTCTTTATTATTCCCTTGTTAGGACACTGTTGACATTCTGGTTGGATGGCACATTGACACCTCACAACAGAATACTCTTACAAGCTACACTTCAGGTTTGCTTTTTTTTCGTATACTGCATGTGCATCCGTATATTATTATTGTTATTTTGGCCTTGAACATTAATGTTATTACTCTTAAACAGCGGTCTGCTACAAACAAAGAGTAAAAGAAAGGAAAAAAGCTTCTTTACACACAATTTTCAAAGCTTGTAGCTTTGGTGCCTTGAATACAAGAAACGGAAATTCTAACAAACTCAAGTGTAGGGTTAAAAAACTCAACTAGACCAGAGGCAACAATTTGGTTATTAGCATAATGGTTGATGTAAATTTGGGAATTTTATGGGTCAGCACAGGAAGGACAGGAAGGTCAGGACTTCCTGACTGGACAAGGTTGCCTCTTAAAGATATGTTTCATTGTTGCTTAGACTTTTTGTGTGAGATTGAGTTTTCTTCTCTTACTGGATTTCTAATGTATTCTTGGTGCTAAAGTGTTGTGTACATTTTGCTGGGTATATTTCAGTGTGAGGCCAGCATCATAACACCTGATACTACCTTGTTGGATTTTGTCATATTATAGGTGTAAGGTCATTATATATATATTTTTTATCTCAAAGTGGCAATGGTGAGAAGGACTCGTAAATAATTATATTTTTTTTGCTGCAGAATGTTTGGTGAAGCTGCATGACTACTGGGTGTCAGACTTAGCCTTCTCTCTGACATTATTGAGCCAGTTTATAGAAGACATGGAAGCTTATGCTGAGGTTAGGGTGTAATTTGTATTTTTTTTCTTTTTATGTATACTCTCAAATGTTAATTATTGTTTTGCTCTACTCTCAAACGTTAGCTCCAGCCTGTTGGCTCAGTTGGTGAAGCATCCAACTACCCTGTAGGAAGACATTGGGTTCAAATTGTGGCTGGACCTAATGCCTCAAAGGTGTTGTTGATTCATCATGTTGCATCCCACCCAGTGTGGCCAGTTGCAAGGTCCCCCAAAAGGCTTCAGTGTTGATATCTAGGGTCTTAATTAATTCTCTCTCTTCCTTATATCTTTGTATTACAGCTTGGGTGACCACGGGCACCTAGCCCCCCACAGAGGATTTGAGTTGTGGCCATCACTGCACATGCAGCCACCATCGTGTTCAGGGATGTTCCCAACATGGGTTGCTAATCCTCTTGTCCATTTTGTATCTGTTGCAGTTAATTTTTTGTGTTAGTTTTTTTTAAAACTAGGTTTGTATTTTACTAGGTTTTTTACCGACTGTCTAAAAAAGGGATTTTCCTATTTTGGGGTGTAGTTAAAAAACAGGGGCTTGGTTTTTTTTTAGGGGGTTCTAAACAAGAACAAGACATTGTTCTCAATTCTACATCTCTTACCCCTCCCTGATTTTCCCCATTGCCTCTATCCTATCCCACCCTTGCTTCACAGGTCTATCCCCCCTTACTTTCCAGGTAGCCCCCGCCTCGAATACCCCCTATACCCACCCCCTCCAGAACAATTCTCACAGATATCTCGTACTTCCAAAACTTTTCTTTTTACTCACCCCAACTTGAACATGAACTCCCTATCTCTGGATCTGCTGCCCACTCTCGTATCCACTTGATATAGTCCCAACATTTAGGAAGCACACCATTGACTATTTAACAAAAATTAATTGATGTCAGTTTTTCATGCATCTGTCCTGTTATTGATCATGAATTTCGTCATAACATTGTCAAAGTAGCTGTGGATCCATGAGGCGATAGCCGAGTGGATCAGCCTTTTTTACTTTGACAATGTTATGGCGAAATTCATTGTCAACGAGAGGGCATATGCATGAAAACTGACATCAATTTGTTTTTTACAATAACAAAAAGGCAGAGGGATCAAAATTAAGTCAAAACATGAGAAGAACGCGGGACAAAAATGCGAGCAACTTCAATCTGACGCGAGCAATATCACATCATTATCGCATAAATTATAAATTTATGTGTCTGTCCACTTATTGACAATAAAAATTAGCCAATGAGAGCATGAGAATTTTGCAGTCATTGTGAAGTGATCTATTGATTTGTTCGAATTTTAGGAAAATTATATGGTTATTCACAATGGCAAATGATAGTTTATAGCAATTGCTGGTGTTTTTTTTCCCTAATTCCCAAAATCCAAGCAGTGTCCCTAATCTTACAAGAAAGCTAACCATTCAAAATGAGTGCTCCACTATGCTGAGCATTTGACCCCCTAATCACTAAAACTAGCTTGACCTAGTTAAAAATAAAATCGCCTAGTTAGAAAAAAGCTAACTAGTTGAAAATAAAATCACCTAGTTAGAAAAAACTAACTAGTCGAAAATAACAATTAACTGAAAACAAAAATTAACTGCAACATATCTAAGAAAAGGTCATCAGTTATGGTGGTGTTAGGTGAAATTATAGACGCTGTATGGTCAGTTCACAATCCTTGCAGGCCCAACAGAAGCAATCCTCATGCGAGTGAAGTTCCCATCTGTGTGTTTCACAACTGCTGCATGATCTGCAAACATGTATCTGGTGTTTTATTTACCTTCATCTTGGTTCAGGCGGGCAGGCTTTCAGTTGCCTTGCTTCATAATTAGGGTGAAGAAAACCAAAGAATGAGGATGCAAGGATGCAGCCTTTTTTGATGCTGCTGACTACCGTGTAGGTCACAGAGCTCGAAAGGCATTGCCTTTAAACTGCTCTGTCCTCTTTATGTCTCTGTCTCTGTGAAAGAATTCTATCATGCTCTGCTGTTTTGCTGGGCAACCAACCATAGAACAAGTATTTTCTTTCTTGGGATTTTCCTGACAGTGGTTTCCACGGTTCTTTTATGTTTTGTTCGTTTTTGAACCCTGTTGGGGTGTTTACAATCTGCTTGTCAGCCTTAGTCCCACCCACCCAACGTGGAAGGCATACAGTGGTGGAACAACAACTGCCTGGCTTTTTTGGCTGCCATTGGGAACAATAGGAGTATCCTTGATGAAGTGAGGTTTTGGTTTGTTGGTGAGTGGTGTGTGGTCAGATGCAAGCCTTAGGGCAGTAATATGTAGGTTAGGATGTCGCATCATTCCCCCTTTCCATGTATGTCCCTGATAGAGCTAAGGGAGCGACAGGAATGTTGCAGTTTGGCACCAGTGCCATCCCTGGAGTTTTAGGAATGGAGTTGAAGACAACAATGAATTGCCTTAGGGACTTCAACTCCTGGTTTTTTCCTCAAGGTTAAGGTCAAGGTCAAGGTCAAATAGGGTTTACCTTCCCCTAGATCGATAAGCTGCCTCCCCAGGTTGATGAGATGATGGATTCCGGAAAATTAATTAGTTTTGTAACAATTGAGGAGTGATGCAATGTGCTCTTTTGTTTTTTAATGAGGTGCAAATGACATTTAAGGTGAGGAGCAGGCATGGCTCAGTTGGTTAGTGTGTGACTTTTGGAGCAAGAGGTCCCAGGTTCGATTTGCGGCAACTTCAACGTCTGTTTCGACTTTCCTCTGATCTGTGTAGCTATATAGCTCTAAATATCCTTAAAATGGAGCACTGACAGAGGGAGGGGGTTAAAGGGTGCACCGTTGGCTTCCATTGATACCAGTTTCGTAACTGAAGGAACTACTGATGTTAAATAAAGTGCCTTCACCTTGCTAAATACTAAGGTGGTTTTCTGTAATCCCACAACTTAGTGCTAGACCATACTACAAAAGGTTCCAGTGACCAGGCTTTATCCCTTTTCCTATCAGTAGATGTTGTGCTACAAGGCTAATAAGGCCAGGAGCTGGACTTAGGTTAAAGGCTGTTTGATATGTACACAGTAGGGTAGCACTTTACTGGCTATAAGAGCCTGTCTCCACTGCAAACCCCTATTAACTGCATTTAAAATTTGTTTATTTTTATTGTATCTGCAGGAGTTAGGCATGTTGTCCAGCCAAGCTGTAACTTCGGAAGAAATTCCTTTACCATATGTATCTCTTCCAAGGCTGACTGCTCTTGTCAGGTACTGCTGCCTTTACATGGATTTAGAAAGCTCAATCTTAAGCTTAAGAAAAAAACAGATGATGGCTTTTTAATTCTCATTGCATTTTTCTTTATAGGGTTTTCACAACAGTTGTGAATGGAATAGGACCAAGTTTCTCACCAAACAGAAGTCCCTCCATCACTCCACCTTACTTGACAGAGGTACAGGATGAAAACCATCTCTATCTCGTTAGCCAAGAAAATCTTTTAAATTTATTGTGAAGGCTCATCTTTAGAAGATTAATATTAGCTACAAGTTCAATGAATAAAATTTATGTAAATTTTAATGATACAAGTTTAAAGTTAATTTAGTTTGTTGCTTGAAACAAAATTAATTAATAGATTATTTTTTAATTCAATTTCAGTTGATTCAAAGAATTATTCAGTGCATTAACATGTCTGGATATTCATACTATTACGAAAAACTGTTTGTGTCAGGTAAGCAATGATATTATTGTTATGAAGTATTCTTGGCCATACATGTACATCTCTTCACTGACAGCAGTGGCATTAAATAGAGGACATTACATGGCTGCGCCAAGATAGAAAATTTCTCTTGGGTTGTTGAATAATATTTCACTTGTTCAACAAAAGATGAGAAATTTCGTATCTCCAAGCGGCCATGTAATATTCTATTTATTATATAAACACCAATGAAACACTTATTCATTTCACGAAAGGCATCGAAAGGTGCGATTTTCACATGTAGCCATAGAAACAGTGATCTTTCCACTTGTGAAAATGACATGTTATCTTCACGTGTGAAGATATCATGTTTTCGCGCAAAAGCTCACTTAGTATTTCATTGGTGTTTATATAATAAAATGGCATATCTTGTTGTTGTTACATGTATGTGTGTCTGCAATTTTAAAATAAGGTTGACATTTTGTTTTACTCAAATTTCAGCCAATCATTGTTTAGAGTCCATGTGTTCATGGCTGCAGCCATACTTCTCCTGTTGCTGTGAAATAACAGCATCATTTGTGATTCAACAACTTCAGAGCAGCTCTTGTGTTACTTATCCGCATATCATGTCAGCTCTTCAGCTTATACAGAAGGTGAGGCAGCAGTTTTTTAAGGGATCTCCCTTGCATCACTTCGATTGGAATCTGTCTGAACAACATGTTCCACTTGAACATTGTATGCATGACTTTGTAGAGCCTGGAGACCAGTGGGATACATTGGGAAGTTCATAAAAAACCAGGACGGCTACCACGACGAAAATGTCACTTCAGGCTATAAGTTTGAGCTATCCTTAGTGTTTCATGATATTTCCATCTTGTTTGTGTTGTACAATATGGGCAAAGTATCCTATAACCAGATTGGCAAGGATTTGAAGCAAAGAGAGAGAAGATTCACTGTTGTTTGTCTATGTTCTTGTCAAAACCTGAACACTGGTCATTTTACGTTGTTGTTTTGATGCGTACAGAAGAGAAATGTACAAAAATGTGCATGTGCAACACGATCATTTTTTCCTCTTTTAACCAATAATATTACTGCTTTTTGGCATTGTGGTTGCCATAGCTGTTATTGTTTCTTAAACTTCCTATGTTCAATTAAGGACCTAGATAAACAATCTACCTCTCCAGGAGTTTTAGTAGCTTTATGGGTAAAGCATCCAACCAATGTTACGGAGGTCATAGTTTCAAATCCTTCCTAGGACTCTGATTCTGATTCCTTTCTCTTATCGCCAGCCAACTTGTTTCCCGTGCTTCTCATGGGCACATTACACCTTCAACAACAATACAACAACATCAGTTGCATTTTGAAATGTGTCACTTGGTTTGATAAATTGCCAAGCACCAGTCAGTTTGTTGAATGTTGTTGATGTAAAAAAGGGAAGGAAAGGAACTTTATCAAGTGTCTAGTCGTCCTAGCACTGGAGCTGTAACAGATCAATTTCGGTATATTAAGATTCAGTCGAAAACAAAAGGCATCATCTTGAGGCTCTGGGGAATAAACTCATATTAATCCTAATATTATTCCCCAGAGCCTCGAGATGATGTATTTTGTTTAGGACTGAATTTTAATGTATCAAAATTGGTCTATTGGGAGCAATGTAAATTGAAATCAACAAATTAACACAAATCTAATCTTAATAATGGTTTTTGAGGAGAGGAGAAAACCAGAGTACCCGGAGAAAAACCTCTTGGTGAAGAGTAGAGAACCAACAGACTCAACCCACATATGACGCCGAGTCTGGGAATTGAACCTGGACCACATTGGTGGGAGGCAAGTGCTCTCACCACTGTGCCATCCCAGCATTCATTTTCTCAATAGGAGTTTTCCATTGGCTGCATGTTACAGAATAGTAGAAAATGTTTTCCTCACACACCACAAATTAATTGTTTTGGAATAGGTTGAGCGACCATAATAAGTTGACAGTTGCGTTTTGTTAGCGTAAGGTCTACTGACCTTTTCCCCACCCACACTCCTGTAGGTTTTGAGAGTGAAACTGTATTGTTGGTCATTGCTTACGTGCCCCTTGTTGTTGTGCATAGTTTCATTCAAGCTTTGTTGTGTGGTGTATGTGTTACTAAAATGGTATGATTTTAATTGAAGTTGCAATAGAGGTTGTGGGGTGGTGGTCAGCTGGATATACATGTAGCAATCTCACAACATTTTAACACTCGTAAACTCTGACACTGTTTACCAGTATATAGGAGGACATGCAGTCCATCTTGTGGTGCTCTGACCTTTTTACATTTGATTGTAAGAAATGGTAAATTAGGGGATGATCCTTGTCTTTATGAAATTCAATCCTACTGTAGAATAATATATATAGCATCTCAAAACTTAGCTTATCTGTCGACATTGCAGGTAGTTGCTCATGTGAATACTGCGATCCCTGCAACTTTCATTCAACGGCTCCTTGAGCCTTGTTCACCTGTCATGAAATTGCGATTTTCTTCTGATGAAGCAGTGAGTATCATGCAACATCAATATTTAATGGAAGAAGAAAAAACATTGCTTTAATCTGAAATGAAAAAATTTATAGGTGTTGTCATCAGTGATGAAGATTTATCAAGGCTTCCTTGGAATTCATGATGTTCCTCTATTGGAGACTGCTTACAAGTAAATACATAACTTTTAAAAATGTAATTCAATTTATCCAAAAGGTCTTGAGCAGGTCTTGAGGTCTGAAGCAGGCAAGTTAATAATTTAAGATCACTAAATCAATTTAAACACGAAGATGCACTATAAAAGGCGTGGTGCCTTAGGCACATGCTAATGAAATATCAATCAACTGTGGATGCAACCGAGAGCGCTATGATAATTGTGTTCAATAAAAAGCCCCTTATATGGCAATGTGACCGTAAAATGTTAGTTGTCACTTTTTTTAAAAATCCCCAGTCCCTTTTTTCCGCACTAGAAATATCTTTTCAGGCCCTTTAGTCTCGGTGTTGCTGTTTGTTGATTACCAACCATCTTGGATAATTTATCAGTCATTCTTGAATAAATTTGAACAAAAGCAGTGCGTGAAGTGCCCCTTTTATAGTGTGCTTCAGTCGTTCAACGACCGTCGTCATTTGTGATAGGATTTACAGTTGTGATTTGAATATTATTATAATAACATGATTTACAATTCAATGGTTGACATGTAAATGCAGGAGACATATATATAATAAACAATAACAAAATAAAAGGAATAATTGAAATAAATGATAGAAAAGTAAATTTTATATTATTTATTTTTTTTAATTTACTTTTCTAACATTAATTTTATTTCAATTACATGTATTCATTTTAAATTAAAGGTGGTCATTCATTTCTTAAAATTCAATTTATGAATGTGTGGCTTCCAGACAGTTTATTATTTTATCAAAGAGCAGACCTTCGAGCACCATTCATATTCGCTTGGCTTGCTTGCCTTGCTGAATTTGCAAGTATTTGTCCCCTGCTCCTCCATTTTGTACATGTGTTGATGTATAGCCTGGGAGGGGGTTTATTAATATCGTCTAGCATTAAAACAGAGGAAAAGGTCTCACTCCTAGGAGACAATTGGTTAAGCTTCCATTTAAAAATTAAAAAAAAACTGCCTAATCCAACAAATAGCAAATGTAAGTCTCTACAGGTTGTCTTTACATACTTGTCAGGAGTTTGAACAAAACAAGTTCTGGTGAAAAGTGATTTAGTTTATCAGGATATGATTGAGTTCATAGGAATAAATTTATAGGAAAAAGGAAAAATAAGTAAGTAAACATTGTGCTTTTGTGGATAATTAATTGAAACGTGATTGCTTTGGGACCATTATTAATTTTGTCTTCTTACCTTTTGAACCTTGAACAGGATTGCTGTGACAGAACTGACTGACAGCTTTAGACTTCTGAAAACTATGCTGGAGGTTGTTGATAAAACTGACAACCAACCAGAAACTCATTTGAACAACAATGAAAGCAAGGCAACTTCTGCTGAGTCTGATATTGACAATGGAACAGCAAATCCTGATAAGAATACCAATGAAACTAACCTGGTGTCTTATAGAAGCAGTTATGAGTTGGAGACTATTCTAATCTTTGACCTATGTGCCCTTTCTGAGATTGCTACTTCTAAGTCTGCTATTTTGAGGGTGAGTGTCCCCTGGCATTCACCAAAGAGAGACCAGTAAATACATTGCCTCTTAACACCTTGTCCCTTGTCCCTTAACTGTAACTTAAATGGAATATTGCTGTTAGACATTGTTGGAAAAAGAAAAACTTTATTGTTGTTATAAGTTTAACAGATAGTATGTTTGTCTGCAGCTATGGAAGCTTTCGCCAAGCCCTTTTCAGCTTCTTACCCAGAATCTAGATGCCTGTGATTGGACAGTGGCTGTTTGCCATCCGTCTGTACAGTACACCATTCTCCATGCTCTGTATACTTACTGTCAGAGGTAAGCTAGTTTCTGTCATGGGGTAAGAAGCTCTTTTCGGCAGATTTACCTCTGTAAAAGTAATCTCTTTAAGCAAGTTGTCCTGTACCAAATAAGCAGTGCCCAGAGTAGTTTTCTTCTTCAATCGCGCATCAGTAAGTTGGATGCAGAATACTAATTACTGAGTAGCTTATGTTACATGTACATTTTTTTACGTCTTTATTGCTAATATTGGCATTATTTTCTGTGTGGGGTTTACAGTGGCTCTCCTATGTACAGCTTGCCCCTATGGTAGGTTGTAGATTAAATGTGAATGTCATGCACAGATCTGTGTGGTATTAACCATGGAAAGCAGAATAAATGTAATTGTATGTCCATATAACTGATTAGTGATTTTTCTCAAGTTCTGGTAAATATTTGCCAATACATGTACTTAAAGTGGCTATCACCTCAACACACTTTTCCACTTATTTATCCTCCAAAATTGTCCCAAATACATTGTGTTGTTCTTGGAAGCTTTTGATTGAAATTTCACTTTTTTATTGGCTTTGAAAGACGGGAAAAGTGGTCAAACTGGGCAATAAAGGGGATCCAGAATGGGTTCAATACCAGGTTGACGTCACAGACTTCTTTGAGATAGTTCTTTGAAATCAGAGATGCAAATTAATTTGTGACCACTTTTCCTGTCTTTCAAAGCCAACAAAGAAGTGGAATTTCAATCAGAAGCTTCTTAAACCTAAACAAACAAAGCATCATGAAACGATTATTGTAATATTATTATTTGTCTCTGGTTTCAGGTACAACCATTTCCTTCCTAATTCCCAGTCAGAGGGAATAAGGGTCTCACCAGATGGAGATATGGTTTCTATGTTTACTTTACTGTCCAAAGTGTTAAGAAATTCCAGCACACCACAAGATTCCAGGTTTGTCAGTCAAGTACAACTTTCGTAAACTTCTTTTCATTTCTTTCTTTTTTGTTTGTTTTTGACATTCTTTATCTTGATTGTTCATCTTCTTGCAGAAAGTTGTGTTTGGTTTGGCTGTTTGAGACCTTAGATAGAGCTCTCATCACTGGTGTCCTGCCGTTAGTCAGTAAACACATCAACTTTGATTCCATGGCATCAAGCATTTTGCCTTCTTGTAAGTGAATTAAATACTGCAATCCATGACCAGAAAGTAGAGACACTTTCACTTTTGACTTGCACTCTTGCAAAGCTGTTTCCAATGTAATGTATGTAACATTCTTGTTTTGACATAAATGATGCCTGAAGGATTTAGGGTGTGTTGGTATAAGAATGATGATGGAAAAGAAATTAATTTTGTGTTGTTTATATGCTAAAATTTCCATTGTATCAACACTTTTTAGAAGATCATTGTTAAGAAAACCACTTTTCAGTATAGGTGAGCTAGACTGAAGCACATTTTTGGTTCAAATGTAGTTTTTTTTCTTTAATGAGGCTAAATATAATTATTTAGGCAGAGTGAAAAGCAAGCTAATGCAGTGGTTTGGGGGGGGGGGGGGGGGTTTCCAGGGAGGTTTGCAGGGGCATTGCCATTTGCTTTGGCTTGAGTTGCCTTGTACGTTGCTTGCTTGTGTGCTTTTCCCTCCCTCTCATATTCTAGGGTAAGTATAAATTCCACACTGGTTTTCTCCATGATGTGTTGACAGGTACTTGGGAGGTAGACTGTGGCTCAGTTGCCATGATGACCTCGTTGCTGCTGAGGAGAGTGCTGCCTCCTCTCTTGCTACCTTTACTGCACCTGCGTATACCCTCTAGTAAATTGGCATAGTGTTTCAAGGTTGTGTTTAGGTCTATTTGCCACTACTACAGGGCTCGAAATTAACGAAAAAATCCAGTCGCAATTTGCGACAAGATACGAAAATTTAGTCGCAATTTCGCAAATTTTAGTCGCAAAATCGCCGTGTTGCATTGTGTTGTCAGCGGTTTAGCAAAAAATATGAGCCCGCAATACTTGTGTGTAAAGAAACCGCTGAAAATGGTGAATGATCGAAGGAATGGAGCTGTTCACATAACATCGCAGCTAAATTACTCAACAATTATGCTATCTTCAGAGAAATTTCACAGCGAGAAACAAAATAATTTTGTGATTTATTTATTTTAGCAAAAGTAGCAGCAAAGTGGCAACTGCTAACTCTTTTGTTTCGAAAGAGCGAAGGTGACAATAAGTCGCAAATTTGCGACTTCTCCAGATATTTTAGTCGCAAAGGGTAAAATTTAGTCGCAAATGCGACTGTATTGGTCGCAATTTCGAGCCCTGTACTATACTACCACTGATTTACACTGAGAGAACAGAAATCACAACGAGTCATAATGTACAACTTTTTTTTACAACACAAGTTAAACTACGGCTTACAATACTAAATAGCAAGTGGTGAGAAGACCTCAGGAAGCCAAAGGCTTGTACAAAGAGGTCCCCTCATGATATAAGTACAGTATTTGATTCAAGGAAAGACCAGGCGGCTGCAGTAAGTACGAAGGAAAAAAACAGACAGTGAAATTGTTTGTTTTATTTGGAAACTGTACATGCAACCTGATTGTTGAAAAAATATATGCAGGATGCATCTGGCTTAATGCAGTTTAACAGTTAAGGATTAGTTAAATGGTTAAAAGTAAAGAAACTCAAATACTAGTGAAGCCAACTCTAGGCAAGCACGAGGTACACAGCAAAACAAAAATCTTATCAGGTTTTTCACACCAGGGTAACCTCCAGTTTATGTCAAAGGAAGTCCTCAAAGAAGTTTTAATAACTTTTGATGTGCAATAACAGCAAAACCTTTTTTCATCTTAATCTCTGTCAACAGCATTTGATCATGATCCAATCATGTCAATAGAGATTGGCCTTTGCCTCAAGATCTTGCTTGAACTCAAACTCTTATCAAGAAACTGCCTGAAAAAGTAAGTGGTAATAATGTTGCAATTTTAACAGCGTTGATTATTCAAGGACAGTTACTAGCTCTCCAAGGTAAAGGAATAAAATCTTATCTAGTGGACAAAAGGTAGTTGACTTCAAGTTTAAAATATTTTACTTTCTTAACTTTAAGAAATTATGTATTACAGGTTGTTCAAGGACTGCTCTGTCCGCCTTATGGATGTGAACAAAGATGTGCGGAGAAACTACCAAGAACTTGTCAAAGCTTTGCCTACTGACCTTTTAACCAGGTTTGGGAAAACTACAGTTTTTTTTATGACTAATGTTTTTCTTGTTATAGTACCTCTAACAGGAGTTGAATCTATGCTTTAACACTGAGCAACAGGAGACTTGTTGGAGCAAATGCCATTAAGGCACATTTTATCCCAGAGAGCTAAAAGCAGTTTGAAACATCCATGCTTCAGTGTGTCTGCCAAGTTTGTTTAGAAATGCTGTAATTTAACAAAGTGATAGCTGTCATTCAATAAGGTAGTCTTTGATTCTTATTATTTTATTATGGCATGCCTTGTTCACCTTGTTGGGAAACTGTCATAAGCCTGGCAGGGCAATTTTCCAAGGCATGTTTCTGGTTGACTTGTTGGGATATGTTTTTTGTTTTTCTGCACATTTTTGCCCCTTTGCTCCTTACACTGCTAATAAATGGATATAGTGGTTTCTAAAGGAACTCTGATTCTGCGTTGGTGGGGAATTGAAATACCGAAATGTTTGTCAACTGATGTGGTAGATTGACCTCTGCAAATAATTTTGAGAGCTGATGTTTCAGGCATGAGTCCCTCACATTTCTGTGCAATGTGGCTAATGCTAAGTCCTGTGATTGTTACCTGAGTGGTTTAGGGCTGCTCTTAGCTGGGTTGTAAGAATTGCTTATTGTTGACTTGGGGGGTGGGGGGGGGGGGCATTTATGTTTAGAGGCTGGCAGTCACTAAAGTGGCCCTCAGATTTTCCAGCCACCCATCCCCCTTTCAGCTTGATTCAGTACTGTAATCTCACTTTTTCTTTCACAGTTCCCTTAACCAGAGCTTGTTTGAATCAAGGACTACTCAAGAAAGCCACAATGTTGGAATTGGCAAGCCTTTAACCACAAGCTGCAATGACGTGTGGTTGGCTCGTAAAGGTCACATGGTCAAACCTCCTACAGGATCATTTCATTCTCATGATTTCCAAATGGTTATGGGGTTTATCCTATCAGGTGTTTTTCCAAGGTAATAGTTATTGTAGCAAGCAAATAGTCTTGAGGTGCAGACATAACATGATGGTAGCATTGTGTTCAAATTATGGGGGGAATCGGGCATTTAAGTTAGTAGACGTTTTACCTTAATCCATTGACTCCCAGGGGTTCCCCATTGACTAGTCTGGCCAGTTTTGGGCGTCAAAGGGTTAATTTTAAAAATCTGTAATACCAGAGAAACCAAATAAGGCTTTTACCAGTGTTCTTACCATCCTCAAGCAATGAAAACTAACCTGTTGTTTTATATATAGTTGCTGTAATCATGCCATACATTATGCATCCATGACCAATCAAATCTTGAGAAAGTAAGACTAGGCCTTTTTTGAACTGATTTCACTGCAACTTCATTGGGTCTACTTACTTTATGTTAAATTATTTGTACTACAGCAAGGAACGGAATGCTGACTGGCTGACCAGGCTTTTTCACAGTTGCAACAACAACAACAACAGTTGCAGAGTGCAGAGATACTCAGAAGCAGAGATGGTACAGGTAAAGTGCGCATCTGTTCTTTCTTACTCTGAACAATTTAGCTTGATCTGCATTATTTTATATAATGTGGAAACAAATACAAATACTTTATTCACTCATTTGCACCTTGTTACATGAATAATTATTATTTTAAAAAAAAAAGAAAAGAGGTGTATATTTGTGCAGGAATTAGAGCTTTGAGACTAAAATAATCAAGAATGACCGCCATTTTAGTATTCTTTTGTCTACTTGCAAATTGGCCCTTTTGGCCAATCTTTCACTTTGAACAAGGCCAGAATCAAATGAAAGAGTACTAAATTGGCGGCCATTTTGGAATAAGGTGAATGGGTGGATGTAATGCTATTCTGGTTGGGGCCAGGTTGAATGAGAATCTAAGCATTGTTGCGATTTGTTTTGTCTAATGAATGTATATATTTTTACCTTCCAGTTTGATAGGTGTGAATCATTGCTCTGGTTCTGGGCGACATGGGAAGCAGCTCAGTTTTGTATTTTATCACGCCTGCGTACTCCACTTGGCAGAGCACAGGAAACATTCCAAGCAATAGAAGGTACACGTAATTCTTATTTTTTTTAGTGCATCCTTTAGATACATTCTGTTTTTAATTCTTACACAAGTTCTTGATGTAAAATGAACAGCTCAGGCAGTTTGTTCGGTTCATTTAACAGGTGCTTTACAGAAATTTATCAAGGATGTGAATGGTCAACAAGAGAGCAAACCAAAGCATGAAGAAAAGTCAGCTTTGGAAGAAGAAGGCCACCAAGCAGGTACAGGTTGCAACACTTTATTTCCCGTTTTGAAAGATTGTGTACCCTTTTTGCATTCTTTGACAAGATGTCCTGTTTCACGTAAACTGAAATTTGTGAAATTTCTACCCCAAACGTTACATGAAAGGCTTTGGATCTTTTTTCATGTTCATTTGCCCATTAAATTTGAATGTGACCCTAATCCAAATAAAATGATGCAACTATGCCCTTTGAAGAAGTTGGACATTAAAATTATGACCTTACATGTAGATTACTGGTTTGAAGCTCTTTGTCTTATCTTTAAGAGACTCTTGGTTGCAAGGCCAATTAACTAAGTTCAGTAATAATAAAAATTATCAATAATTATTATTGTCACATTTGAGGATAGTATATTATGGAATGTCAAGTTTTAGGGTGGTTTAAGAGTGGAAACGGTATGTACTTGATTTCCTTTTTAACAATTTTCTTTGTTAGATGATGGTTCCACACCTCACTTGAACCACCTTCAGTGTAATATGCTGCTACAGTTCATTGAAAATCTAGAGAAATTGATGTATAATGGCTATGAAGGATGTGTTGTTGGCCTGCCATCTCCACCCAAGGTAACATACATGTAGCATGAAGTGCGTTCAGACTGCACGTTTTCAAAGGGTGCAGAAACCTTTTTCACTAAAGTCAACCATATAAAATATTCCTTTGTTTTAATGCTAATAGGCCCTTCTACTCTTGCTACAATTTGAGATTCCAAAGAATTTGTAAACTTAATGGTGTCAGTATGTCTGATCGACACTACACACACAATAATCTAAATTGGCTACATTAATGAAAGTGGTCTTTTATGCTCCTCGTTAAATAAACCATTGTCCACTTAAGTTACTTTATGTTTTCATACCCCTATCTGCTCTAGAGATGTTGATTTATGTTGCTGAGGTTTTTTAATGCCATGTGACCTTGATGGTGTTTCACACTACTTCACCAGTGCATGGTGTTAGAGCGGTTTTGAAATGAGTGTCGTAAAACCAAAACCATAGTAATTACTTTAACCAATCAAAAAGGACGGAGACAATCCAGTAAACCAATCAAAACATGAAGTAATGACACGTAGCCGACACAAAAGACGGGAAAATGTGCACGCGCGAGCCACAATTAGTTTTGGTTTCACTGCTGATTGGTTGAAAAAGTGGCGCGAAAACTTTGAACCAATCACTGAGTGAAGTAGATGCAAAACCAAAGTAATTCGCTAATTACTTTCGACACTCAATTGAAAACCGCTTTAAAGATGCCTTGAGTAATTTGACCCACCATTTTGGCCCACCAGTGTTTTGTTGGGAAAACATTTTTAAATTCAATTTTTTAGAGATTTAAACTAGCCCATTTTTCAAAGCCCAATTAACCCATTGAGTGGGTTTCTCCGTTGACGAGTAAAATCGTCTGGCGTTAGACAGAGTAAAATACTAAGTATGGCCGGCTTAGGCCAGTTTAGGGGTGAATGGATTAAGCTAATCCTGGGTTACAGGGAAACTGCAGTTTAATTATCTAAGAAACTTTTCATAAGATTTTTAGCCTTCAATTTTGACTCAGATGTTTGCTTCCCTTAGGCCTAAAATAATTACATTGTTAAGGCTTTTTCTATTAGCAAAATTCAAACTTTGGCAGCTGGTATGGTGGGTGAGGTGATAACATATGGAACCATGGCCTGAGTGGCTGCGTGAGACACCTTTATCTGCTTGCATCGGATCTCATCCCATACAAAAGCAGAGTAAAGCAAACAAATCTGTTTTGTCTGCTTACTTGGTACAGTATTTAACATAGTGTGTCTATGTTGGGTAAAGATTCTTTTGCAGCGTTTTCATCTACATAGTTTGAAAATGGTATTCTTTGACCCTGAACCCTTAAGGGTTTCCCTTTTCAAAAGCAAAATCCTCCAAATTGCATTAGTATAAGGCTCCTGCTTACTCTAGGTGATGACTGCATCTTGCTTGGTTTAGCAAACAAACTACCACCAGAGTTAACTGAATAGAGTGTAATGTGAAGTGCTCGATTTCTATCCCATATGAACCATGTGAGCGTTAGCCCTACCGATGGAAATGGGCCCACACAAGGACAGAGAAAAACTCCACCCTGGTCAGAGTTTTTCTCTGTCCTTGTGTGGGCCCATTTCCATCGGTAGGGCTAACGCTCACATGATTCATATGGGATAGAAATCGAGCACTTCACATTACACTCTATTCAGTTAACTCTGTTTAAAATATAAGTGCTACACGGCCAACGTTTGTATAAACGTAACCTTTCCTTGTAAACTACCACCAGCCTGAACATGGCACTGATTATTGTGAACAAAAAATGTTGTTCCCCACCAATGCAAAGACTTTCTATTTTTTAACTTCATTTTGAAACATTTGTGTAATTTTTCAGTCTGTCCGGGTATTTTTCCGCACAAATCGTAGTACATGTCTTGAATGGCTGACCAGGGTGCGCAAACCAGTGATGAGTGTGGGTTCAGCTTGCGGCTCTCCTTCAGCAACTGTTTGGCATGGATTTCGGACTCTGCATGAAATGAAAATTGGCGAGAACACAAAGGTATTGTTCTAGATTACATGTACAGTAAATGATCGTAACTGTTAACCTCTTTTGCCCATATCAAAAGGCACTCTCTCAACCGTTTTCTATACATTTGTATGCATTTAAATTCAATTTAACAAACACTTAATTTAAACACAAAGAGTGGGTAACTGTCACACTGATGCCCTTTGGCTTATGTGGTATGGCTGCAAGCTTCCTGTAGCCCATTGGCCATCTTGTGCTGTTTGTATGGCTGATGTCCTCCCTCACCCTCCCCATTTTCCATTGCCTGTCGGTGTGTCGTGTCCTGAAAATCTTGCATGGAGGCTCATGGCTTGGTTGCAGGGATTCTCAGCCTCAGGAGCAGTACACATTGTAGGGGCTGGCTGGTTGGCAGGCCTTATGTGGAAGCCCCTTGATACAGCTATATCCCAGGTACCCAGCCTTCATTATGTGATGGAGTTGTTAATTTGACACTCATGAGCAGAAGAATCTGTTTCAGATCAGGGATTTTTTTGAAGTAACCAATTTCCTCATTCTCATGACCTACATGTATACATTAATTTATTTTGATCAAGTGGTAATATTGTTCAGAGAAATTAGGAGCTGATCATTGTTAGAAGTTACAAGCTTTGTGTATGACCATTATTGGTGTGCTGTGTATTTGTTTGGGCATTCACAGGGTTTGCATTCAAACCATAGCTCATTTAGATCTCTTTGATTTCAGAGTGAAGAGTTTGATAATGCTGTACTTTTAACAGCTGAAGCATTGTGTGAACTGAAAAGTCCACATGCCATCTCCGGTTTGATGGCCTGGTGTGAACAGACTATGGGCCGAAATTATTCCTGGATAAATGGCATTGTAATGAAAGCCAAAGGATGGTGAGTTGTAGTTCAGTTGTGTGTCAAGTTTGGGAAGATAATATTTCATTTACTTTGTCAGACAATGCCCTTTTGCATATAAATTCCTGAAATTCCTGATGTACAAAAAAGCTTTCATTACAAAGTACAGAGGAACCTTGGTTTTACAAAGTACAGAAGCTCTGGCAAATTGTGGTAGGTGCATGCATATGAAGGTTTTTTAAAAATAATACTTTTTACTGAAAGTGGGCTCAAGAATGTGGTTTGGTAGAACAAGAACTTTCAACATGTGTCAAGGTTCCACGACAATACGCTCAAAGTTGTTTCTGCCATAAGTTATTACTCTTCTCCAGAAAACGACAGCATGATCAATTAGCTAAGGCTGGTCCAGGCAGAATTTATGGTACAGATGAGTTCCTTTACCATTAAAGTATTAATTTGCGTATTTATTTTAGGTATGAATCTTCAGCAGCAGAATTCAAATCAGCACTGGAAGAGACTTTGTTAGGGGCAAAAGCAAGGAACCAGGGGGAGGAAAAGAAGGCAAATGATTCAACATCACTTTGCAACACAGTCACTACTTTCCTTGTTGATGAGGTGCAGATCAGTGGGTCATGTTATTTTATTGTTGAAAATGAAGCAAAAGTGATGACAACTTGATGGTTGTCACATGGTTTGTGATTGTTCAGCACACACAATTTGTGGAATTGTTTTCAATCAAGAGTTCTTTACTTTCAGGCGACAGACTGCTACATAAAGCTTTCATCCTGGAATGAGGTAGTGGAGTGGCAAAAACATGTTGGAGACTTCCGAAAACAGTGTTCAGACACCGGTGTGCAACATTCACTGATGCCAAATGTTGACATGAACTTTGTAAAGTAAGTAGTTACAGATGCCACTCTCAATTTCTTGTGTCCACTTTATATGCTGGCCTAAGAGTTCTTTGGGATGAAAACACTGCAAAATGTTTGCCTTACTTAAGAAGTTGAAAAGTGTTGTAGAGACTAGGTATGCACTTGCATCTGCATTCTGTGAAGACGCATCTGCATTTGTATTTCTTCAGAGCCTTATCCAAGTTTGAAGAATGCAACTTCTCATCAATTCATGACCATCTGCGGTTGATCCCTGGAGCAGCACTTAGCTCTTTGACTGAAAATATGACCAAGTCTTCTTGGTCTGTGAAGTTGAATCATCCAGATGATACCTTCACTCCTCAGTGGGCTCCAGGCAAGATTGAACAGACAGCTGTGCTGTCTCTTATCCAAGCAGAGACACTATACTTCACTTCAGGAACAAGGACAAAGGCAAAGGATAACAACACAAAAGAACACAAGATCATGTGAGTTAGATATCTTTTTAACTGTTTTAAGTGTTTAGTCATTCTAGCGCTGAAGCACCAGTTGGGGACACTGTGAACTGAAATTGACAATCAACACAAGTCAAGACAAATGCTGGTTTTTGAGGAGAGGGGAAAACCAGAGTTCCCCAAGAAAAACCTCTCAGTGCGGAGAAGAGAACCAAGAAACTCAACCCACATAATTTTTGTCGCTGAGTCTGGAGTCAAACCTGGGCCACATTGGTGGGAGGCGAGTGCTCTCACCACTGCACTATCCCTGCCCCAAAGGGTCTCAAACTTAATGCCTACAGTCTGCCCAAGTTATGAATCACTCCCTCTTTAAATGGCCCTAGCATAATTCAGTTTTTTGGTGTTTTTATTTTTATTTTTAAAGTCAAGCCGTCAAGGAGTGCATCCATCACGCTTCCTCTCTGTGTGAAGGGGTTCTTCAAGTGGGAACACTTGGCTGGCCACTAGAAGTCTCTGCTTCTCACATCTCTCAAATGCAGTTTGCTGCAACTGTGGAAAATATCTTGGCCACTGCTGTTCAACAGGTCTGTACAAGGTGGCTTTTCAATTTAACCAGAGAATATTTTCTAGCAAAACATTGTATCCATTTCCTTTGGATTTTATGCCTTATCAACTGCTCCCTGTTTTCACTTTTTACTAGGAGGAAGTTTCCCTGTCATTTCTGCAAGGCAATGGAACTTTTACTGTAGACCACACTCAACATGACACTGCTGTATTGAACAAGGCATTGAGATTTTGCAGTAACCTTTATCATGTGATGTCCTCAGTGGGAAAACATCAAAACAGCCTAAAAAGTGAGCTTATTTCACTTCAACTTGCAACTGCACGGCTGGCTAGGAAGCACCACAATTTTACCCTCACGCAAAGGTTATTACTGAAACAGGTTTCCTTATTGGGGAGTCCAGTCAAAACCTCACCAGATTTGAACTGCAATAAGAAACAGTTTCTTGAGCGGTTAATGGAGAGCTTGAATGATGCATCTCTGACTTCTGCAAAGCCAGTTGATGTGATGCAAGTACAAAGAGAATGTTCCAAGTTAGCCTTTGCCCTCGGACACAATTCAGAAGCAGTGTATTTTCTGTCAGACAGCATTTCTCAGTATTCAAACCTTGGGGATATTGATTCTAATGTTGGAGAACTGAATTCAAGGTCATTACTCACCCTTGCTAAATGGTTCCTTAATGATCGCAAGCTTCTCACTGTGGCAACCAAAGTCAATGGAAATGGCCTGTCGGTTGCAATGAAAATCAATTCTTTGTGTGATTTGGAAACAAGCTATGTCAGTCTGGGACACAGCACTCTCATCCCACTGCTAGATGATGCAACTGAGACTTCTTTGAATGCTAACACAATCCCAAGCGTGGCTAGTGGTGTTACCGACACAGAATCTGTCTGTGGACAGCTTCTTCACCTGGCCACCATGCAGTCACCAGATCTGGGTAAGGCTTGGTTCAATTTAGCTGGATGGTGTTATCGATGGGGAAGAAAAACTGTGGAACAAGCCAGGTGTGTGTCAGATTTAAAAAAATTCACAATAGTCACTGATATTCATAATGTTGATTTTATGCTGCATGAAATGACATTTTACTTTTGTCACATTGTAACGATTATTCCATTTATAGATAATATAAAAAGAGAACAATACTCTTCCTTATTATTATTATTATTATTATTATTATTATTATTATTATTATTATTATTATTATTATTATTATTATTACTACCACGAATTACGAATCTTCAGCTAACAGAAATCGAATGGTGTTTTGAAATGTTTTACTTTTTCTCTTTTAGAAGTTAACTTTGTAAATAGGATTTTGATATTTAGCACCGTTGTCTGTATATAGGTTTTTTTATGAGTATTAAAATAGTTATTCAAAAAAAAAAAAAAAAAAAAATTATTACTACCACTACCATTACTATAGAAATAATTATACTAAAAACTTTATCACTGTAACATCAAAGTTGAGAACTCAGTGATCGGTTCAAAGTTCTCGCGCCAGTTTTTCAACCAATCAGAAGTGAAACCAAAACCAATCGTGTCTAGTGCATGCACATTTTTCTGTGCTTTGTGTCGGCTACGTGTAATTACTTCGAGTCTTGATTGGTTTACCGGATTGTTTCCATCCTTTTTAATTGGCCAAAGTAATTACTTTGTTTTGGTTTTACGACACTCGATTGAAACTCACTCTAATGAAATTTATTTAAGTGTCAACTGCATGAATTTAGTGCTAGGGCAATAATTGGGGACACTCTACAGAAATCGAATCAAATCAACTCATATCAAATTACAGGTTGATTTTTGAGGAGAGGGAAAAACTGGAGTACCCTGAGAAAATCCTCTTAGAGCAGAGTAGAGAACCAACAAACTCAACCCACACGTTACACCGAGTCTGCGAATCAAACCCGGGCCACATTGGTGGGAGGCAAGTGCTCTCACCACTGTGCCATCCCTGCTAAAATGCCTGTTGAAATTTTTGAATCTGACAGGTTATCAATAGCCCTGATTTATGATTATTATGCATTTATGATTATTAGACAGTTGCACACTAAACATGTACTTGAAATGCCAGAAACTTAGGTATCATGCCTGAGTAAAACTAATTGCTTGTTGCACTTTTTACCCAGGGGTCCCATATTCTTGAATTACTTGCTTGGTTGGGCTCCACTCAGTGACTAATACCATAATACTGATTTAAAATCTTTGACACTCATACATGATTGAACGTACGAGCAGCTCCTCGAATGGGCAAAACTACCGAGTTTAGAAAATCGAAGACTACAAGACATTTTAATTTTAATGTATAAAGTGAAACATAATTTGGTACCCAAGACTATAATTGACATTTTCCCTATCTCAAATAGTAAATACAATTTACGTAACAAGGATTTTTCTATCCCTAGGGTAAACACTACAAAATACGGCAAACATAGTATCCGATATTTAGGACCGTATTTATGGAGTAAAATAAATATTAACTTACGTCAAAAAACGAGCCTTGAAGCATTTAAACACGCAATCCGAGGTATGGACATAAAAGGATTATTGGACGGGAGCTGCAATTGTCAAGTGTGCCAGTCCTGACGATAACTTCTGATTTTAGTCCCTTTTTAAATTATTTATATGTTTAACTGAATTAGTAATGTTAGTAGCATTGTAAATAATTTACTCTAATATTAAATTTACTCTAATAAGTTACTCTAATAATTTACAGTTAATCGTTAACTGTATTTATATTTGTAAATTTGTATATGTATCTATCAATTTTATCTTTTAATCTTAATTTTATTGATCAATTTTAATTAAGTGTCCCCAATTAGCTCTTAGCTAAGAGCTAAATAGTTATAGACACTTGAATAAAGTTTATGTATGTATGTATGTATGTATGTATGTATGTATGTATTGAAATGAAGCAACCGAGTCAGCTCAGTGTTATCCATGTGTGAGCAAGGACCATTAATAAAATTGCACTTATCAAACAATACTTCTTATTTGGCAAATTGTTGCCTTGGTTTGGGTACAGCAGAGACCCCTCATGGTCAGAATTTAAGTAAGAAGAATTTAAGTCAGAAGAAAGTCAGAAGAAAGTAAGACTGGAGTGGTTAGGAGAAAGCAGTAAGAGTGGTTGAAGGAGTTGTGCAGTTGAAGTGGTTTTAAAAACCGATACTGGGAAAACTAGCTACAAGATACAGACAGAGAGGGACAGTTGTAAGACACGATGTATTTGTCCTGTTGAGGGTTTACAGAGCATAACTTCTTGAACCCTGACAATATAGTGCAAAAGCTTGGTCCATGCATTCATTCAGCACGCATTGCAAAATTAATATTTTTTGCTTATAGTCATGCACTACAGCATAACAGTAGAACATCTACAGGTCAGACCTCAAAAATTAAAACTATGCAACAGAGAAATCAGAGCAGCACTTGAAACAAAATGGAAAATGACAACATTTGGCAGTAACAGACAATAAAATTATTTTGTTTCAGCTCAATGGGAAATGTTGACTTGCTTTCAAAAGAAAAGGAGACAGTTCTTCAGAATCTTCCACAGGTAAGAGGATGTTCTGTGTTAGGTGAATGTGCAGATTAGAGGGCATGAACAGTAGTAATACTAATATTGCTGACCTTCTTGTGGCAAATTTAGACTTAAAGGGACATATATCGTAATGATGATCAAAATTTAGCAGCGTCTTTGTAACTTTCACTCCTTGCATATTGATGTTCCTTTTTAAACATAGTTTATAGTACTTTTAATTAGTTCTGTTTTTTGTCCCCTAGTCTGCTCGGCCAGCAGAAGTGGAGTCTGTTCTACTGGTGCTGGGTCAAGTACATGTTACAGCATACTTCAACCAAGAAGAGGACATTGGTGAAGAGGATCAGGTAAATTTAAGCCAGTACAATCCCTAATGAAAGTTCTGTGTGGAGTTAAGTGTTCCTCTTTGATTAAAATGGTGATGCTAAAGTGCATTTAGCTACCAATCATTCTTTACAGGTGCCATACCATACCTCAGTTTCTCTTGGGACTTTAAATGATCCCAAAAGAAAACAAAAACAATGCTTATGCAAAATTTGGGGGGACAAACAAAGAGTATTATGATATTTTCTGAAGTGGCCTATTAAAATTAATTGTGAATCTGAAACAACAAAACAAAAAAAAAAAAACAATTTAAATGAAACAGAATTTAGTTAAGAACCCAAACAGGCAGGCAACAATTATAATATTCCAGCTCATGGTCAAAGTACAGCTCAACTGCAAGCATGTATCCAAAACCACTGGACCATGTTGCCTGCCAACTTTGTACAGCCTTAGAAAGGATGATAGCATTCTGCCCTACCTGAGACCATTAAGATCTTTTCAAGGACGCTGCCTAAAGGACGCCTGCCTAAATTTACTTGGGCTACTAACTTTTAATGTTGGAAGCCCGAAGGGCTCGCGGAAAATTGTCTTAGGCAGCAGCCTTGATCTTTTGGCTTTTTTTCTTCACAATGCAGGTGTATGACGATGGAATTGAGAATACTAGAAAGCAACTTTTGACAGTTTGCCCTGGATTGCATGATGCACAGCCTCAGTTGCTGGACAATCTTTTGGCTGTGTGGACAGGTGTTAGAGACAGGCTATTCAAACACTATCACTTTGCTGCTAAGGCGTACTTCATGTATCTCAGAATGGGCACAGAGGTAAAGACAACTTCACAGGAAGTTATCACTAAGTATATCCTGTCTTAAAGGAGAAAAATAATGGATATGAGGTACAAGATAATGAGATATTAACCAAGGATGAAATTTTTACAGCATTAGCAGAAACCTCTATTCATCATTGTTATGAAGAGCAGAAAATCCAGTACTTTTTAGTCCAATCCTTCAAGTTGTAACCACTTCTTTAATTTTATATAATTTAATGTACATCAGCATCATCATAATTTTTTTCTTACACAATGCTGCATGTGGCAAATGGATGCATCTAAAGACATTTAGCAACAGGAGCAAGAATTGTGAATAACAGATTTGCATGTTGTTGATTTTTTTCAAGTGTAGGTGATCTCTAGATTTAGTTATAGCAATTCATTGTTTTTCCAGAATTGTGACAAATCACGTAATGCAGTAAAGGAAGAACCAGTAAGAAGTCACAAGACTAGTGACGATGACTGTAATGTTACAGCAACCTTGCGACTTCTGCGTCTTCTCGTTAAGCATGCTGGTGAGTTACGCATTGAATTGGAAGAAGGACTCGTCACCACTCCTACCAGACCTTGGAAAGGTAATAATTTTATGGTGCTCTGTTTTAAAACATTTTGGACCATGGATGTTGACGTATTGATTGCCCAGGTTAATGTGAAGCTGAAACACAAATTGGAAAACCTCTTTATCAAATGATGGGAGGCGTGGTGGCCTCATGGTCAGTGTGCTCGACTCCGGATCGAGTGGTTCAGGTTCAGGTCCTGGCCGGGGACATTGTGTTGTGTTCTTGGGCAAGACATTTTACTCTCACGGTGCCTTTCTCCACCCAGGTGTATAAATGGGTACCGGCGAAAATGCTGGGGGGTAACCCTGCAATGGACTAGCATCCCATCCAGGGGGGAGTAGAAATACTCCTAGTCGCTTCATGCTCCAGAAACCGGAGATAAGCGCCGGCCTGGTGGGCCTTCCAGGCTCGTAGTGGACTTTACCTTACCTTTATCAAATGAAATGCTTTTTTCAAGGATAGGGGAAAGAAACATGTTGTCTTTGTTTGTCCTAGAATTTCTGTGAAGTTATAAATTCTGTATTGAGAATTTTACATTTGCTGAACAATACTTTTCCCAACCCTGTTGAATCAAGGTGCCTTGGAATAAATTTTTTTAGACAATTTAAACAATATTGTTTAGTTTTCCCAGTAGTAGAAGAAAAAAAATCCATAAAGCTTGATGTGTTGTACAGTATTTCCATTTTACTCCAAAAACAGTGGGACTTTTGTTCTTTTTTATTCTCCATAACAGACATAACACCACAGTTGTTCTCTCGTCTGAATCATCCTGAGAGTTATGTTCGACAGAGTGTCTCTGAGCTGTTGTGTCGTGTAGGCCAAGATGCCCCTCATTTGATTGCTTACCCAGCAATGGTTGGTTGTTCAACTTCTCTTCCAAAGTATTTGCTAAACAAAAGCAAAGAAGGGGATGGTAAGGACACTTTACGTTTCTTTAAGGAAAATGCAATGTAATGATAGGTGCTCCTCTGTTCTTGGGTCAACTTGAAGTGGGTAGAGATTCGATGGACTTATTTCCTCCATGTAGTTTGATGGGCCTCAAGAGATTTATGGGAAAAAAGTAGCAAACAAGCTATCTGATGAGATGTTTGACGAGGTCAGCAATGACCCAGTAAGCTCAAGTATAACTGGTGGTTAGAGCAAGACATGGCAATTTTGATAGATAATTTTAAATTTTTATTGTGGGTTATGTGTGTAAATGTCATTCACTAATCTTGAATTTCCTGTCACTAATGATCTACAGGTCTTCTACCTCTGCTTGTGTCACAATCCTCTGATGCACCAGCAGAAAACAGTCAAACCAGTGAGATAAACAGCAAAACAGAAGGTGATGCCCTAACCAGCTGCTACCAGGTAATTGTAGAGTCTATCAGAGCTCACAATCCTCAGCTGGTCTCAGAGTTGCAGGGATTTATCATGGAGTTGCGACGAATCACTCTACTATGGGAGGAATTGTGGCATGGCTCTCTTCTGCAGACTCACCATGATGTGACTCGTCGACAGCAACAACTAGAAGAGGAGATAAAGAGGGTTAATGGTAACCAGAACCTGACCAATCAGCAAAAGGCTACACTGATCAGGGAGAAGCATGTTGCTATCATGAAACCTGTGAGTGCTTTAGAGTGATTTGTTTGTCTCCTGGGGCCCGTTTGTCAAACGCCCCGAAACTTTATGGGCCATTTTCAGGTGCCACAATTCCCTTTGTATTTCAAGAATGAAGAGGATTTAAGTTGTCAAACTTCACAGTCATTTTTCTTTTTGTTACCTTGAAAACATGTTAAAAGATCAGCTTTCCAAAACAAGCAGTTGGCAGTTTCACCAAAATAATGGCTTTTTAGGCCCGAAAAGTTATCAGGACTTTCGAGAAATGGTCCCCTGGGGTGAAATTAGTGCTTAGTAGTCAATACTAAATGTTTCTCCTTTGCTAGGTTGTATTTGCAATTGAACAGTTGAACAAAATTACTTGCCAAGAAACTGTCACACCCCATGAGCAGTGGTTTCAGGTGTCGTACAGTGAAGCCATCAAAGCGGCGATTGAGGCATTACAGAATCCTCCTGATCCTTCAGACCACAGATCCAGCTGGGAGCCATTTAAACAAGTAAACTCGATACCTTTATGCCTAGTCACTGCTGTATTTCGTTTTTGTTTGAACAAGGCTATCAAACTGTCATCCCATGCACTGTCACTGCAAGGTGCCATTGCAACTCCATTCAATTGAGTTTTCATTTTTGTAATCCTATCAAACCCAAGTGATGTTCAAAGTGGAAGCTCTGTTTTTGTCCTTTATGTACTTTTTATGGTTCGCTTTGAGAATTTCTATTTTTACATCTGTCTCTTTGTTTAACCTCCACAGCTGCTTCAGGCACTACAGGCCAGATCTCAAAAACGGTCAGCTTATGTTCTCCGCATGGATGAAATTAGTCCTGCATTGGCAAGTTTGAAAGGTTCTGCTGTTTACATGCCAGGGCAGACTCATTTTAGTGGAAAGGTATTTATGATATCTTATTCTATA
The DNA here is from genome assembly GCA_949126865.1 of Montipora capitata. Taxonomy (NCBI): domain Eukaryota; kingdom Metazoa; phylum Cnidaria; class Anthozoa; order Scleractinia; family Acroporidae; genus Montipora; species Montipora capitata. The sequence continues at coordinate 1,777,065 of OX421452.1, read as the reverse complement.
GTTATTTCAACTTCCATGTGGTTGTCTGGGGTCAAAGAACCAATGTGGCTGGACATCTCACGCAAGAAATTACCTGATAAATCAAGAATTTTGATCCCAGCTTGATCTTGATCTGATGTGCCTCCAACATGTGATTTCCCATGGAACCTTGTTTTTAATTTATTCCAGGGCCTTTTCCCTACTAAATTCACAATAATTACACCTGTAAACTGATGATAATATTTTTTCGTAGATTGTCACCATTGACTCTGTCATCACTGAAGTCAATATATTGCCAACCAAGACTAAACCCAAGAAACTAGTATTTATTGGATCTGATGGTCAGAGGTATGAATAATGTGGCTTTTCCATTGCTGCAAATAATGTCAGTTTTCAATATTGTACCCTAGGGTTCCCATTTATTAAAATCTAATTACCTAATTTACCATGGATCCTATAGTGTATCACACAATCATTTCACAAGTCAGATTTCAGTTGGTCTTTAGAACTACAGGTACATGTACTCATACAGTGGTATCTAAAGGCTTGGCCAAACGCTCACCACATCTTGCAACATTGTTGCATGATGCAACATATAGTAGCCAAATGCATGCAACATGTTGTGCTCAACAAGGTTGCAAAATGTTGCATTGAAATGTTGCGAGCATTTGGCAAGGCCTTAGTGTTTATGAAAAACATGCGAAGTCAGCAGTGATAGCCTTTGGCTGTGTTTTAGAAAATAACCTCTGGTAGCTTTTAAGGTAATTACCTGAACATTTGCACACTTCTGTGTAAATAGAAGCCAGGGTAATTTTTGGTCCATTGATTCAAGAGCACTTACTGTTCTGTGTAATTACTTTGCTTCTCTGGCTACGTGATAGCCATCCTGTCCTGAATCATTGAACACTAAAACCTTTTGTTGTTGTTTTCTAGGTACACATACTTGTTCAAAGGGCTTGAAGATCTTCATCTGGATGAACGAATCATGCAGTTTTTGTCCATCTGCAACAATATGTTTGCCAGGGTTGACAGGTAACAATAACTCTTGTTTTTAAACCTGGTCAATTTGTTTGAAGGACAGGCTTAAGATAAGTAATTTTATAACGGCAAGGTCTTGGCTTTGGTTTCTTTCAACCTCAGATTAGCATCAACGCAAGTTTAATCAACATGGCCGTTAGTGTTGTTGCACCTTTCATTAACTTGCATTCATTGTTTTCCCTTTCACTGCCATTGGTTACATCCAACCTACTGAATGACTGATTTGGATCCACTTTGCCAGTTTCTGCTCTGCCATTAACTGTCCAACATTATTAGGGACTGTTATGCAAAGGGAAGGAATGCTGTTAGTATACGTTTTTGAAGACAATAATATTTTTATTTTATGACTTGCAATGGTGAAGATTGACAAGTTTATGTAAATTTTTTTGTTCTTCTTCAGCCACAGGTCTTCTTTGTTTTGTGCTCGTCACTATTCTGTCACCCCTCTTGGTCCACGATCTGGTCTGATTCAGTGGGTGGATGGTGCTGTTCCTATCTTTGCCTTGTTCAAACGCTGGCAGCAAAGAGAGGCTTCAGCTGTAGCACTGGTCAAGTCTGCACAGGTCTTAGTATTTCATCAAAATATCAGTGAAATTACTAAAGCTATTTATGACATACTTTAATTTCTGGCCGATTACCCACGGGTAATCTGTTAATTTTGCATTCACTGAGGACCACTGCAGGTAATAGGAAGGTGCAGGCTATGCAACAACTTTGATTACTATGTAGAAGGAAACTAATCAGTGACGGTGTGATTTTCAAAAATTATCCCAGTCTCTCCATCAAGGGCTTGTGTCGCAATATTTTGACATTGACATTACTTGTATACATGTATATATATATATATATATATATATATATATATATATATATATATATATATATATATATATATATATGTATATGTATATGTATATGTATATGTATATGTATATATATGTATTTGTTATTAATTGTGTTTGTAGACAAAGTGCAAACAAATGCAGGAGGCCTAGCCCGCGAACAAGCTCTCCAAAGCGAGCTTACTCGTGCTACAGGCAGCCATAACAGACTGATTTTACTACGTGTGACTAACAGACAATAAATAAAGTTGTCTGCTCACTTCACGTCAAAAACATAAAGCAAAAAATTTACTTGTTGGCACATTCATCTTCCTTTTTGGAGCGATAAAAATATATAAAAAAAGTTCAAGCGCATCAGTCAAATCATCTTAACAGTTTTTAGCTTAAACCACAGATTATTTTCGCATTTCAAGCAACGTTTTATGACCAGTAGAACCAGAGATAACTTTTTTTTGCCAAACTGTTGATTGCTTTGGTCTGAGCACTCCACATAAAAAACAAACTCACCCCAGTCTTCCTCACTTTAATTTTCAATATGGCACTGTGTTTTTAACGATTGGAAAAGCAACTATATCTGGTTGCAGATTTATCAAGTACCCAAAGTACTGATCATCTTCTTTTTTCAATCTTCAGGAGTATGCCAAAAAGTAATAATCTTTGTTACTGTTAATTTTGTCAAAATATGTCAATTAAAATGAATGAAGAACTTTCCATTTGTTTTGACTGCTACACATGAGCAAGACTTCTTCTGAGTAAGATGAGCTTAGTTTTTAAATTCTACCTTACTGGTAAGTCTTTTGACGCCTTAATGAATAATTTTATTTTGGTTTTGGGGTGCAGGTAATAGGCCGGTACAGGTAATCTGTCGCATTTATTTTCTTCACACAACAAAAATGTGCCAGTGCGGGTAATCGGCCAGAAATTACGGTAATGATTATCAACAATTTTCTTTTTTTTGTTTGTTAGTTGTCCTTTTGCAACACTCTGCGTCATCTTTTAAATTGTCAATGTTGCAGGGCGCAAACCAGTCACCCCCTCAACCTATGAAACCAAGTGAACTGTACTACAGCAAAATCACTCCTGCCTTGAAGGAGAAGGTAAGAACGTGCATAAATTAAGGACAGAAAACTTGTTAGCTCACTTTTGTCATCCCTATTAGGAGGCATAATATACAGAGCAGCTCAGCATCTAGTGCATTGTGTCCACACTGAGATCCTCAGTGTCATAACATCTAATTCAAGTGACTATTTTAATATTGTCTGCTTACAGTTGTATTCTTCATTTGGGTCGGTGAAAAGCAACAACTATTCCCATTCATGTTGCGTTGAGCGCTACACAAGTTGTTTGTATTAAATGGTACATGAGTCACCAGCCCTAGACATCAGTCCCAGTAAAGTCCAAAGTATCATTCTGTGAGCTCTTTAGTTTACTGTAAGGAGTACCTTGTGCCGATTGTGGAGCGGTGTTCTTCCCTTTTTACCCCAACAGTTATTTTAAGACCCTGAGTGTTGGTCTGGCGGGAATCAAGCTCTTAACCTCCCGCGTGACAGCCTGATGCACAACCAACTGAGCCACCGGTGCACAGTAGTGTAGTGTGTCTTAAATATAACTACCCGCAGGAACTGCGACATTAAGTCGTTTTAAATACCTTTTAAGTGGAACACTAACTGAGTAAGGGATAAAGGGCTTTGTTAGCTTCTGTATGATACCAGCTTCAGAACTGATGGAACATTTAATGAAGTGGTTTTGATTTGTTGTTCCTAATAGGGTATTACAGACCTGAACAACAGACGGGAATGGCCTCTTAGTGTGTTGAGACAAGCACTTGAGGACCTCATGAAGGAAACTCCCAGTGATTTGCTGGCAAAGTAGGTCACCCATGAATCTGCTGTTATTCAGTTTCTATTTGTCCTTTAATGTCACAGCAGGCTTGTTTGTCTATAAAAGCAATAATTATTATCTAAGCCTGAATTTTAGCTGACCTCACCACTTGCTAGGACATTTGGCGAGTGTCTTTTTCTGATTCACTCAGGGAAGACAGAATGCAGTTTGATTAACTCTCACAGCCAAGGATGTGGCTGAAATTCAGGCATATCCTTTCAAAATTGAATTTTGCATGTTTTGCCTTTCAGGGAATTTTGTTGTTTGAGGAAAAAAGCATGAAATTTCTTTTGTTATTTTTTCAGGGAGTTATGGTGTTCCAGTACAAGTGCTGCAGAATGGTGGCTGATGACTCAGAGCTACGCTCGCTCCACTGCTGTCATGTCTATGATTGGTTACATTATTGGACTGGGTGACAGACATTTGGATAACATGTTAGTGGACTTCACAACGGGAGAAGTAAGAAAAACTCTATTGCAAAGGATTATTTTCAATACTGGGATATCAGATCATGAGCTGGGCAGAGCTGAAAAACGAGGTCTTTTTGTTCATCAGTGAGTCATTGTTTTGTTTTTGGTAGATTGTTCATATTGACTACAACGTATGCTTTGAGAAAGGTAAGGGACTGCGAGTTCCTGAAAAAGTACCATTCAGGATGACTCCAAACCTTGAGACAGCCTTAGGAGTGACTGGAGTAGAGGGTGTGTTTCGCCTTTCTTGTGAAGAAGTGTTGAAGATTCTGAAGCAAGGCCGTGAGACTCTGCTTACTCTGTTGGAAGCCTTTGTGTATGACCCACTGGTTGACTGGACAACTGCAAATGACACTGCTTTTGCTAGTGCATTCTATGGGGGTGGAGCAACAGGTGTTGCAGACAACAAAGTGAACAAGAAAGAGATGGAAAGGGATGTAACTCAAAGCTTGTTTTCTTCAAGAGTTGCTGAGATGAAAGTTACATGGACACACAACAAGTAAGATTGAAGCATTGTCGTTTTTAACTATGGTTTTTAAACTAATGACTGATGCAGTAATTTGTATCAAATCTAAATGGTTAGATTCTAATTCCAAAATTCAGAAAATTAGTTGTTTTTTGTAAGCTTTTTTTGTATTTTTGCTGGCTCTGTAGTTTTTTAGAGTCCTAATCTTGGAGAAAGCAACAATAATTAATCAAAGTATCTAAATAACACTAACCATCAAAAGGATAGCAGATAATAATTTTTTATGTTACACAATTTTCAGATTTTAGGTGTATAGTAAAGTCACAAACGTTTTGTATTAATTGTTTCCCAAACAAATTTATGGCGGTATTCCAATTACTAGTATGTGTGTAGTTGTGTGTAGTTTGGTAATGTGTCAATAGTAATTTGTACTAAATTAATGGCTGTATTCTGTAAAACCCTTATTTTCAAGAGGAGTTACTGTAATCCCTTTACCATAATCATTCTATGATTATGCAGTGCTCGACTTTCAGGAAAAAAACCTACATTTTCAGATTTGGGCGCCAACTTGAGTATTTTAGTCGCCAAAAAATTTCGGCCCTTCGGACCTTATACTCTTCAACAAAAGAGAGGCTACCATAAACCGAAATAAATAATACCGTTTTGACTAAAGGTGCTCACTTCTGGAATGAAGTTAATTTAAGATGTAGATTTCAGTTTACGGTGTTTAAGGATATGTAAACACTGTTCCTCAAAGGCCACATGAACTATAGTCCGCTAGTTAATGATGGTGATTTGCTTATTACTCAGGGATGAACTTCTGTCAGGCATGAGTAAGCTGGATGACTTCTTGGACTCCTTCGTAGGATCACTGAAACAGCTGAAATCTTTTGATTTTTCGAATGAAGAGCTTAAAGATCAACAAGAGACTCTGCAGGCAGCAATTGGCAACCCACAACATCCTCTGCATTCTGTACAGGCCAAGTAAGGGGATTAGACCTTGAAAGTATATTAATATACTTATTTTTCTCACTGCGAAAAGGTGGAAAACATTGATATTAGAGAGATCCATAGAATCTAGCCTGTAATTATCTACACTGCCTTTTCTTACTCAAAGGTTTGACGAAAAGAAGAAACTGTTGACTGATCACGATGCAGTACTCCAAACTATCACTGAAAAACTTGGTGAATGTCAACAGTGGCAAGTTCAACATCAGGTGAAGAAAGCTAAATTATGATCTTGATTTGAATTAGATGTCATCGTGAGCCTTCTTTCTGTCCCATGCTGAGTGGCAACTGAGGTCTCAGAAATTGTGTCTCGGTTACAGTCAAGCTATGTCACACGTGACTGGTAGTTTTGAACTTTGAACTGAGTATTCAAATCTTCATGCCAGTTTTGAGCTTTGCTCTTTTCCCGTGGATATTTCCCTGATATATCGCAAATAGCTGGCTATGAACTTTCGTTTTACTATTTCACTTATTGTGCATTTTTCAAAAGCTCCAAAAAGGATTTTGGATGTTCCTTTCAGTCTCATGGATACTGGTCATGCATGACATAGCTCAACTGTAATTTAATCTTTGACTCTCAATTAAAAACTGCAAAGAAGAAATTAATACCTACCTTGATTATTTTCACACCAGGAAATAGCTGGGTCCCTAACAAATTTTCAACCCTACAAGGGGTTCAGTGATTAAGCTGTCCACTGTTTTGCAAATTAAAGCAATTAAGCATGAGCAAGATCCCTGAGTCAAGTTAAGATGCTGATCATCCCAGTTATTAATGCTCCTTGAGCAGTAATGAAAGGAAAATGTTTCAGGCTTTCCTTTCGTTACTGCTCAAGTAACGTTAATTAATAACTGCGATGATCAGCATCTTAACTTGATTCTCTCCGCAGTTCAAATATGTATAGCTTTCATATACATGTTCTAAATTTCATCATATCATTCATGAATGGCAATTATCTTTAGTTCCTTTCAAAATTGACAACCCAGCATCAAAATGTAAACATTTTGGCCTTATTGCAGTCAAAGCAATCTTACTTAATTATGGAGTGCATTTGTGTATAATTGTTAGGTTGCTATGGAGACCGTTCACGGACCAAAGCTGGGATCTCTCATTGGGGAACTCTTACAGCCCCTTGATCCAGGTAGTGAAGTGCAAAAATTTACTGTGCAGAATTCTAAGGGATTAACCCATTGGCCCTATGCGCCAGCTTGGTACCAGGGGCCAGGTGAAGGTGAACCCATTGACTCCTAGCCTGCGAGCAAGCTCTCTTTCGGGGTGGGTGGGCGGGCGCCCACCCACCCCGAAAGCCGAAAGAGAGCTTGCTCGCAGGCTAATTGACTCCTGGGAGTGAGACTTGACAGATTTCACTCTGTAACGCCAGGCAATTTTACTCATCAACTGGGGACATCCTAGGGTGGCTGAGGGGTGAATGGATTAATGAGAAAGTAGACATGTTGTGTTCATTGATTTTATGTGAATAAACTGCTTATTGTAGGTGCCCCAAGTTTTGCCCCAGCCATCAGTTTTCTGCAAGGTGCTGGACAGGGCCACATTGTTACTCAGGTGAATTTAGAATAATAATTATTATTATCTTCAAATGGAGGAAACAGCAACCGGAATTATTACTAACAAAGTTTTCACAGATTGATGTCATCCAAATGTACTGCCCAGGGGCCCGTTTCTCGAAAGTCCCGAAAACTTTTCGGGCCTGAAAAGCCATATGTGAAACTGCCAACCGCTTGTTTTGGAGAGCCGATCTTTTAACAGGTTTTCAAGCTAACTAAAAGGAATGTGTCTGTGAAGTTTGATGACTTAAATCCTCTCCGTTCTTGGGATATAAAGGGGATTGTGACACCTGAAAATGGCCTGTAAAGTTTCGGGATTTTCGAGAAATGGCCCCCAGGACAAAGAGGCACGTCATTTATTAATATTTTTTTAAATTGGGATATACTGTAACTCAGACATTCTATCTGCCTTTTGATGGCCTCTCTTCCCAAATGCCTTTCACAAATGTACCTTATGAAAGAACAAAGGTGTAAAAATTTAGTTTCATTCCAAGAGCCATTTACAGACACTTGGACAGTTAACCATCTAGTTCTGTAGCCATACGCAAGAAAAGTTACAATGTATGACATTTTAGGCTGCTATCATAGGCATGTTATTATTTCATGCACTTCAAGTATTAGTATATATTAATTTTAAGGTTTGCACCAAGTAAGGTTATACATATCTGAGGGTTCATTTGAGTATAGTAAAAAAATTCAAGACTATTCAACAAAACAGAGTCTATAAAGTATTATTTTCTGTTGTATCATTATTGTTTGCTACTTAACACTAACCACAAGGTGAAACTACAAATTTAAACCATAACAACCAATCAGTGGTGATGGCACACAAGATCATTGGCCATTGAGAAGTTTTGTACTAATATTATATTGACATAATCAACTCTTTAATTTCTTTATTACAGTGTGAACAGCTGGAAGCAGAATTGTCAGGGCTGTTTAATCAGAGGCGAACTATGTTCCATTCATGCCTTGATTTACTTCACACTTATGCCACTGTGACATCACTAGTAAGTAGTTTGAATAATTGAAAGCTTTTAATTTTATTGTTTCTTGGTCATCTAAGGTTTTGGCATTGAATCTCTTTTAGCTTCAGATATTTCTGCAGGAACTACCATACATGTTACAGTAAGGATTAGTTTTCTAAAGTATATTTTTTTGCAGTTCCCAGCAGATTATGTTCAGCAGAACAGAAGCTGTGAGTGGCAGAGTTGGCTGCAGTCTATGATGGAGGATTCCTCAACAAAAAAGTACAGTTTTTAATTTAATATGGTGGACTTATTTATTATTTCCAATCATCTGATACTGACACAGACCATGAAAAATTAGGCCGTTTTCTTAGAATGGGCAATATTAGTAAATTTGTGTTCCAGGTTTCATGCACATTGCAAAAACAAGGTCAAAATCGTTGTCTCAAATCTCCAGTGTGATTGGCAGAAATAAAGAAGTCTTTGTAGTTTGAGGTTTACCATAAGCCAAGAGGGTTAGAACTGATGGCCCAGTACTACTGATAAAATTATTGTATCAGTTTTACGAGCAATCAGTCCTAAGGAAATTACTGAACTGCTATCTTCAGGACTTGGATATTGATAATTGCAACATATCTTTTCTTTCACAGTTGTAAACTGGTCCTTGAAGAAAGTGAAAAAATGCATGGTGATCCAGCAACAGACAGCCCCATGTCTCTTGCGGTAGTAACTGGATTTATTGCCATGGAGGTTAAACTGCAGAACAGTCTGACTGAACAGAATGCCAAGTTTATTAAGGTTTGTTACTGTTCTAGCTTCCCAGTAATTTATTTATCTTTAATTAGAAGACCTCTGTGGCATAAGAAATTTCTCCACTGGGTTGATATTGGAGTGGTTTTGACTTGAACTTGAAGTAGCTGCAACAAACTGCTAAATGTAAAGGAACATGAAGAAATTTGCTTCAATCTCTCAAAGCATGGTTTAGGTTAAATGGTTTGACAAAGTTGGCTACAGAGGGAAAGTAGCTTTGATTTTTAACTGTGAGGGATTTGTTAACCCACAAACTCTGGGGAGTGAGATTTTACTCTGTCTAACACCAGCCAATTTTACTCATCAATTGGGGGCTTACTAGGGCATTTGACACGTATTCAATCTCCCCTACTGATGAAAACCCTATGGAACCTCCCTTTGCACACATTTGTCTTTTTACACAAACGACCAGCACCAATTTGGAGGGTAAAATCACCTTTTATTCACAACATTGTTTTGAATCAATAGTTTTCTGAGCGGCGAAAGCAAGAAAGTGTAGAGACAGCATTCCTCAGCAAGGCTGTGAGTGATGCTTATGCAGCACTGAAGAGACACATTACAGGTAAATTGGCAATATTAGTGTGAAAGAGGAATAATAAATAACTCGTAATAACCGAGTTTGAGGTCTGTACTGTAAGTTTTTTCCCATTGATTTATGAAAAAAGCGAGGATTTGTAACTTTCAGTACGGACCAAGAAAACGAGGTTAGTAAGATATTTATTATATCTCTGAGGTATGTCAGGTTCACAGGAAAGGAAACTAGTTGAAGTCAAGTGGAAGTTTCAACTGCCACATTGCCACGTAAAAATCTGAAATAGTTGCTTGCAAGATTCAAACGGTTTTAAAAGTTGATATAACATAAACAACAGGAAAACCTTGCATGGGAAAAAATGTTTTATCAACATTTCAAAGTTAGAGGGCCATACAGCTTGCCCTACTGTAGAATACGGCATACTAATTTAGCCAATCACAGCATGCGTACTATCTGAGATATAATAATTTTATTATTGATAAGGTTTATTCATTCACTATAAACTTACAGGCCCTTTGTCGACTTTTTTCCAGGAAAGCAACCTTCATCATTTCGTTGTCTTGCAAGTTTTCTCATTACAGCATTGTGTTCTCTAAATAAGAGGTGCTTAGCAATGGAAAACACTGCAAAAGGTAAAAAAAGTGATAAGTCAGCCTGTACTTTCACATTTTAGCTTTGTTATATGTATTGTAGTTAGATTTTTCCTTGCTGATTTTTTACACTAGTTTACACTAGTTTCTTTTGTCTTACAGACATCAGAATCTGAAACAAAGGAAAGTAAAAACAAACTACTTTGAAAACAATTAATGTTTATCCAAGCAAACTTTTTAACTACAACATATGCAATGAAAGTCCTTTGACAGAATTTCCTTTTTTCGCCTTTTCGCGTCAAACACCAAACAATGATGCAGGAAATAGTATGCCACATTTTTCACTCAAGTCTATACTGTTTTTGATAAGTCTTTATCTACTGAATTGTCACTGTGGGAAATTGGATGTCAGACAGTCTAAAGTTTGTCATGCTGTATCATTGCACAATCAAGTTTTTCCTCAGAATCCTTATCACTGCTGAATCCTTGACCATTCCATCAAGCATAAGATGGT
>OX421452.1:1733904-1761404 GCA_949126865.1 Montipora capitata | reverse complement strand
TTACAAAGGTATTGTGCAGAGGGCGCAGCTTCAACTTGCAAGATTCCAGGTAACATTGGTTCCTTTAAAATTTGCACCACATAAATGAATGCTGTTTTGTTCTGTTTACCATTTTCCAAGGCAAACTGAGAAATTTTGGTTGGAATGAGCAAGTCAGAGTCATTTTGATTTGCATAAACCTTTTGTTGAGTCTGAAGAGGCAATCAGAATTTGCAACCATCCTTGTAAATTTGAGCAAATTTTACAAAGGGAACATGCCAATCTCAACAGAATTTCCAATTCAGGATTTTTTTTACCATTGAAAAAACCAAGGACCAAAAATTATTGGTTTGCGCTTATAAATGGTGATCAGTGTGGACGTTCTAAGTGATTTTGTTTGTTTCTATCAGTGGTTGTATGAAGATAACCTCCTGCAGTGCCCCATGCGAGGAAACAACATGATAACGCCAGCAAGGGCAACTGTGATGACTGACCTCAAAAAACGTGTCCAAGGCTTGATTCACATGGATTCGGTTATTAAAGGAGTGGAGGAAAAGTTTGGTACACAGGAATCCAGCATTGAGCAACGTCTGAAGTGGGCTGCGGGAGCAAACCCAGCTCTGAATCCAGTGCTACAGAACTTTGAGCAAACATTAGCAGCAAGAAAAAAGCTTTTGGCGGTTAGTCTAAATTATGAATTACTTTTATTATTTGAAGTCATGGTAACTTTAGAGATCAAGACAATTGTTTTTACTTTAGCCAGCCAGCAAGGATGTAGATGATATGAATGTATCTGACTTCAAGAGAATACATTCTTCCAGTGCTATTGACATTTGTGACTAATGTTATTGTCATTTTTGCATTACATTGAAATGTATGATTATAGAAGATTATGGGAGTTTTATCTCAGGTCCACAGACCTTCAGTATTAGACGTACATAATGCATTTTTTCACAATTTTTTGTTAACAGGTTGAAGCTAAACATTCTTCAGACATCTGTAAATTGTCAAATGCCATCCTACATTGTGAAGCCTTACGTACCCATACCACAGAAGCTGTAGGAATAGACAAGGTTATGACATCCTTGGTTAAGAGGTAACTTCCATTCTAATAATAATAGTAATAATAATAAATAACACTTATTTAGCACTAAAACTATAAAATATTCTAAAGCGCTTTACATAATAAAAATCGTATTCTATAAAAGAGGAGAGAAAATGAAACAGAAAACAACATAGAAAATTAATGATAATAAGCAAGTTTAAAAAAATGAGTTTTCATTTTCCTCTTGAAAATGTCAATGTTGGCGGATTCCCTGATTTCAAGTGGGATGGTGTTTCAAAGTTTCGGTGCTGCATGCTCAAATGATCTGTCACGGAAAGTTTTTCTGAAGCTTTGCGGCACAGCAAGCAAGTGCTGATCTCTGGACCTTAGCTGGTATTTGAACTGAATTTGTGGATGTAGGCAGGTGCAGTTCCATTGAGGGATTTAAAGACAAAAAGGGCGACTTTAAATGGAATATGAAAATTGATGGGCAGCCAGTAGAGTTGGAGCAAAACCGGAGTAATATGGTGGAATTTTTGGAATAAGAGTAATAATTCTAGCAGCTGAGTTAAGGACTTTCTGTAGATGGTTTAATTGTGACTGTTACAAAATTTTCTAATCTGATCAGTTATCAACAGCCCTGATTTTCAGCATTAGTAGGACGGTTTGTAATTGATAATAGAACTTCGTGTCACAATTCAGGGAGTAATCTTGCTCAAAATTTCAAATTTTGAATTATTTGCCGATTCGCCGATTACTTCCTGAATTGTACTCCACTCAGTCCTAATACTAATTAAATTTGTAAGTGTCACTCTTACTGGGAAAACAGTCATAGTCTTTATAATGAATAGAAAGAAAATGCTGCTTTTGAAATAACCTCCAGTTGCTTGGCTTTTTATTCTAATCAAAGATTAACTATGGAATTTTAAATTCAAGTTTAATATCTATGTTTTTTGGGCAATTTTAGATGTCAACAAAGCTCAGCAGAGCTTGAAAGTTGCTCCGAAAAGCTACAAAACTTTGCAGAAGTGGCCAGGAAAGTTAAAGTATCATACCCTCCAGAGGCTCCTGTCACACTGGACTGGATGAAAAGCAAGTTAGATGCTGTCGGACAAGAGATAGCATCCATTAAAACTAAAAAATCCCAGACTTTCCAGGCTATTGCAAGTATCAGGGTAAGGTGACTTCAAGACCACTAACCCTTAAATTAGTTTCTTTTATATCTCAACACCATAAAACTTATTTTGACTTGTATTCTGGAAATTTTGTGTAACATTGCCACAAGTCAAGATGACAAAAACAACAGGTGTTGGTCCCACAACCCAGCATGTGAAAGCCATGGATATTTCCCTAAGATGATCCCACAAAAACCTTTGCATTGCAAAGCGGTTTTGTGAAGTTTCCTTATAGGGTGATCCATAACCACTTGTTTGCTTCTTAGTTGGTCAAGTAGCTGGTACTTTTGCCCACTTTCATCACCCAAAAATTATATGTTTGGTGAAGATAAGTGTTCAGTGATGAAGAAAACTTACACTACGTGTTTCGTCCTTGGGCACACTTTCATTACAGTGCACCCATTCGCACCTAGAACGCCCCAGTAGGCAAGTAAAATCTGTAAATCTCACTTTTAGGTGGGGAAGGGTTAATTAATTGAAGTGTCAACTGTATTTAGCGCTGGGCACTAATTAGGGATACTGTACAGAAATCAATTCAAATCAACGCATATCAAATCGTAGGTTGTATAGGGGAAAACTGGAGTACCTGGAGACGAACCTCTCAGAGCAGAGTAGAGAACCAACAAACTCAACCCTCATGTGACCCCAAATCTGGGAATTGAATCTTGGCAACATTGGTGGACGGTGAAATTCTCTCACCATTGCACCATCCCTGCTCCCTACTCCCTGCCAACAAGATTTTGAACTTAAATAAGAGTTTGCACCTTGTATGTCCATGCATTTTCCCCTTTTTTCTGAGAAGAAAACAAGTTTTATAATTTTCCTGTGTATTAGCAACTATCATTTTTGTTACATGTGATAGTAAATACGATTATAATAATACATGTAAGCTTGAATTATTCCAATTCTTTTTACTTAAAAAAGGATTCCTTGAAGTCGCAGGCAAGTGTTTTGAAGTCAGTCATGGTCTCCCATCAGCAGCTCATTGGAGAAGTGAAATCCATGCTTACCACAATGGCAAAGGTAAAGCTGCTGTCTTTAATGTTCACTCTCTCAGTTTGTGTTTGCTAAATGTTTTGCTTAAATAACTGATAATGATTCCATGTAATTATGTGACTGAGGTCCATTACATTAATTTTTATGTTGTGTGTTTTAGGATGAAGAGGCTGCAGAGTCCCGTCCTGCAAAGCTGTTTATAACCACTCATAACCGGCAGTCTGAAGAATGCTCACAGCTTATAAAAACTATCCTAGCAGGTACCTGACTGTAGGCTGTAGTCTGTTTGTTAGATCAGTGACTCAACAGTGATTCAAGTAGGCTTCCCAATGGGTGGTTCTTGTTCCCTTCTTCCATTTCAAAACAAGTAATTAATTTGGTTCTATTCTCTGCACAATATTAATATTATTTTTGAACATGTGAATTCCCTGCTTTTTGTTCCCATAGCATGTTATTTTTCTGAGTTAGCGTAATTGATTTCCACTTTCTCTTCTTAAATTGGCCCAGTTCCGTCAACCCCGCAAAATCCCCCAGAGATCCTTATTTATATTACATTTGTAAATTGCTTTGTATAGTCTGCTCTGGAAAGATCAATGATGCCAGAGATAGCATGGAGGGCAGTATAAAGGAAGTCAAAGCTATGGTCAAGTCTATCAAATCTCTTGTTCAGTGGTGAGTTCATTAGGAGAGTGATGTTATCCTGTCCTCTCTGGAACATCAGGCCAGTTCCTATCAGAGCACCAATGTCAAATATGAATTAATTAGTTTAACTATACATGTATAGATGTGTAAAGTTGTGGGTGTTAAGTAAATTCCAAACATTTATAGCCAACAGCTTTAGCAAACTCAAGAACACCAGGATTGAAAAAATTGCCAGCTTAATTGATATACAGCCATTCCCTTCAAACAACTGGGTCATAGGCTAACCAAAAGTGTAACATAACTGGAAAAAAAGTGTACAAATTGACCCAGTTCCGGGTTTTGGGACCAGCAAATTCAGTAAAAATACATGTGAAACTAATGAAACTGTGTGGGATGAATTAATACAATAATAATAATATTATCAATATTAATAATGGTTTATCCGTATATCCAAAGTACATTGGCTCTTCATCTGATAAAACTATGCTACAACTAAAATGTATCTAATCTTAATATTTAAACAAATAATTTCCATTAACTTAATCCTACATATAACGTGATAAAGTTAACTGGAAAAAGGCAGCATTTCTGAAAAAGACCTGAAGTTGTCACAGGATTTAATCGCAGGCAGGAAGGCATTGAACAAAGAAGCGAAAGAGGCCAGCTGCCAGAATGCAGTGCCTTGTGGGTGTTCTTTAACACAAATGGCTCAGTCGGTTAGTGCGTGGCCTTTGTGCAAGAGGTCCCAATTTTGATCCCTGGATCTCGCATCCTTGTTTTGACTTCTTTCTTTTCAGTGTAGTTTAAGTAGCTTTAAATACCCTTAAAACGGAGCACTGATGGAGCGGGGCGAGTAAAATGAGTGCACCGTCAACCTCAGGTTTGAATTACCGTACTCTTACGAGTTATTGACATTAAATATGGTTACTTTACTTTTTACTTTAAATGCCAGTCACAGCACTTGCGCATGGGTAGCCACCCCAGCTTGACCACAGAATCAACACTGTCCACACAGCGTCCTGTCACAAAACTTGCAGCTGAGTATTGTATGCACTGTAGTCGCTTTAACAGATGCTGTGTTAGAGGATAGAATACAGTGTCACAATAGTTGAGTCGAGGTAGAACAAGGCTCTCGGCCAAATGCTTTTAAGGAGAAAGATGTAACGTTCTTGATCTTTTTAAGACTGGCGAGTGTCCCATAGCAAGATGATGCAATGCTCTTGACATGCTTGGCCCATGGACATCTAGCAGCTTGGTTTGTTTTCACTCGTTCAAGACTCTTACCCCCTGCAGACAAATTTAGTGAGTGTGGTGGGAAATTATGATGCAAAGACAATTGCCTTGTTGATAGCAGCATGCATTTAGTTTACCCTGGATTAAGAGCTAAATTAGATTCTTGTGACCAGCCACTGACTCGGAGGTTAACGAGAGTCTCGTTTATTCTAGTTTCGTCAGTGGTTAGATCTCTAACTGTTGAGTAACTGTACAAGGTAGTATCATCTGCATATTGTACACATTGTGTTGACGAAGGGATGGTATTCAGGTGTGTGACATAGAGATTAAAAATCATGGGACCAAGAATGGAGCCTTGTGGGATACCGAACTGTGTCATTTGATAGGAGCATCACTTGTAATCAAGTTATACAAATTGGCAGCAGTCAGACATGCAACTCAATAACCACTTCAGAAACGTTTTCGAATAACAATTATTTTTCTAAAGCAGATAGTGTCAAGAGCCTTGCTGAAATCTGCTGATACCATCAGCGTAATCTCCCCTCTTTTCATAGCTCGATGGATGTTGTCTCTTATAGTTCCCAAAAGGGCAGTAGATGTTGAATGACCCTTTCGGAAGATTGAGAGATTGTCATGTAAAAGAGCAGCTTCCTCTGCATAGCTTGACATTTGGTTTGCCATGAGCTTCTCAAAAACCTTGGAGAGGACTGGTAGAATGGAGATCGGCTGAAGCTGGTCCTTGGATGTTGGATTGTCCTCTATAGGATTTGGAGACACTCTTGCTGTTTTTCACAGCTTAGGGAAATGTGACTTGCCTATACAGTTATTTATAATGTTATAGTAGGTAAAGAACCCACAAGGTGCTCTGCCGCCAATATGGCAAATTTGGTGGGAATGCACCAGGTCTCAATTCATTTGAGGACTTCTCCTTGGGTGACAGGCTTAAGGCAAAAAACGTTTTGTATCATCAGCTATATCTGGCAAGTTGTCAATGAGATGCGTAAGGTTGTCCAACGGCTGATGATTTAAGCTTTCTCTCGGCAGTGCTAGAAAAATGGATGTCTAGCTTGTCAGGGTCCATGTGCAGAGGTCTGGGACTAGGTCTAAGAATACAGTGGATCAAGCGCCAGATATCACGTGATTTAACACTATAAACAAGAGCTTGAGGAAGCAGTGTGGCCCAGTGGTTAGGGTGCTTGCCTTGAGTTTCGGATATCCCAGGTCCAAGACCTGCTCTGACCACTCGTCAAATTTGATCCTGGTAGTCCCTGGTTCAACTTCCCAGCTGCACTTGTAAATAGCCAACTGGTTTAAATCCGGCCAGTTGGGATTCTTAGCAGTTGCTGTTGTTGTTTTGGTCCGTCATTTCGTTAATTATGTTTCATTGGCCCTGAAAAGCCCCTAAGGAAATTTGTAACTGTTACTGTATTTTTAATTTCAAATTGCTAACATACTCAAATTGTAAACATATTTTAAAAAGTGGAAAAGGAAACAACAGATTAAACGGATGACGGCATGAGTCATGCCGAAACATGTCTTTAAAATGTTGTATCATGAGCTTGAAATTTCTGTTAATAATAATAATGTTCTTTCCGAAGTGTAACTATCACAAATGTCTGGAACATTCTCATGAACGTGCAAGACCCAGATTCTTATGCATAATTAGTCAGGGAAAAAAGGTTACAAGTTTATGTTTAGAACTTCCCAGAACAGTCTGGTCAGTTAGACATTCGTACAGGATTTTCTGTCTGTCTGTCCATCTGTCTGAGTTGCAAGCTTTCAGCTAAATCATGTATACTGGTAAGTGGTGATTTGCAAATAAGGAGCTGGCCAAACAAGATCACCTGCCATGGTTTTAAAATGTGTTTCTGTATGAGATTAAATGGGTTAAGTTGCAATTCTGTCTTTGTAGGGTTCATGATCACCTTTTGTCCCTGGCATCTCCTCTTGTCCCAGATGAGTCTGGCTCCAGTGGAGGAAAAACACCAATTGCTGCTCCACCACCAACATTTGCTTCTGGTGAGTATGTTGGTAGATAACCTGAAAGCTCAAAATGAGTTCACCAATAGAAGGTTATTTGAACAAAACCTGATTAAAAGATGGGAAAAGGAAATTTAGTTCAAAGGGTAACACTGCAATATTTAATACGTGCCAATTTCATTGGCTTAGTTCAGCTTTGTTTTGTCAGGTAGAAAATCCCTTTTCATTTCCCACAGCTCTTCGGCAAGGAAGCACTGTCAGCGTGCAACCAAGTAAGGACTCCGTAACATCAGACGTTGGATCCCCTGTTCATCCTGTGATCCTTCAGAGAGACTCATCTGCCAGTCCATCGGGTGCAGGGTCACCAACAGCCTCAGCTAGAATCATGGCAGTGTCAAGTCCCAAGCGACTTTCAACAGCTAATCTTGCTCGGGATCCTAGAACTGGCAAAGGTACAGTTGTGCACGATATTTGGATGAGAAACTGTGGTGTGATGATTGGGATAAACGCTGGAATGTGCTGTTTGTGCCTAAATTATTATTTCACAACAACTATGTGGGATTGAGGGCTTAAAAATGCCAGCATAGGAAATGTTATAACATGGTTCATTTATGCCTAGTTATCAAAAAGTATATCAGGGTCTTGACCTGTTGGTTAATAATGTTAAGGTATCTTTGTAGAAATTGAAGTTTTGTGGCTTACTCAAATTTGTGTGGTATGAAAAAAAGGGACCTTCTTGGGAACCAGATACATTTCCCTGAATACAGGTGCCTCTTTCAAAAGTTCTCACTGATACTACCTTAAAGTTGAACTTCTGGGGGAACTGAGTTTGTGCCCTGTCAATCAAATTGCTGCATGGATTGAGATGTCCCAAAGCTAGGAGAGGGTTCACTACATAATGAGCATAACAATAACAAAAATTACTTGCAATCAGTTATCCACTGGTAATTCTCTTAAAGGGGAAGTAAAACTTTTTCGTTGTTTGCAGCTCTTCAAGAACGTAATATGTATGCAATCAGTGTATGGCGACGAGTGAAATCTAAGCTGGATGGTAGAGATCAAGATAATAACAAGAAAATGTCCATTGCTGACCAGGTTAGTCTTCATGTCAGTTAAGTATGAAACCAGGCCATTGTTCCTGTTGGTCACTTAATTTCACAGTCTGTTGCCTTGATTGCTACGTTGAAAAATATTTTGAGGAATATTATTTCAATTTTTAAGCTTCATTCATAATTCTCCAAATCAGAGTAGTAACAAATGTCTCATTGTCATCAACCAGGTTGACAAACTTGAGCATCTGCGAAAACTCAGGAATGTTTATTTTTGGCTGAGCACTGAGTATTAAAACAAGACATTTGATGAAAAGTTACTGTTGAAATATGGCTGACTCAATAGCAACCAACAATGTCATTTGTGATTTGTGTTCTCTTAGGTTGATTTTGTAATCCGTGAATCACGGAGCCTTGATAATCTGAGTCAGATGTATGAAGGATGGACTGCATGGGTATGAGAACAAGTGATTGTGTTCCACTGATAGTACTGTGAGCTAACCAAGGCCAGTCTTTGCAGCCATCTTAGTAGCATCGCACTGGCTCAGCAGGCCATTACTGAAGGCGGATAGCATTACCAAGGCTACATACTGGCATGAAGCTAACAACAATATTATTTAACAATGCAGACCGCAGGCCATCAGAAATAAGTTGACAATGCTTACCCAACGAAGATGAATTTTGTTGTGGAAGTACTCTGGCATTGTTTGGCATTTGTAATAGCAGTGCTTTAGGGGAATATAAATAGCCTTTGCAGTGTAGCAGATTTAACACCTCCTTTTGTTTGCTATTATAACCAGAACTTAAAAACAAAGCTATTCAATCAAATTCCCTTCGAAGCATGGTTGCAAAGTTAATAGACTGTGTGACACTCACTTTGAAAGACTTGTTGTAGATCTTAGAGAGTAGAACAGCAATTTCAAGCTCTCTTCCCATGCATTAGATAAATGGTATCTTTGTTGAAAAGGGATTTCACTATTATCTCATGAACATGCTGTAGTAATGTTTGGCAATGAACAACGAACTATGGCTCAAATGTAATGTGCTATTTCCCTTGCAAAAGACTGAGCTGCTTGAGAGCATAACCAATATTGCATTATCGGCCAGCAAGCTGACAGTTTCTTACAGAACATGTTGTTGCAAGGTTGTCAGCATTGTGTCTTACCATCACAAGTGCGCAATATTGTTCTAAGTTTTTGAGGAAGTATTCATCTGGTGGCATTCTATTCCTCTTTTTGAAACAAGTTATTTGCATCACAAAAGTTCACCAGAAAGTTTGTCATCATTTTGTGTTGCACCAAACACCTCTCACTTTAGAGAACACTGGTGAATGCTTCATTTTTTCTCTAACTTTTTTCATGTGATACTTATTATAATAATTATTATTGTTAAGAATCTCAGGACCTGTTCAATGATAGTTCATACTGCTTTCCATGTGGCTCATGTCTCTTTCGTGTTTTTGTTGGGATGAAAGAGAAGTTTGGTTTGACTGATGACCTTATTTTTGCTTGATTTTGAACACATGTTTTGTTTTGATGACAGTCCAGTCAGGGTATCTTCTTTCTAAGTACCACTTTAAAGTTGAATCAACTCGGGCAGACCTTGAAATTACAGTGCTATTGGCCGACCAGGCATTAAGTAATTCTTTCATTTTCTCATTTGTATTCACTGTTTTGCTTAAATTATTTAGATGAAAATCTGTTGGTTTTTTTGTGCTGGAATCTGTTATAGTCTAGCCTATTACGTGGCTGAGCTGTTCTTGTTGGTGCAGGGCATGAGTGGTAATTCCACTGCAGCAGTATGGACTGTGTATGAAAGCCAATGTTTATTCTTATTGTTATTGAGTTTATTGCTAGTGGTGAAGGGTTTCAACAGGTTTCTTGTATTTACACATTCTAATACCAGTAAGTCACAAACTATGTTAAATAATGCGTTATTACTATTTTGCTAGACAAAAGGTAGTTTCCTTTCTCTGAGGTAAGCCTTCTCAGTGTGGATTCCCAGTGCACTTTGTATTTGATCTTCTGAAGTTTGTTGGTTTCAATGAAAAAGGAAAGATTGATCATTAGTCTTTCTCCCAAGTTCGACAAAAGAGTACATTACAATTTGAACCAGACATCCTGAAAGTTTTCTGAAAGAAAGCCCAGTGTATCCATAGTTAGCCCAAGCTTGATATATGTGTATCTGTGCTGTACTATATTGTGCAAGAGTAGAATAATAATTATCAGTATTTGTATTGGGAAAACGGTTTTTCTCAAAATTAAAATTTTTTTTTACGATTTAATTAAGTAAAAAAATAGCTTATCTTGCTTCAGTCTTGTGTCTTTTCTCTGGTATGATTTCTGGGTCGATTAAGAGCAATTTAGGTGGTTTTTCCTTCCTCTTCTTTTCCCTCTAGAAAATGAAGAGGAACCAAAAACAACCTAAATCGCTCATAATCAACCCAGAAACTGTACCAGACACAAAGAAACACAAGACTGAAGCAAGGTAAGCTATATTCTTAAATTTTGAAAATGTTTTTGAATTTTGAGAAAAACCGTTTTCTCCATGTACAAATCCTTAAATTTCTACTCTTGCATAATATAGTACAGTACAGATACACATATATTAACCCATTGACTCCCAGGGGTTCCCCATTGACGAGAAAAATCGTCTGGCGTTAAGGCCGGTACACACGAGGGAGCTTGCTCCTGCAGCACGCTCCTGCAACACGCTCCCGGAGCAAAGCTCCCTCGTCTGCACCAACGATTTCTAGCGAAAAAATATGTTGCGCAGCAAAACTTTTGCTCCCGAGTTTTGCTCCCTCATATCAAACTGGTTTGATATGAGGGAGCAAGCTCCAGGGGCAAATCTGTTGCACGGGTCTGTTTCAGGAGCAAGCTCCCTCGTGTGCACTGAAATTTGCTTGCCGTGACATGACGTGTCTCCAGTCGGCCAATCAAATTGGCTTATTTTTTTCATCCACAACAGTTCCCATGCCACAATCGGGTTGTTTCATCATTCAGCTCCCTCGTCGTGTCCTTCGTGTGTACTGGTTGGGGTACTTACCCGGGAGCGTGTGTCGGGAGCGTGTTTCAGGAGCAAGCTCCCTCGTGTGTGCCGGCCTTTAGACAGAGTCTAACCGGCCGGTTTGGACGTCAAAGGGTTAAGCTTGGGCGACCTGTGGTTTATCAGGACAAACAGAATTTTAGAATAGCTTACATGTATTTTCATATTCACATTTCTCAAGTACCTCCCTCATGAATAATAATATGTCAAGGTTGTTCCATTGTTATTATACAAAAGCTCTTTGTGTCAGAACAATAAGACGACTGTCACAATAACTTGTCACAGGAGAAACCCTTTAACTAAAAGAACTGCTTTTTTTGAGAAAGAGATCAACATATAATTTCAAATGTGTTGAAAATGATAATGTAGGGATATACCTCAATACTGTGCCGTTCTTAATTGTCTTGCAAAATGTACTTGTTTGAGTCACTGAGAATGTTTATCTGTTGTCAGAGGAAGTAGTGTCTTTTGTATCATTGCCATTTGTGTGTCGTTGATTGGATATTATATTGGTAACTAACTTACTAATCATTATCAATTGTATGCACCTGTGGTGTTGAGTACCAATAAAATCTAACCCCAAAAGCTTTTGTTTGGTATTTTCTCTCTCATTTCACAAACTCATATTGCTCCAACATAACATGTATTTTTTATTTCATAGGCTTTTCATCATAAAAAAATTTCATTTGTATAAAGAGAACTTTATTCCATTGGCTCTTGCAGTTCAACACAAGAGATAATATCTCTGTTGTTCCTGCTTGAACATTGGGTTCCAGTATTTTGTCACTTTTTCTCCAAGGAGTTGAGCCAAGAATTTACGTCAAGCTTCCTATCCAAGGACTAACTGTCCCCCATCACGTTGTCGGATGCCATTTAGAATCCTGTTACCTGTCTTTATTCTAAAGTCATTTCTAGTCTGTCCAGAAAGAGGTTCTCCTATAAAAGTAATAGTTTGATAATAGTCAGTAATGCTTGGAAAAATAAATTATTGTGTAGTGTACATGTTAAGCACAAACTGGGTGTGAAGAAGTACTTGTAACAAATGAGAAAATGAAATAACGTGAAATTTCAATGAAAAAGGTATAACTCATTGGGCCTCGATGTTTCCTACTTTCCATTGATCAAATGCAAAAATGGCCTCCATAGTATTGTTTCGTCTTTGTGTTCATTAGCCTTACTAGGCTCGTTAGCACACATAAAGTTGAAAGAATTTTGGCTGTTATGTGTAAAACGAAGCTAGCCAATGTATTGACCATTTTTGTATTTGGTGGCTGAAGATTGTTCATTCTGCCTAAAGCATGTATTGTTGAGATACAAATATTGATTAAAAGTAGATTTTTTTACATCCTTTTATTTAAATCTCATTTTATTTTCATAAATCTACCTGTTATAACGTTGTAACAATATTTAGTTGGTGGAATTCTTTCCACTCCTAGCCCTTTCTGCTTGCCAAGAAGGTCATGAACCTTGTGATAAGTGGTGGAAAGGCTCATCTGTGAAAAACAAAGGGAAATCCAGTTTCAACACTAAATTTCTGAAGTAGTTTGCACAGCCGACCTTGGTGTATTTTGCACTGGGGTGCATTGGGGGGGTGGCTAACAAGTAAGCACCAGAGATGCTTACTTTGTAGGGGGTTCTGGGGGAATTCTCTGCCAGAAAATTTTGAAATCTTGAAGCTCGGAAATGCTACTTTTTCCTTCTGTTTGCGGTTTTTTTATGCATAGGTAATCACATGATTTCAAGTGTAATTTGGAATAAATAAGCACAAGTAAGTTTTTTCAAAGATGACCAAAATTGCCGTGCTCATAGGGTGAGTGGAATTTGTAGTGCTTATTTATTTCAAATTGCATGAGAAAAATCTGTGATTACTTCTTAATAATGTACATGAAAAAATTTGAGATGGTTAAGCAGAGGAAACTCACACTTATCACGCAGGGAAAATTGCACGATAAATTGTGCCATTCAGGGCGTGCACTTGATTTGAAAACAAGAAATTTGATTGGTTCTGACCAAACCCTATTGTTTATTAGCCAAACATAATCCAGAATTTCGATGTGTACCTGTAATTTGCACTGGTAAAAATATTACACTTTTTGCACTGTTACACTTGAACTGCACTGCTCTCAGCCAATCAGTAATTTTTTTCATGAATATTCTTAGGGTTTTTAAATTATTCTTTATCTTCTATTTATTTTGAATTTGTTATTTTTTGCTTGAACTTGGGGGGCTAAAGCTCCCCCCCCCTCCCCCCCAAGGGGAGAGCTCTTGTCAAGTTTTCTTATCAATGTTGTTTAAAATGCATTTGCTTTCATTCAATTTTGTTAGTGCAAATGTTTGATATGTGTCATCTGCATTAACGTGAGAATTCTTATTGTAGAGCAGGGTTGGTGCAGTTGTGAGAGCATTTGCCTTCCAACAATATGGCCCTGGTTGGATCACCAGACAATTCCTAGACTACCTCCTACTTCATATGTACAGGGTTGAGTTATCTGGTCTGAGATGTCTTTCTCTGAGTATTCCAGTTTCCCTTGTCTCAAATGAATTGACTTGATTTACAGTCTCTCAACAAATAAAGCACTTGCTCAGTTGGATGAGTTTGAGACATTAAGTGATGATGATGATGATGATGAGTAGCAGCACCAGTTTTTTTTGGGATTTTTTTTTGGTGGTACTTTTGTGGCTATATTTTTATCGCTGTATTTCAAACAATTAAATGTTCTGTTTGTTTATCAAGTTTCTGTTTCCCAAGCCGCAGGAGCAGTAGTCTGTAATAGCAAGAAATGTTTATAAATTATACACACAAGCAAATCCTCTTTATTCAAATGCCTGACGATAAAAGCCTTAATTTAGCATACATTTTTATGTTACACACTAATGTCCCCATTAATGGGACATAGTTTTTCAGTGAGTGATTAACCCATTGACTCCTGGGGGTTCCCCATTGACAAGTAAAATCGTCTGGCATTAGACAGAGTAAAATACTAAGTAATTATCATTGGCCGGTTTAGGGGTGAATGGGTTAATTAACCCTTTCACTCCTGTGGGGTTCCCCATTGACGAGTAAAATCGTCTGGCGTTAGAGTAAAATCTATAAGTCTCATTGGCCCTTACAGGAGTGAAAGGATTAACTAAAAAAACATACCTTTTTTGAAATAAAAGTGCCCTAAAATGAGTTGTGAATTAATTTTAAGTGACCAGATGGAATGAAAGGAATATCTGTAAAACACTAGCCTGTTGAGATCCTTGTTGTCTTATTGACTGAACCATATCTTCTCCTGTCATTTGGGAATTCCATCTCACATTATCCTCATGAATTTCTTGTGCCTGGTGAAGGAAGCTGAGTCATTGACATGATTTGTGAAAGGGTAGACAGTCAGACCCTTTCATCAACTTTGAGTCTTGGTACTCAAACCCTGCCTTTGTCGACTCTTTTTCCTCTGTCTTATGACTCTTACAGGCATGGAAACCTGTAACTACAGAGTTCAGTTCAAATCAAAGTGTAGATCTGATGACCTCTAATTGCTGATCATGAACCAACATGGCATCCCCTGGTATGAGGCAAAAGTCCACAGCACTTTAAAATAAAGTTAAATTAAGGAACCTGCCAAATAACTGCAGAGACATTAAATGGCAATGCGATAACATTGCTATAAAGGTCACAAAGTATTCAATTTGTGAGACCCTGCAAGTCTCTTAGCCCACCTATGGTGCACCTCATAAGAATGGAATGTGTTGCGTTACTTTTGGTACCAGGAGCGGCATATTTTATACAATATTTACAACACAAAGTATGGCCAATTGCACACCCCATATCACAGAAACGAAATGTAGTTTAAAAATGTTTTTTTCAAGTTTATATGTTTTCTTTTCTGTCTCCACAGCAATTTTTTTAAGAACGATACATCTTCTGGAGGTTGAGAGTTTGCTTTGTGAATTTACAGACTAACCCTTACTTCACAGAGTTTTCACAGTGCACTGTCCAGCATCTGTAAATTGTGTCTCTGTGTCATATGCCTAAAGCCATGTAATATTAACTTACTGGAGAAGTTTTGTGATTAACATACGTCCTTCTGGAATGTGTGTTAAGTTCGTGTTCTGGTAAAATTCCAATACTGAAATGTGATGTGTGTTGCGAAGGATAGGCTACTGGTCTCTTGCTCGGTTGGAGGTCTTTGCGTCCAGAGAAATTCTGTAAAATCAATTATTTCAAGTAGTTGGCAACAAAATAATTGAGTTTAAGGAGAAGCATAAATTCCCAAACGGTGTCATCTGTAGAGACAGCTGACACGAAACACCCGCCCAAATATAAACATGGTAGTACTTGCAATTATATTCTGAAAATGTCGAAAAAGGAATGCTCGAGAGGGAGGCAAAGGCTTGACAAAAAGAAACTTGTTTTTAACATGAAATAGGACCTTTTAAGGACACAAAAATATCAAATCGATGAGATGACTTGACGGAATTTGACTGTTGCAGTTGCCGAGATTAAATACAGTGGAATAATCAACACCTGTTTAACCTAATTGTTTGATTTTGACACATTGACTTACCGCTTTCATGCAGCTGATATAAGAAGTTTCTATCGGATTTACTTCATACGTAAGAGTTGTAGTGTGCATCGGTCTTGATCCCTTCCTGTGCTTCGACGGAGGAAAGCTTCTCGAATAGCGCGAGAAATAAGGCTGGTCAGAGATTATAGTGATATATTTGGAATGATTTGTTAATACGGTTGACGTGTCTGTACCTTGGCCGTAGCCAATTACACCTTGTAAAGTTTTCGACATTTTTCTTCTTTGCAAACTAAGTCATCTTTGATTCATCTTTGATTCATCAAGCATATCGCATGCTGTTTATGTCACTTTTGTTTCCATGGAGACGTTAGGCCCGGTCATGCAACAGGGAATCGTGCCGCTACTTGT
This sequence comes from Montipora capitata, assembly GCA_949126865.1. Classification (NCBI taxonomy): domain Eukaryota; kingdom Metazoa; phylum Cnidaria; class Anthozoa; order Scleractinia; family Acroporidae; genus Montipora; species Montipora capitata. The sequence goes on along the minus strand of OX421452.1, from coordinate 1,745,338 downwards.
GTTACCAATATTTGGAGTTTTTACTTTCAGCGGGTAAAAGACATTTTAAAGATATATCTGCTGACCTGTTTTCAGCTAGGTAGCATGCTTTGTTTTGAAAATAGAGCAGTTTGAAAATCAATTTTTTTACTACGCGTGACATCTGGATTGCTTCTGAGAAACATGTCACGTACACGAAAATATCCATTCGCCTTTTTGTTTCCGAGTGCTGAATAACGAATATGTTAAGAAAAGTACGCGAATGTTTTTCAGGTTTAGCAGTGAGAAAAATTTTGTTTATACTCCCAAATGTTTCCGCTGGTTTCCGGCCGCCATGTTGGTGTCCCTCTGAGGGACACACATAGAGTCTTCATACTAAACACTGTAAGTTTGAGTGGTACCCTTTGACGAATAACTCCAGTTTGGAACATCGCACAGCCTTAAAACTTTGACACGCGGTTTATTTATTACCCTTCTACAATTTCTCAATTTCTTGACTTAATTAGAAATAACTTAGTTTTTGTCACCTCTATTGTTACTTAATAGTTAATAAGTTAGCAATCCTGTATATTTTAACTCCAATTTTGTATTAACCGTCACTTTTGAAGATGTATGCAGAAGCATACGAAACGTCAAGTAAAAGATAATTTTAAAAAGGATGCGTTTATATCTGATGGTCACCGCTGTTTGTGTGTTATTTCTGATCAAACTGAGATGGCCAAAGAAAAAGAGTATTTTGACTTAATTATTTTTTTATTGAATGGTAAGCGATTTATTTTTTCTTTGCGTGATACTTGCGTGACGTGAAACCAAGAATTCAATGAAAAGTGACAATAATGCAATAACATAAATACAAAAAGAGACATGCCATGCAGATGATGAGTAAGAGCAAAAAAATGTAGCCATTTAAAACTTTCTGTAAAGAGCACATATGCATCACAACTTCCAGCTCCTGTCACAAAATCCAGAGAAAGCTTGGGTAATTGATTGCGTGACAAAATACTTTATTCTCCAGGGGCCGGTTTTCTCGAAGCCTGATTAGCGCTAACCCTTGGTTAAGAGCTATCAAAACCTATAGGTTTCCATGGTAGTTAACGCTGATTAGCGCTAACCATACTTCGAGCAACCTGGGCCTGGACATTCAAGGTACCGTCTAGTTGTTGACGAAAAGAAATAGAATTTAGTAAATCACATAAAATCAAAAGTCCATCACCCAAGAGCAAGAATCTAGTATAACGTTTATATCAATCAGCGTCAGAAAAGTGTCTGTTTTGCGGGAAAATAAACAGTAGACCAAATCGGCTAACTCACCGTGTGAAATGGTTGTGCCCATTGACCGAATGCAAAAATGGCCGCCAACAAATTATTCTTTTGTCTTTGTGTTAATTAGCCTAACTAGTCTTGTTTTACAGCCCAAATTCTTCCAATTTTACGCGTGTGAACGAGGCTAGTTAGCCTAATTAACACAAAGACAAAAGAATAATTTGTTGGCGGCCATTTTTGCATGCATTCGGTCAATGGGCGATATGTTCGCCACACCAAGGTAGATGTTGTGGCGTGTCACCTTGCTTTTTGTTTTGTAACTCACCTTGCTTTTTTTGTTTTGTAACTCACAATGTTGTACCTAATTCAAATCTATGAGTTTTGACCCATGACACGTGACACGCTCTCCTCCGAATCGTAAAACGTATTTGAGTTGGGAGGTATAACAAAACGCTTTTATGTTGCCAAAGGGAAAACATAAGCTCGGCGCATGGAAACCCGCACTTCACGGAACTTTGTCACGTTTATAGACACCTGAAAAATTCAGATTCGAACCGATGAGGCAGTGATCCCTGCGATGCCACTGCAATGCCCTTCCAACGAAGCTGTAAGTCACAACAGACGAGCGCGAGTTCACGCTTTTGAATGCATCATGGGTAATCAGGGTAAGATGGAGAGAAACTCAAAAGGCTTCCGTGGAAGTTCAAAACGATGAAAATTATTCATTATATGTAACTTTGGGTTTTTTATTTTCCAAAACAGAAGATATGTGCTCAAAAGTGCGGCCGGCAGAATAAAGTTGGAGGGAATGGCTATTGTAGAAATTATTTTATTAAACAAAGTTTCTGCCATACATTTCCCGTAATTTCAACGGCACAAAATTACAGAGAATTTATGGAGACAAAAAAGCAATATTTAGGAAGTCCAAAGAATAGATACCAATTCCAGTTAATCTCAGTTGTGAACTTCAACTTATTTGTTTGGTTTATGAACGCGAAAGTCTAAAAAGTAGAGTTTCTTTTGCTTAGAATTTCCACGCAAAACTTTGAATTTACCACCATGTTGCTCTGATTGGTAACCCATGATGACCTCAAGAGCGTGAACTGGTCTATTGCTAGAATCCCTTTTATCTTTCGGCTATAAACCGCACTTCAAATGTATTTCTTTTATTCCTGAGCCATGGAACTGGTTCGAAATAATTTTTTTCCCGCATTAACGTCTTATTTGAAGTCAAACCCCTTTCCGAATTTTTCTTTCTGCTAAGAAGAAAGATGTAGGGAGGAGGTTATAGAAACACACTCCTGTTAGCCCGGATCAACTACTTGATAAAACTTTATTTTTCTGAAGTATGTTTGACATACACATTTTTTTTTAAAAGAAAATGAACTTATAACATTTTCTAGGATAAAAACATTTTTCAGTGGTAATTATTTAACGCATTTAAAGAGACAAACGCTAGCGCTTGACTTTCGAGTGATTTTTCGTAACCTGTTCTTTAGGTCCTTTCGTCAATAAATTGAGTTTTTAATTGTCACTATCCGTTTTCTGGGAAAACAATTCTCTTATTGTTCTGCACATTGCTTATCGTTTCATTCCTTCTCTTTTTTTCCATTTCGCCATGTGAACATTTCCTTTGCCCACTGTGAACATTCTTTGCCGGTTGGAACACACTCTCCACGGAGAAGCAAAAACATTCCTTTTCTCACTGGCTGTTCACCAGGCTCCTTTTGGCCTTTACACGACGCTGACATATTCAAGTGGTGTTGCAGTGAATGGAAGTTAGAATTAACTGTAAGGCTTCCAATCAAACTATATCAACTTTATCATACACCATTCCTGGCAGTCTTATGCTTAACCTAGAAACAGAAAATAAGGGAGTAAATAATGTTGTTATATACCTAGACTTTTACTCAACAAAACGAGCACTGTGATTGGTTGATTCTTGGTCACGTGCCCCTGATCTAATTCAAATGTATCCCGACCGCGATACAATTCCGCAGTTATAGCCCCGCTCCGGATGTTTTGCTGCGATTGTTGAAGGAAAGTCTAAATATGTTACAAACCACCTAATGTATGGTCTCTCGATCGGGAAACAAGTTAGTTATGTTTTCCCTCCAGTCCTGATCTTTCCCTCGACTTCGTATAGGGAAACATCAGGACTCGAGGGAAAACAAAACTGTTTCCCTCGGGACCATACATTAAGTATTTGTTTCTTTCTGATTTCATGTCATTAGATATGGACCATACTAAAACTAGCATTCATGACGTAAGGCCACGAATTATTCTGCGCTGGCCCTTAAGCCTGAACTTCCCATGGTGTGCATGGTAACACTATCCATTGACTCAAAAGTTCAAGAAATTCTGGTTTCCATCTTCTAAGGAGCTGTTTACATGATGCCGGAAAACGGGATCATAGCCATGGGATGATTCCGAAAGAGGATAATCCTAGAGGCGTATGTTTTCTGCGTTTACATCCCAAACATTGCACTTTGCCCAAAGCGTTAAGATCTTCCTAGCTGAAAGATATGAAGATTCCAGCACCATGTAAACCACTCACTCGGCAGATCCTTGTACTGGGGACAAGAAAACAACATGGTGGTCGCAAGGCGTCCTGGCCCCACTTGTTCAAAAGGTGGATAACGCTTCACTACCCAGTGGATATGTCATAGCGAAACCAATTGCTCTTTCCAATGAATAGTGATTTATCCGGTGGATAGCGCTATCCACCTTTTGAACAACTGGGGCCAGTACCTTACGTTCTACCAATTATGATCATTAACTCTCTGAGTCTTCCTCTGACCGTGCAAACAGCCCGAAAAACGTGATCGATTAGAATTGATCTCCTGGGCCCGGTTGTTCGAATGCCGATTAACCTAATCCAGGATTAGCGTAAACTTTTGTTTTCATGTTTTCAACTTTTTGTTGAAAGTTTCTTTGCTTATTTTTGTTTTACAAGATTGACTTCTTCTAATGTAAAGTTTTGCCGAACATAAGCTTTGAACAGCATTTGGGAGTAGAGAAGTAAACTCCTTGGTTAATTTTTAATCTGGGATAAGCGGTAATCGGCTTTTGAACAACCGGGCCCTGGTCGCATAAATAAGCAACATGCGCGATAGTGGCCTACTATGCCATATGTATACTGTCTCGTGCTCTTTCCAGTGCAACCGCGAGAAAAACTGTTACTTGCGAGATAGATTAAAGCAGGAGGGGAAAAGGAAGTAAAAAAATAATGAACTTATCACAAGAAAATACTTACTGTTTCCGACGTGACAGTACTTTTGTTTTGAAGAAATACAACATAATTGCGACACATACGATAACACAAAGGCCAATTAAGGACGTGGAGAGAATGACTTCTTGATTTCGAGTGAAGAATGTATTCGTTGAGCCTGAGGTCTCTGAAATAAAGAGGAAAACAGAAAGTTTCAAACTTGGTTGATCGTAATGCACACAGCACTAGGTATTATTGCATTTATCATATTTATTATTAATTACTTAATAACCGAGAGTGAGGTCGTTGCAGCTTAAACTGAGGCCTTGTCGTCGCTCGGTCAATACAGCTAGGCCGAGGTTTGAGATTTTGCTGTAACGACCGAACGGTCAAGGTTATTGAGTTGTTTATTATGGCTAACAGAACGGTTCTGAGAAGACAAAACTAATTTGCATAATCCATAATCGGCCCGTGAGCATTACGCTGCTCTTAGCAGCTCTTAGCCAATCAGAGCGCGCGTTATATCGGCCAAAAACACTAGCCATATATTAAAATCAAATAAACCAAAAGCTATTTTGTGCCCAGTTTCAATTGCAACGAAACAGTCTTGTCTTGTTAGCCCCTGCCATCTTCAAAAAGTTTAGTTAGGGCTTTCGTTCTAACCTTTTTCGTCTGTCCCTGCGGAAGTATCAACTTTTGATCTGGGGGTTACAGACAAATAACTGGATGATGCGGTTTTCTTTTTTTTCAATGCTGTGGGCCTTTCACTTGTAATTGCCTCATCTGTTGATTCCTCTGTTGCCGCCCCAAGAGGATCTGTTGCTGCTGTGGTCGAAGGTGTCGGCGATAACATCACTTCTATCATTGGCGAGGACGTAGTTTTAAAAGAGGCCGTCGTTCTAGGTGGCAACGTAGCTGGTGATGTAGTTGGTAGTGGTGTGGTTGTCATCACTACTGCATCGCCGTCTGTCAATGACTCGGTTAACGTTGTTGCTTTGATTGTAATTGGTGATGACTGCGTTGATGATGTAGTCGTGGTCCTTCCTACTGTAGTGGGTGGTAACGTAGTTGATGACGTGGTCCTTCCAGTCGTTGATGAAGCAGTTGATGAAGTAGTTGATGACATGGTATCTTCAGTCATTGATGACGCAGCTGATGACGCAATTGATGACGTGGTCTTTCTAGTCGTTGATGACGCAGCTGGTGAAGTAGTTGATGTCAAAGGTAATGGCATGGTTGATGGTTTTGTTGGCATGGTTGCGTCCGTCCGAGTGGTCTTAAGTTCTCCTATTGTCCACTTGTCTATGATTCAAAGACAATTATTGGTTTAAATTCTTTGAAAGTAAAAGCAAAAGGATAGCAAACAGGGACTAGGATAAATAATGCAACACATGCTAATAATCAAGGATTTCTTTTCGCGATTCAGATGGGTGAGCAACTGAAAAAAACAAAAACAAAAAAATCAAACGTGGTCCTTGTCAGAAGTATTTTGTTACCAAGGTCATCCTCGATAATGCTTTCAAGATTCTGTCGAGAGAAGTATTTTTTTAGTCCTAACTTCTTGTGAGGCGTCAAAAGAATTCATCATAACCAACCTAAAATGCTGAAGTCAAAGTCGATAACTTTACTGAGGTTCCCATAAGGCGTTAAACAAGTGACTTGACCCAGGTCTTTCACAATCGCACTATTGTTTTTCATCCACGTTTGAAGCCACATGAGATCCTGACTGCATACCAAGGGATTATTGGAAATCCACCTGTAAAGAAGGTAACGCCAAAATTGATATATTTACATTGACGTGGCAGCGTTTTGCAAACTTGACAGAAAAACATACTTACATCTGACCCTGTCGTTCGGCGATCTTGTCAAAGGTTTTCTTGGCTGTTGATGGAATCATGTGGAAATCATTGTATGCAAGATGTCTAGATAAAACCAAAGAGAACAGTCAGCTCAGTTACAAATCTCATTGTCTAAATACGCGAGTTTTAATAAAAGGGCCCGGGCCGCGTTTCCTCGCTCTTAAATTGCCACGGAAAATAAAAGGAGTCCCTTTTTACACCACAAAACAACAAAATGAGGAAGCGAAGATGTTCACTACTCATTGGCATTTCTTCTAATCGAGCGGGAATTTTGTTGGAATTACTAAAAAATAAAGTTTCTTAGAATGAAGAGAACTTTGCGTTTAACTTCCCCTAATAAACCTCTTTTCCAACACGGCTTCTTAAATATTTAAATCAACTTTGATCCACGTCCTATGAATGTTCTGACGCTCCTTGTTAACGTGCACCGACGTCATACTTACAATTCCATCAAAGCGGTGAAGTTCTGCAACGAGTCGAATGGAAATTCCCTCAAACGATTGTGGTCTAAATTTCTGAAACATAGTAAAAAGTGTTTACTTTTTTTGCCAATAAAAACCTTTCTGTGATGAACAGACGCTTTTTTATTTCGATTTAGTTCAGCTAATTAAGTTCCTTTTAAGGACGGTGCCTACTATGGTTACTGCGCATATCTTCTGCGCACGCATCTCGAGATGTCGGGTTTCCTATCGGTGATGCTTACCAATACAGTTATATTTTTGCGCGGTTTAAAACTATCCGGAGAAAGTAGATCTTAGTAAGTACTCTTGGTATCCAAAAAGAAAATTGGGGGTAACCATGCATTTTTGAGATAATTAAGCTTCAATTTGGACACTAATCCTTAACAAAAATATGAGTGACCTAGATGGATCTAATAAAATCATCTGTTATTGCGTGATATCTGCGTGATATCTGGCCAATCACATCATCTGAAAATAGTGAACCAATCAGAATTCAAAGCAATTTTATGAATCCGGAGTCTTACATGAAATTCTGACGCAGCCCGCGGGAAAGTTACAATGGATTTTTTACTTCTGCTATGGACATGACAGGAAGCTCGATCTCGTCGACCCTTTCCCGGGAAATTTAAGAGTATTTTAAGTATTTAAAATTTATTTTTAGGAAAAGGTTTTTCCCGGGAAAAGTATCATATTTTCCTGACGCTGAGATGGCTCTGTTTTGAGTGGATTTTACAACAGTGGGTGTACTGAATCTCCCAAGGGGAACGTTCTATAAATAAATCTTCTTGGGAAAGGGTTGACTTCTAAACCAAGTATGGCAGATAGTGGTTCCCCTTAATGAGCTCCTGACATGCGAGGTAATGTTAAACAATGACTTACAAATGCACGAGGCTTGAAGCCATTGAGTTAAATGCTGTTTTACTGACGTCGGAGATCATGTTGTTCGACATTGCCCTGCATTTAAAAAAGTGACAAAACATTTTGTGAAAATTACAGGAAAAATTAAATATGAAAAGGGAAGGACCTTCCACTGCAATGAAAAAAACAATGCAAACCCGAGCAACTAAACTATTTTTGGAAGTGTTTTCAAATAATGGGTTTGTATTAGAGAAACTGAATTTTGGAGGCTGCCATCTTAATTGATTGAAAGGTGTCACGATTGCCCTGTAGTAATTACATAAAATTTCTTAGTGTCTGAACAATAAGGCAGTAATAACACGTCACAATTATACAATATGGCGGCTCCCGGGAAATGAGGGTCAGGACGCAGCTATTACAAAGCCTCTTGTGATTGGTTCAAAAAGCAATAGGGGCAAGAAATATGCTAAAGAAACAATAGGGCCCGGGGGAGATCCCATATATCGTAGGGCGGGGATGATCGTCGGAAATGTTCAAAAATACCACTAAAAGATACCGGAGTCTTACGAGGGTGGGCGTGCCAACATAAGATTTTTACTCCTAAAAGAGACCAGCTAAAAATGAACAAATTTATAGTTTTTAAGCATTTTTAATAGTTCCAGAGACATCAACTTCAAACATCCTCTTCTTGAAAAGTTTAAAAAAGCTTTGTCATAATTCTCACATCTATTAATTTCAAGAACAGTAAAGATACACTAAAAGATACCAGCTTAGACTTTGGTGGCCCAAAAACCTTTTAGACGCCCTTAAAAATGCCAGATCCCTGATTTTGATCCCGGTCGCCAACTGGAGTGCCCCCCCCCCCCCGAGAAATAAGCCCCCCCCCCCCCCCCTTCCCCGGGAAATAAGGCCCAATGATGAAACACAACAGAGCTGCATCTCTACCGCTCCAATCAAGTTAGAGGTTGCAAAAAGCTGTCATGGTGTCTTGATGACGGATTTCGAAATAACTTAACCTCAACCTCGTTCCCCGGGCTTTACTCCGCAGGGACGAGACTGCCTTACTCTCTAAAAAATGTTTGAACAAATTTGGTTGTAGACATCATTTCCTTCTCTTTAAGCTTTTCTTGTGAAGTAAAAATACAGTATGAGGATTGAGTACTTACAAAAAATCCACTTTGGTAAGACCTGTTAGTAGAGTGGAGGATACTGACGTCAGTTTGTTGTGCTCAAGAACCCTGATGAGAAGAAAGAAAAAATTGTCGGTCAATAGACACAAAATCTGGACTATTTGAAGTCTGCATGCGTAGCTGTGAGTTTTGTTATGGACAGCACGAGCCTGCGGTGAGTCTGTAAAAGAAACCATCAGCTGATCCGGCCAACAGGCATGAAAATACAACATAAACTGATAATTAACCACGTAGTTTAGATTCCTCTCTGTTGCGCTAAAATAGATTTTCTAGTGTAACTGAAAATAATTGCAAAACAGTAAACTTACAGCATCTTTAAATTGACTGTGTCCGCGAATATACCGTCTGGAAGTGTATTCAAGTTATTTCTGGATGCAGTGCTGAAGAGAAAGGAGGGTTTATCACTTAAATACAGGAAAAGGCTTAATTTATTTAATCAATAGAGCGTTTTTCAAGTGAGAGTCGAAACTAATAAAAGATTTTGCGATTTATCTGCGCGCTTTTTCCAGCGACTGGCTTTGAGTTGCAATTGGCTAATTGCATTGTCAGCGTCTCTGTTATGATTGGTCAAAAAAATCGTTTTGGTTCGGGAATTGTTCGGAAAATCGCCTTTAAGGCTGGTTTTTACTAGCGACGGAATTGGAGTCGGAGTCGTAAGAGCGCGTAAGATCTAGTGAAAACCAAAAATCGGAGTCGTAAGCGAAATCAAAAAGGTCGACGGAATCGGTGTCGGAAGAATCATTCCGATTCCGCTTACGACTCCGTCACTAACGATTCAGTGAAAACAAGGGGCGTTTACCATTTGCACGGAAAATCCGGTTGGAATGGAACGCTCGTAATGGTACAGGATCTTCCCAGTGTGGCGGTTCGCCAAGCCCGAGTCTCTCGCGGCTCGAAGAAAACAATCACAAATCAAAATGGCGACTGCATCTGCCGTGTCGAAAGGCGGGAAAAGAGGCCGAGGTGAACCGGGTCGAATGGCTGTTTACAAATGGTACAGGATTTTTCGGGTCATTTCAGTTGGAACGGGAAAAGAGGAATACCTCTGAAGATTTCCATCTTTTTCGGAAACTTTACGGTGGAATGAGCTGTATCATTTACATTTTCCAACCGGAATTTTCGGTTTTTGTTCACAAATGGTAAAAGCCCAAGATTGTCAGAGTCGGATGCAGAAGCAGAAGAACAAGCCAATCACCATATACGAGCCCAGGCTCTTCGATTACTGTCTGCCGCAATAAACAAACATAGCGGGTATGGACAAAAAGGTTGTGGAGGCTGTAAGACTTTCCTCCGTGTTATACGACAAGTCTTGCAAATTTTCAAAAATAAGAACATGAAAAAGAATACGTGGCAGGAGGTGGCCAAACAAGCAGGGTTTAAATCAGGAATGTAATGAAAGAAACCAGTAGTATACACGGGACTGATTTGACGAGGGTTTTTTCTGTCCTCGCTCCACCACTCGCGTCACTCGCGTCACGGTCGCGGGTTCGGAAAAATATTTCTCTCAAATCAGTCCCGTATATACTACTAAACCAGTAAGTCTTGCAAAATAAGGAGGAAAAGGAGCTAAAGAAGAAACTTCTGCTCTACGTCCACCATGTCGTAGGCCTGTCGTAGGTCATGTCGTAGGCCTGTCGTGAGCTTGTCGCATGCGACAAAAATCGTACCGTGTAAATCGGTTTGATTTTCAAGGTGAAATGAATAAAAAAATGGATAAGAATTGCACTTACAATTTTATTAGTGTTGTCATTCCTCTTAAAGAATCCACCGACACTTGAGTCAAGTTGTTGTTGTCCAAAAATCTGCGTGAAAAAGCAGGCGAAACAATGGTAACTGAAAGGAAAGTTAGTGTCCTACATTTACACAAGGTGTTGTCAAAAGCTTGAAGCTGAAGCTTGTAAATCCGTGTACATCCATGCGTTAACCCGTTGACAAGAAAATCGTTAAGAAACCCAATTGGAGTAGTGGGGTTACATCTAACGCCATTTAAGACAAATCCAGGATAAATTCGTCAACCTAATCTGAATCCTGTTTGGCTAAAGTGATGTTAATAAAACAATAACTTCTTCTCAATAGTCCTACAAAGAAGCCAGAAAGGACTTACAAAGAGTCAAGACTTGTCAGTCCTTCAAAAGCGTCTCCAGCTATGCTTACTAACGGATTCTCACTTACGCTTCTGTAAATGAAAACAAAAAGCATTTTACGTTGTAAGCGATTGATCATTAATATATGTATAGCGTGCCGACCATTGTTCCTCATCTACGAGGAAAGATGGCTACCATTCTCATGGATAAAGACCAAGTAAGTATAAATTTTCTAGCCTCCGTGACAGGAATTCGAAGGATAATGGAAAAGGGTAATTTCCCGTACCCTTGGTGTTATCGCGAGCCCCAAAACCGCTATTCCATTTCCCAATAACAGTTCCACGCGCGCCCTTCGCGTCTCTTTGGCTCCACGCCTATCTCGAACGCACATTTTCAGGAAAACTGGGAAAATACAGATGGGAGCCAGAAAGCGTTTCTCTGAAATAGGAGAGACTATATTGATTCCTTGCGTCTAGAATGTGGCGCCATCACAAACTCGCTAAAAAACGTGTTGATTTAAAATTAGCTT
>OX421452.1:1723904-1728904 GCA_949126865.1 Montipora capitata | reverse complement strand
TCAACAAAACGTTTCATCGCTCTTCGAAGTTTTTACTAATTTTTTTAACCCTGTTGTACAAGTTTGATTACATCTCTAAAATTGGGCGAAAATATGTCTTATTACATGCCTCAGTACTCTTTTTTTAAATTTCTACGCTGCATTTTCAATTAATTAATAAATGATCAAGCAGGGAATTAAAAAAAAAAACTTTACGAAACGCTACCGAAAAGCTATCATTAAAGCCTATTTACCGTGTAGCTTTTTAAGTATTCTGTAAGGATCGAGATTAACAAAGCCATTAGCGATCATTCACTGAGATAAGTAACCAAACAAGTAAGTAAGTAACCAAACAATAAAAGTGTTCCCATTTAGCTAGTGAGTTAGACTGCTGAAGGGGATAACGTGGAAACGTTGAACGTGGCGGTTTGAGGGGGCGGTATAGATGAAGATGTGTAAAGATTGCCGATTTCTTGTGACGACCGACGGTCCGATCGTTTAAGAAATCTTAAATTATACTATATGTATTTGGAAGTAAAACCCAATGATCTGAAAATTAAAATTGGCCATTTGGTTATGAAATTGCCATCCTTATCCTAACTTGTTTTGGATCGAACCTACCCGATCGCGTCCCGAAGCAGCTGGCGACAAGTTGTATTTTTCTAACTTAATTTATTGGCTCGTTAATAGTGATATAATAACGACATTGACTAAAACATATTGCCATCAACTCTCCGCTGATATTTTAACTCCGATTTGTGACTAATTCAAAAGTTTAACTGGGCTGAGCAAAAAAAGTTTTCCAGGTGTCAACAAATAAAAACAGTATCCAGAAACAGGTTGCCATGAATAAGCAACCCACACATACTCATAGGTTTCCTATCAACATTTAGTAAGGACTTCATAAAAAACGTTAAGTACGCCGCACTCGCTTTTAAGTCGGAGTAAACAATCTTCTGTCTGAAACTCTGAATGAATAACAGAAAGCGGAAAGATGTTTAATTTTAAGAAAAAAAAAAGAGAATCAATATAACCTTAATTAAGTTGACATTCTGGAAACATGCAGAATATTCTGCGCTTGTGGGTTTTTAAGTATTTTCACACTAGATTCATGGTAAAATCGTCGAAAATGGCACCTTTCCTCCAAAACTTTTAAGTACACGCCCCATTCGGATGCAGTGTGACTTGATTATAAAACCTAAACATTATTGGGTTTATGATAATTTTCTTGATGTTGCCCTCTTTGCAAGTTATCTCACAAAAAGCTTGTGGGTTTCAGGTTAAGGACAAATCTAAAATGAAACCATGTTATCCCTAGATTTGTACATTTCGAGGAATCTTGTAATAGTTTGCTTGTCCAAGAGACCGGTTTTGTCATTGTACCAAGCAAGGGCTTCCTCGAGAACAAAAAGTTATCAAGCAAACCTGAGAGTGATTATTATTAACACAATGAGAGTTAAATTTACATTTAAGTCTTATTGATGACTCACATTGATTCAAGGTTATGCAATCCTGTGAACGCATTTTGCGGAATATTCGACACTTGGGTTTCTTGCAGAATCCTGAATAGAGAGAGAAAAAGTATTGTCATGTTTTTTGACTCATTGATCATGTCTAATCATGAGAGTTCTTTACTCTTGTCGAGCAAGGTATGGCAAGTTCGCACTTATGTTGGTATGGTATAAATCGAACTGTTATTAAAGACACGAACCTCGTCGATATTTAAACCTGAATTAAAATTTTCAAATACGTTGTAATTCACGAAAAAAAGACATTTCAAGGCCCTGCAGAATTGCAAATCAATCCTCAACACCGGCCAAAACTCTCAAAATTTATTTCGGAAGAAGCTTCTAAAAACTGTTGCCGGATGATTTATAAAGGTTTTGTCCAACCAACTCAACTCTGAACAGAATTTTCTTAACCCTTAAAATTATCACACCAAGAAGACCCAAGAACTAGTCACAAAAACCCAGCCATTTCAAGAAAATCATTTATAAGCTTTAAGTTATATTCTCTTAAGCTTAATTAATAAACTCAGGATTCATTGCCAACAAATCCTTCGTTCATTTCTTGCTTGTTTTCTGCCTAAACATTTGCTCCTGGAGGCATATTCAAACACTGTAACAAATATGCCAAACTGGCGTTTGCCGAAATGTCAAGTAAACAATAACGAACAGCGGATAGAAATTGACACAAGTGAATTTTTCGATTTGTCAGGTTACCGCAGTAGCGGGATTTCGTTTCATGAACGATGTTTTTAAAACATTTCTCAGCTGAACAGGTGGCAAAGCCGCTGTATAAGCCGATAACAAGACATATGATAAACGATCTCTTGTAAAACAAAAAACATAAGGTAGTAATCGAGACTTACAGTATGTTTGTGGCTGGTGGGATAGAAGCGGTGGGAATGCTCTTCAAATCATTCAATTGATAGCAATATACAAAAACCATGCTTCCTTGCTCGCCGCATTGACATCCTTGTGGACATGATACAGCTAAAGATGTTAAACAAACAAGTAGAAACCAAACAGACTTTCTGCAGGTGACTAGGGCGCTGAAAGCCATTTCCTCTCGAATTTCTAAATCACTCTCTTTCTGAAATTTAATCTGGTTGTGTGTAAATACTGTATGATCGACAAGGCGGCAGATGCACGTTATAAATGTTTGCTTACGCATGCGTTGACCCCGGACCATTTCACGGTGCAGTGAGAAGCAGTCATCCGAAAAGACAAAGAAAAGATATCGGAAAGTGAAAGAACCGGAAATTTAACGTTCATAAAATTGTCGACGCACCTACATCAAAGGCATCCATAGTTTATATTTCACTTATCAACCAATAACTCAAAACTGAGTTAAATGTTCGGTGCAGCAAATTGAACGTTATTAAAAACAGCGGTTATTTCCACGGTAACGCCACCTAAAAGACAATCATGATGTCTTTTTAGACATGAAAGCGAAACTAGAACGTGGATTAATCATCGCTAAAACACGCCGTAAAAACGTGAATGCGTGGAAATGACGAGTTTTTGTCAGTTGATAACAAAGTTTGCGACCAGGAAACTCATATGTTATCGTGTTTGTGTAATACTTACAAAACTGTTGATGGTATGCTGGTAGGACTGGGTGGCCCTACACTTAAAAAAATACCTATGAAATGAGAATCGGGATTCTTCCCTTAGAAATTGTCTGCTATAAAAGAAACTCTTCATTATCGACACTCACCGACTACCAGCCCCCTCGACGGGGAAACAGTTGTTTTTTCAACGGTACCGAAGACACTGCCAGTTACGTGTAAAACAAACAGTTCAAACTTGACGTTTTTCTTTATATCCAGCGATCCGAAGTATAATAAATACACAAATCATAGGCGAAATCTCAGTGGGGCATACGAGTAACAACAGTACAGCCGTTTCTTAATGTCGTCAATTTGGGGTTTTTAAGAACCAGAATTACACTTTTATCGTTTTATCGGGCATTTTTTAGTTACGTACTTCCTTGTGTCTTTAACCTTCAACTTGAACTCCTACTCAGGCTCTTGATACAAGTGTTAAAGAGTATTGGATTTAGAGACTGAAGTTGTTGTTTTTCTTCGACAATTTCCTCCCAATTACAAAGTGCACGTCACTGACCGACCTCACTGCCGTCCGTTTATAGAAGGGTTTTGTTTCACGAAGGCTATTTTCTTCGAGTTCCATCTCTTGCAGATAATTTGAAGTACCAGCCAATTAAACTCGTATCTGAGTTTGTTGCCGCCAGTTGTCACTTTTTGAATTCTTTCTTACCTAACAGTTAAAACTCGAGCAGTAATGTAATGACAAACACGCGGGTCTGTCCTTTTTGAAAGTCAATAACGACCCCCTCCACATGCAAAAAATTAACACTGAACATCAAGTCCCGGAATACGATACATAATGGTGTCCCATGCCCGTGTTTTAATCACAAACTACCACTTTTCAGTGACGAAAGGTAACGTCTCCAATTTAAAAATGGCCACCGTCAGCAATATAATATCCGTTAGGACGCAAAAATGTCGTTTTCATCTTCCGCACAAAGTTTGCGGCAAATCGAGTTAAGTAGTGGTGGTCTAGTGACAAAAAAATGAAGAAAACGGAGGAGTGATTACATAGCAGAGGTATTCAAGGCGGGGTACTCAGGCAAATTGAGTGAAAGCAGCCGATTTTATTACTTCTTTAAACAGAAATATATCTGTACTGAAAGAAAATAGCGGTATCTTTTGTCTGCCAGTTCTGGTTAGCTTTTTGCGGCCTTCCTTCATTACCACATGACATCACGTTCCAAAACAAACACACACCAGCTGCAGCCATAGTGGTGGCATTTAATTGTAAACCAAAAATTCTTGGGGTGTATGATAACTGCAGACTGCCTACAAATAGCGCTGATAAGCAGTATTTAAGTTTAGGCACCCATTTTACAACGGTTAGCTCTCAATAAGTGTGATTTAGGGTTAGTCTGCAGTCAGCGGTCCGCAAGTGTTAGACACCGGAATTCTTGCCACTCTTTTTTGAGTCTCGTGACTTTCTCCTTGTGATAAAAAGTAGATCATGGTAGATTAACAGAGCCCTATGCTGGCGATCAGAAAAAAGGCTAATTGCTGATAGACAAGTGTTCAGGATTGCGACTGACCATGTGCACGCTTAGTTTTCTAGCTGGCGGTACTGTTGGCGCGAGAGGCAAGTTACCGAGCGGCGAAGTCGCGCGGAGAATGGAGAGGGACGCTTAGCCTGTTCCAGGCTCCCAGATGGTAGGAAAAGAGAAAAAAAATGCATGCGAAAAATGAGTGGGGGCTTGGGTCGACGCCTCGATCCAAGCCCCCACTCGCTTTTCCCACGCAGTTGTGTTCGTTTTCCCGACTATCTGGGAGCCTGGAACAGGCTAAGGGACGCTGTGCTATTTCTCCCCTCCCCATTCTCCGCGCCAACAACGCAGGCTTTTAGTTTTCATGCAAGTCTCGTAGTTTTTGAGCCTTGGCCACGTACTCGAAACAAGACGTATAATTGCCA
>OX421452.1:1716404-1718904 GCA_949126865.1 Montipora capitata | reverse complement strand
TACATCTCCTGCCACAAGGCCACTAATATGAGCCATATCTGCCATCAGATAGGCTCCCACCTCATCACAAATTGCTCTAAATCTGGCATAGTCTAAATGTCGAGGATATGCACTGATTCCAGCAACAATCAACTTTGGGCGGAACAGTCGAGCTGTTTCGGCAAGCATGTCGTAGTCAATCAATCCACTTTTGGGATTGGTCTTATAAGGCATTGATTCAAAGAAAATGGAAGTTGCCGAGATTCTCTTCTTCTCTGTCATGAATCCATGAGTCAGATGTCCTCCGTCTGGTAGATCGAGACCCATGATGCGATCATGTGGATTAAGTAGCCCAGTGTATACGGCAAAGTTTGCAGGGGAGCCAGAATATGCCTGAACATTCACACCCCACTTTTCAGGATCTAACCTGCAATGATAAGACTATATTTAGTGAAAGCCTGGGCTTTACAACCTGATTACAACAACAAGCCTTTCAATGTCATGGCTGTAGTGCTCGTCAGGTGATCCATTTACAGCAAGTTAGGATAGTGGGAAAGAAAGAGGATTCAATTTGTGTTTGAGTTGTTGTGTTCAGCTTAAATGTGGTTGCAATTGATTGCCAAGCACAGATACAACAATGGCTGTATCATTCTTACAATCCTTTCGGAGGTCATATCTGGAACAACTTGCCAGTAACATTTGACAGGCTGAGGACCAGACCACTTTTAAAAGACTCCTTGAAATTGAACATGTCTTAAGATGGCTCTTGCAAAATGTTTTTTTTTTTTCATTGTACGTGTAAATATCTTTAACCCATTGACACCTTAATGGGGACATACTTTTCAGTGAGTGATTAACGCATTGACTCCCAGGGGTTCCCCATTGGCGAGTAAAATCAATCTGGCGTTAGACAGAGTAAAATACTCTGGCGTTAGACAGAGTAAAATACTAAGTCTGGCCCATTTAGGCCAGTTTGGACGTCAAAGGGTTAATGGGGACATAGTTTCTCATTGAGTGATTAAACACCCCAGGATGCCTCCCGTTGATGAGTAAAATAGTCTGGCATTCGACAGAGTAAAATCTGTTAAGTCTCACTCCCAGGAGTCAATAGGTTGAATAATAACTAGCAGTAATCGTAGATTAGAGAATGTGTTCAGTATGATAGGTTTGGTATGTTAAAATGTGACACTGTTTGGAAAAAACCGGGCTTAAGGAAATTAAAATGCATTTCAACATATTTTGAATGCATTACAATGCATTCTAACATTCGGCAAAGATTTGCAACGCATTTACAATGTTTCCCATTGATCGTTGGCAATTTTGTTCAATGTTTCACAATAAATTTCCAATGTTTTTCAACGCATTGGCAACGTTTCCAAACAAAAAGTTAATTTCGGAGGCGTTTCCACTATCAACTGGTCATTATAAACATTGACACCTTTGTGACTTGAAAATACACCGCATTGCATATACTGGGAAATATCATGTCCCTTCTTCCAGCAATGCTATCACCAGAAAGCTAAGTCACAGATTTCCTTAGTTTACTCACAAAGCGAAGCCTGACTGACATTTTAATAGGCCACTTCCGAGTTCATGCCTCCCCTTCAAAGCCAGTGTAAGTGTGAAGTTTTTGTTATGAAAATTAGTTTTCATTCATGTGTTCAGAAGAACCATAGTTAATAGAGAGGAATGGTTTGGAAGCTCCACAAACATCAAAGGAGCAAACAAAGATGCTCATACACTATGCGTGAATTCCAAAACCAACACATTTCTATTGGTTAGTTCCTCAGTACGGAGTAAACAACTATTGTGTTTTGTGCATGGTCAAGGCCAAAAGGACAAAAACACACAACAAAGAAATTTGTCGGGTTTCGTAACCATTCCCCTCTATTAACTATGGTAGAACTAATTACAATCACAAAAACTTCGCAGTTAGACTCTCTTTGAAGAAGAGGCATACATGAACTCGGTACTTCCAAAAAGTTGAAGCATGGACGCATACACGATTGCGTGATTATTTGCGTGGCACTGGAAATTTTTTTAACTTGAAGATTTTGCTGTAGCACTCATGCATGATTGTCCCATTAACCTAATTCCCATAAAGTTCAAATCGCTTATTATTGTACTTTTGAATTTCAACCCTCTTTCCAAAAATTTAAGGCGAACATGCATGCTTATAGCTGGCAAGGCTGGCTAGCTCGCAGTTTGTCAAGACCCTTGTTAACTTGGTATCTCTGAATTTATTCAGTGTTAAAATTTCATGCTATGTTTTCATTTAAACTTCCTTTTGCGAGAGCTACAGTCCAGTCATTTAGCAAACAATGTAGCCAATTTTCTTTTTCAGTCATTCAATCTTGGTAACAAATGACCCACTGTATCACTTGGGACTCGAGGACAACAATTTGTGTTTCATTCACTGTGTAAATTTTACGCTCAGAGTTTCAACCTGATTTAATTAGCGAGAGATATATTACCCTCATTTAGGAAGCACACCACTGACTATTCATCTATTGATTTGCTT